>WOVY01009394.1:0-319476 GCA_013436015.1 Rhipicephalus annulatus
TTCGTTGCTGTCGCGTCCTCTGGCTTTGGAGGATGTTTGCGAGAGTGAGAGAAACTAACTAAAAAAAGAAAGAAAGAAAAGAAAAAGACGAAAAACTATAAAAAAAGAAAAAAAACAGCAAAAAAGAAAGTAAAAAAGACGAAGAACCACTGTCAACACTGAGAACAAAACCAAATGTCCGTGTATGTCCACATCCGGTTCTAAACCCGTGCTGGTCAGTTCTCGGCGTGTCGGGCCACCCAAGATTGTCGCCTCAGGGGCGGGAGGGGTCCGTGACGGCGTGCGTAAGGAAAGGGTGATTGGCGAAGAGAAATACTTTGGATGTGCATGTGAAAAAAAAAAAAAAGGAAAAATAAGAAGAAAAATAAGAAAGGACACTGTCCTTTTTTATTTATGTTTCTCTTCTTTTTTTCCTTTTTTTCTTTTTTTACATGCACATATAAAGTAGTTCTGTTCGCCAATCACTTGATGACCATTGAAGGAAAACGGACGAAGATGAAAGAGAGCTGACCGACCCATTATAAGGAAACCCTTTTCCTTTAATGTTGGTCGAAACACCGATGAAACGCTCACTGTACGAAGTAAAGCGCTACGCGTTCCACGATAAAATAACACGCTTAAAATATGGGGAGGTTACCACCACGAACAAACAAATGATAAAACAAGCGTTTGTCGATTATTACAAAGGATTGCTGGGCAGCAGCGGCAAAAGAGAAAAAGCCTTGGATGGCGAGTTCTTGTCAGTAATACATATATACTAGATAAGAAGACTACCGAACGTCTGAAGAAGCTGATTTCAGTTGGAGTAATAGAAAAGGCCATTGGCGAATTGACTAAAGGTAAAACGCTCAGCCAGATGGACTAGGTGCAGCCTTTTACAAAACATTCAAAGATGCGCTGTCGGAGGTACTTTGTCGCCTCGTTGCAAAGGCTTATAAAGGAAAGGAAATGCCGCCATCTTTTTGAAGGTCACATATCGGACTTATCCGCAAGAGTGATCACCCAGTAAAGCTCTTGTCGGTGAGCGCTTATCGCCCCATAAGCCTCACTAACACAGACTATAAGGTTTTTATGAAAGGGCTTGCCAAGAGGTTACAAAGTGTGATAAAGGTATTAGTAGGACCACACCAAACATGTGGAATTAAGGGTCGAACAATTGGCACCAACATCCACACCGCGAGGAACATTCTCGTGTGTGCGATGTATCAGACAGCGAAGTAACGATGTTGCAACTAGACCTGGAAGAGGCTTTTGACTGTGTTGTGCATGCAGTAATATTTTCAATATTGGAACATGTAAATGTTGGAAGTGTTATATTAGATGGCGTAAAAATATCGTATATGAACTGTTTTACTAGCTTTGTTATCAAGAAGGAAGTCACGGAGAACTTTCCAATTGCTAGGAGTGGTCGTCAGGAATGTCCAATTCTCCCATTGTTATTTGCCTTGTATTAGGAGCCCTTTTGTTTGAACATAGATAGCAATGATAGAATACGTGGCTTTCAATTGATGACGACTGAAGTCAAAGTATTGTCACACGCAGACGATATCGCTGTTTTTTGCAAGGACAGGGAAAGCATTAGTGAAGCAGTTAGCGTAGCAGATAAGTGCTCCAAGTGGTCAGGCAGTGCTATAAATTGGGATTAGAGTCCAGGTTTCTGGCATGGAACCTGGGACGAAAAGCCTGGCGTCTTCGAAAATGTGAAGTGGAGCTCCGTGCCGACGGAGTACCTTGGCGTACAATTGCAGAGCTATAATGATCCCACTGAAAATTGGAAAGAAGAGACGGAAAACTTCAGAGAGAGAAAGTGAACAAGTGGGGAGGGAAAAACCTCTCGATATTCACGAGGTCAACGGTCTGCAACATATTTCTTGCGGCCAAAATTTCATATGTACTTCAAGGGCTGTGCATGAACTACTCAAGCATACAAAAGGTACACAGAGTTTTCGCCACTTTTGTTTGGGCCTCCAAGGGGGAACGCTCGAGCCGTAAAAATCTTTTCCGCTCAGTGAAGGCGGGTGGGCTGGGACTAGCCAACTTATTTCACAAGCAAATAGTTTCAGAGGTTTATTTTTTGCGAGATCGGATGCATCCTGCGTACTATGCTTCAATTTAGATTAGGCTGTTATCTACCTGAATTTGTTGTATCATGCTGTTGTGCTGGGCGCATAGGCATTCATGGTTATCTGCACGAAGTGGTGTCTGCTTTATTATACTAAATGTACGTTTTTCTTTACAGTATCTAAATGGGGAGACAGAAAGACAACTATACAAGGACCTTACCGACGTAATGCTACCTGTGCCGATGTATCGTACCATGTACGGAAAAGGTCCTGGGAAAGACGACCTGAAAAGGGTTAAACAAATGGGGGTACGACCATCAGCAAAGACTTGTTTCTTTCAACTTCACACCGGCACGCTTCCGGTAAAACCATGGCTACAGGAAAAGGGTTTATTTGTTCCATGGTCCGTTAATTGTCTTTTATGTCACAAGCCAGCGAGCTATGATCACCTATTTTAGATTGTTTCAACGCTACGTTTCTTTAGGACATTCTGCAACAAGCTTTAAAAAAAGAACTACATTTAACACTTTATGGTATCCATTTTGAACCTGTATATAGTGACACTGGCATACCGTATGATATTTTTATGGTTAAGTATGCACGCTATCTGGGAAGCATCCTTCGCATGTCATCTTGATGTTAATGCACGCTCTGCCAGAGAATATTTTATTGAAAGCATAGCCTATACGAGAGATGTATTTATTGCAGGCGTAGAGCAGCCAGAGTGGCTACCTGTATTGAATCAACTTGTCGCGCTTAAACGTTTTTAATCATACTACGCCCAGCAAAGTGTGGTTGGCGTTTTTCAATGCGTTTTTGTACTTCTTGCGAAAGTGTTTTTATTATTATGTGTACATATGATGTACTTAATTCTCAATAAAGAAACAAAAACGGTGTGTGTGTGATCTTGTGGCTAGGATACGTAGCTTTTACCGAGGAGAACCGGGCTCGATTTCCAGCGTCGGAAAGCTTGGTTGTGGTCTCATGGTGTAACGGTTAGCGCTCGGGACTCTGAATCCAGCAATCCGAGTTCGAATCTTTACTTTACTTATTTACACCTTTACTTTTTTATTACTTTATAGCGTTTATACGATTCGAATCACTCAGTTGCCGCGTGGAAGGGACTTCTAGACGGTGACATCCGTTTCGGCGTGGTCTAGAGGCTAGGATACCTAGCTTTCACCCAGAAGGCCCGGGTTTGATTCACAGCGTCGGAAAGTTTGGTTGCCGTCTCATGTGTAATGGTTGGCACTCTGGACTTCTAATTCAGCAACCCGAGTTCAAATCTCGGTCTGACATTTCCTTTCTTGTATTACTGTATAGCGTTTATATATACGATTCGAATAATTCAACTAGCCGCCTGGAAAAGACTTGTTTTTAGAAATGGCGACCTCTGTTCCGGCGTAGTCTAGTGGCTAGGATACCTGGCTCTCATTCAGGAGGCCCAGGTTCGGCTCCCGGCGTCGGAAAGTTTGGTTGCGGTCTCATGCTGCAATGGTTAGCACTCTGGACTCCAGATCCAGCAATCCGAGTTAAAATCTCGGCGAGGCATTCCTTTATTTTATTACTCAATAGCGTTTATATATACGATTCGAATGATTCAACTAGCCGCCTGGAAAGTACTTCTTTTTAGAGACGGTGACCTCCATTTTGGCGTAGTCTAGTGGTTAGGATACCTTGCTCTCACCCAGGAGGCCAGAGCTCGTCATTCTTCTTCCGGCCGCGCAAGCGGACGGTCGCGGAATCATGAGCTCCGACAGAGTGGCGATAGCGGCCCGTGCTGGCCGCTGAAACAGGATTGATGTTGAATATGATAAGGACTACGATATCGTGCTGCCTACGTTGCCCACCAGCCATGTTGTACTGAACACGTTGTATTTGCACAGCGACGTGCGTGAGAGGTCTTACAGAGTCAAGGATTTCCGGGACGCCATCGCATCAGTTGGTGTGCTTCCTTACGTCCTGGCCGTAGGCGCATACCAAATTAACCATGTGTGGGTGGTGACCTTGAACACCTGGGAAGCCGCCAAGGAACTAGCCGTGGTAAAGGTACTTAAAGAGAAAGGCCGCCGGTGTATCATCTTTGACCCAGAGGGCCAGCGGTGAAGCTTCGCCTCCACTGGCTGCTTCACGGCGTCCAAGCGAACATATTCGGACAGCCTTTGCGGCCTTTGGCAACGTCACCGAGGGGACCCGAGGGCGTTGGCGGGTTCACGGTAGGAAGAAAACGGTTCAACGGCTACAACAATCCTGCGGAAATCGAAGCCCGGATACAAAGTGGACAACCTTCCCCACCAGGTTCGTGTTGCAGGGGAGTTTGTCCTCGTTGTGGAGTCCAGGCGAGCCGTGCAGTGCCTACAATATCATGGCACGGGACACGTCCACCAGAACTGCAAGGTGCCCCGGTGCTCCAAGTGCCCTCGTTATGGGCATGCGGCCGCGGACTGCGTACGCACCGACGCGTCGGCGACAGGGCAGACAAAGCCGGACCACCGTGAGGAAATGATGGATGTTGCTGAGGTAGAGGTGGCGGCTCGGGGCACCGACGAGGCTACTAACCAGGCCGGACCGCGAGACTCGTTGGCGCCTTCCTGCGGTGAAGCCCCGTAAAGGATCCCCGGCGGACCAAAAGCGCAAGGCGACATGGGCAGGGTCTGTCAACCAACCGGCGGCACAGGTTCTGCCTGCGGCTTTAAGAGTCGACACCGGTAAGAGTGACACACCAACCCTCCCGGAAGCAGCAGGCGACACATCCTCGTCATCCGTATTGACGGTGAAAGCCCCTAAAAGCTCACCAGCAACTAAGGTCGCCGAGAATTAGGATTCCAACGAGCCACCACTAGAGAAGAGTGGCGTTCAAGTACCGACCAACGTCGCCACGGCTTCCAAACGTCCCCACCCCCGGCCAGCAATGAGAGTATTGAAACGACCACACCTGGCCCCGCGGAACCACCAGCAAAGACTTTGTAAGGACTGCGGCCGTTTATTGTACCGCGTCCCAACTTTCCAGCCGATAATCCCGGCGGCAACGTCGAGCCAGTCGGGCAGTGAACAACTCCAACGGATGGCACCGCCGGCGATGGTCCGGTCTAGCCATGGGCTAGAAGCGAAGCGCGAGCGCAATGCTGCTGGTCTCCTTTCTTATCGTCAAAATGGCTCTGCATTTCCGTTGAATGTCGCCAACCTTAACGTCACTGGACTGGCAGGTAAAAGAAAACAAAGCCAGCTTTACCGTCTTGTAACGGAGCATGACATTGATGTGCTAACGGTACAGGAAACCAAAGTCGATGGCGATGCAGAGACCGGCAGCATGGTGCAATTTTTTCGTCAAAGTGTTTTGTTGTAGTTAGCCACGTGGTGGGCACATCGGCTGGCTGCGTACCTTTTGTTAAAAATTTGCCTGGGCTTAAGGGGAACGTCCATTTTTTGTTCGAAGCAGCGCCAATGTAGACTTCGCCCTGATTATCACCGAGTGGCGGGTCGTGTGCGTGTACGCGTTCAACAAGGTAAAACAAAGGGCGCTGTGTTTTTCTCGGCCTTGAACAACAGCTCTGTGCAGAAAAGAAATTAGTAATGCTAGGCGACTGAGTGCACACGATAAAACCAGTACTCAGGGTTACAAAGATAAGAGTACCAACCCCTTGGCTAGTATTGTTGCAAAATTTAACGTCGAAAATGTAGCGGAGTGTATCACTGGTACAAGTGGGGTCAAGTACACGTGATTTGAAGGCCCTAATAATCCGAGACATGACCGCATTTACGTCTGCATCGAAATCCTACCGGAAGGCACCAGTTGTAATGTCATCCCTGTGTCTTTTTCCGATCACTGCCTAGTCTCTGCTCTGTCGGAATTTTGAAGCAAAATAAGTCATTCTATTAGGAACTGTGGGAATTAAATAATAACTTTCTGCAGGACGATATTTGTAATCCGGCAGTGAAAAGAAGAAATTAGCAAAATAAGCCTCAGCGAAAAGATTCACCTCTGGTAACAGTGGGAACTTTCAAAGAAAAGCTAAAAATTAAAGCGACAAGCAGGGCTACGAGCGTTCGGTACGATGTGTAAAAAGAAGACTGAGTTGAGTGTGTGACTTGACAAGTTACTCAAGCAGGAATGCCGAGCCCCGGCAAAGTGGAGTGAAGATGTCAGAAAAGTAAAACAAAAGTTAGAGCTGTTGGATGAAGAGCGTTATCGAGGTGCGCTGGTGAGCGCAAGGGTGGATGACACCGCGGCAGATGAACTGCCGTCGAAATGCGCTCTAGGCTTGGAAAAAGCCCGCGCTGAAAGAAACTGCGTACGCGAAATATAGCGGGGCGGCACCGTATTAACTGATACTGAAGGCATCACAAGATCTTTTACGGACCAGTATCGCGAGTTGTTTGCATTGCACGACGAAAATTTTGAAAGCTTCCAGAATGACCTCATGCTATGTTTACCCCGTCTGGATGACGAACTGAGGAAGCTTGGAGCGTGTAATAACTGTGGCCGAAGTAGAAGACGCCATAGACGAGTTAAACTCAGGCAAGTCGCCCGGTCCGGACGGTCTTACAGCCGCCGTTTATAAGTAGTTGAAGCATGAATTCAGCCCTATTTTGACAGGAATATTAATGAAGCCTATAAATTACTTTGCCGCCATAATACGGGATATCCCACACGGTTCTCAACCGAAAACAGAACGTGTATACATAAACTGCAATCTTTCTCAGCGTATCGTCCTGTAGCCCTAACCATGTACACCGTAAAATTTACATGAAGGTATTAGCTCGAAGATTACAGGCAGTGATACAGGACATCGTGGGGCCTCGACAAACGTGCGGCATCAACAGGCGCTCCATCGCCTTAATATTCATAAGCACGCAGCGGTTCTCAATTTCTCTGATGAATCCGATGAAGAAGTTGCCCATATTACAGATTGATATAGAAAAAGCCCTTGATTGTGTTGAACATTAAATTTTGTTCGCTGTGGTAAATCATATAAACGTCGGTTGTGTTATTTGCGAGGGAGTGCCCTGGCGTAGCGAGACTGCACGACAAGGTTGATTGTAAATAGGAATCTGAGTGCTCCCATTAACGTGTATCGTTCGGTTCCTCAGGATTGCCCACTCAGCCCTTTGTTTATTTGTATATATAGAAACGTTGTGCTTGAAAATAATTAATGACCACACACACACGCACACACGCACACATATATATATATATAATATATATATATATATATATATATATATATATGTGTGTGTGTGTGTGTGTGTGTGTGTGTGTGTGACGTATGAAGGTAGCGATGGTTGGTAGAAGCCGAGAAGGAAGAAGTGAGAATAGAATGAACATGGCGCAAGAGCCAGGCCACGTCTCCCGCATCTAGCGTCAACGAGTCGACAGGATGAAGACCTGACGGCCACTTCATCAACCGGCCACCATCTTCGAACGTCTCAGCAAGACACAGTGACCGAACGTGGACCACAAAAGTGCATCCCAACTCTACACCAAGACCAGCATCATGACAGCACCATCAGACGACCTGTACATCCCCAAGTAAACCGGATCAGCGGACGACGGACCCGTACAGGACTGGTTCAACCTGTTCGAGCTCCACGCTACCGCACATCGTGGTCGGAACGGGAGATGGTTACGAACTTCAGCGACTACGCCACCGGTGAGGCATTTAAATTTTACCTATCACCCACATATTCGACAACGACGATCTTGCATAGATAAAAGAAGAAATGATCATCTGGTTTCAAGACAATAATGAAGATTCGATTAGAACACATACTCTCAGTGCATTCGAACTCAGTCATCGCAGTCATTAACAGCCTTCACGCTTTCGAGCACAGAGCAGAAGTTTACAATTCCCGTCAGGCGAAGTCAGTCATCTGCTCTTAGAAAGACATCCGAGCCGTTTTTCTGCAAGGCCCAACCTTCCACCTGGTTTCGCATCTGCACGAATATCGCCAACGCTAACCTCTTCCATGCAATACACAAATCAAGACAATATTCAAGCACCCAATGTACTTGACTCTTCATCTTGCTTACGTAAGCCACCATTTGGTTCTGTGCCAAGTAGCTCATCTGGTACTCGTCACTCTCATCGCACCCCTCAAGATATCGCCACATACGCAACAGACCACCTGAAATATCGGCCAAATAACTTTTCAAGCCACTGCCATTCCGAAAGCGGTTGTACTTCAAGAATGCCTGGCTCAATTCTCTCGCAAAGAAACAAACATACAGATCGGAACCACGTCAAGCCATGTTTTGGTGATGTCATCCTCAGGAACCGGAACAACGAAAGTCGAAGCAGTACGGAGTCACTATTGTATGCAAGTCTCGCGATAAAAACGAAAATGTATCTACTGCTTGCTTTCCTTGACACAAATAATGCTTGCATCCCACTCGTAAATAATGCCGGTACTACGACAGCGTCTCCTTATTCAACGACGATGACACCCCGCAATTTTCTCAACACCATTACCAAATCAAGAAAAGACGACAACGAATGAAACTTCAACGGGAGCACGCTTCCAACTTGAACGACTTAAAAATTAAGAACTTTGATTCAAGGGCCATTTCGAGAAAAAGACGTTTCCCGGATGAAGGAACATCGCCACAGACGCTCTCTGCGCCAGCGGTTACACAGACGACAACACCACGGAAAACGCCCATTAATACGCGGAGCAACTTCTTGCACGCCGCCAGCACACAGGCATTTACCGTCTCCATCTTTCAAAAAGCACGCATACTAGTTACAATGCATCTGTGGCAGGCCACGACTCAGAATCCAACGCATTGGACATCTAACCTTCCAACGCTACAAGGACTCCCCAACCTTGTTCCGTTTTTCGCTACTATCCAGGCTGTGTCATCATCATTTTCCAAGTCGAATGCATGGTCATCGTCTCCAGAACGCAACAGCCAACCTCGACCACTTGAGGTCTCCTAATGTCACTGGACTGCCTTTCCTGTGAATATGTTTGTGCAAGTGCATGGAACTGCCGTGTTACATGAACTACTTCAATTTCCTGATATTTTTTCCCATGAGGAGACACCCACTTGTTCATGCTTCATAGTTTTGTAGCTCGCGCATTCTTTCGGGGGGAGGGGTAATCAGGTGACGTGTGAAGGTAGCGATGGTTGGTAAGAAGCCGAGAAGGAAGAAGTGAGAATAGAATAAACATGGCGTATGAGCCAGGCCACGTCTCCCTTGTTACGTTAATCTGTGTATTCTGAGCTGGCGGGAAAGCGATGCAACTTCATTCTCTGCATGGTTGACTCTACACGAAGTGCAGCTGTAAGCCATGCCTCTGGTGTAGACGAGGTTACACCAGCAAGCGCCTATCTCTATATGGCGCAGGAAGGCCGTCGATGAGCCCTGATATAAGGTGCGTGTCCTTTAGGTCGGCGAGGCTTCCGAGAGACAGTTTTTCATTATAGTATTCCTTCAAGCTCTGGCCTGTTCGCAACCGGCAATGAATGAATTGGCAAAAAAGGGATCCGTGACGCCGCCGTAAGCGTCCCTTCATGCGTTCACATTCGCTTCCCAAGACGCGTCTGTGTCGAAAACCTCGGTGAGAAACCGTTGGAAAGCCTCACCTTCAGGTAATCGGAGAAGTAGCACAGCTTGTCTCGCTCCGTCCGTGCTGTGGCTGCAGTCCTCACCTCAAAGAGTCGGAGCCACTTGTCAAAGGTACGCCCGGAGATGCTCCCGAGTACTTCGGAATGTTGATGACTTTCTTGGTTGTGGCCATGATGGAAGGGCACGGTAGATCCTGTGACTTGTGTGACGCCAGGAGGCGTGATGGCTGTACGTACGACGAACCATTTATTTGTCTTCGTCTTCCTCCTTATCTACCATTCCACCACACCGTTCTCGTGTGGTTCGTCATATATATATATAATATTAATGAGATATAACAGACAGTAATGCCAAGGAATATACAGGGGAAGTTATTAAAACCAATGGAATGTAAATAAGAAGAAAGAAAAGTGGACGAAAAAATTACCAACTGTGAGTTGGTAATTTTTTCATCCACTTTTGTTTCTTATTATTTACATTCCATTGGTTTTAATAACTTCCCCTGTACATTCCTTGGCATTACTGTCTGTTATATCTCATTAATATTGTGTTAAAACACAGAAAAACGAGCCCTTAGTTATACACTTCTTTCCCTTATATAGTATATATATAGTAGAATTCATGGTTTTGAGTTACAGGCAGTTTGATGTTAGGTGTTCAAATTGCAGATGATTTGGCTATTTTTTTATTGGACTAAACAGTACATAGAACATACAGTTGGAGCTATGCGTGCTTTCAGACAAGCTACTGGGAGCGGTGTTAAGTGGTGTAAGTGTTGGGGCTCTGGCATGCATCGTGGCCAACGAAACCAGAACCACTTCGCTAACGAGCCCTGGGCAACGACCCCTGGCAAGTACTGAGGTGTGTCGCTTGACGCATATGGCGCAAGCGACAAGTTGTGGACAAGTAAAATTCAGGACACACAGCAGAAAGCAAAGGAGTGGAAAGGAGACGCGTTCATGATCTTTGCCAGGGCCAACGTCTGCAATATCTTCTTTACCAGCTAGCTCTGGTGCAATGAAGGTACTGAATTGCTCAAGGACGAATGTGCAAAGGTTCCACAGCATATTTGCCGTCTTTGTGTGAGTTTCAGGGTGGGAATGCTTGCCGTACTCACTCGTTACGACGAGCAAAAGACGGAAGGCTTGGACTTGTTCACCTATCTATGTGGCAGTTAGTTAATCGGTTTTTGTTTTTTCGAGATGTCACATATCCCTTCCTGCGCACGCTATGTCAATTACGACTGGGCAGACCCATACCAAAGTGTATGTTGTCTCAAATGAATATAGTGTAGGAGGGATAGAAGTCTAACGCAAAGAAATATGTCTAGTATACGATTATACGGTTTTGAAGAGAATACCTTTGGAAAGTTAAACGAAACGACAATATTTCGCTTTATGTGACATTGTCCTTACTGTGCCCTTGCACAAATCATTGTACAGTGGAGGCCCAGGCAGTCGACGTTGTAAAGAGAGTTGTATGCGCAGCCTGGAACAAAAACTTTTTTTTTATTTACACTGTGGTACATTGCCAGTTGAAAAACATTTGGATGGTAAAGGATGTTATTTGCCTTGGGATACGAATGATCCCAGAAAGCATTGATCTTGTGTTTTACATTGTTGAAAAGAGTTTATTTTTGGGAAGTGCTGCAGAGCGCTCCTAGTGAAGAACTCCCGTTGTACCCATACGGGAGTCGGTTCTTGAGTGTAGAGAATGAAGATGTCCTGCCTTCGACACATAGGCCTCTACTCGTTGTGGCGTTCAAGAATTGCAGGCTACATAGGCGTGTCAGCTGGGGGGGGGTAAAAAAAACGAGCCCCCCCCCCCACCCAATTGAGAAAACCTAATGCAGAATGCAGGAACAGCGCAACATAGAAGTAGTTACTTCGTAACTACAGAAGCGAAAAAAACTAGGACAGAAAAGAGCTCTGCGCTCTTTTCTGTCGTTGTTTTTTTCGCTTCCGTAGTTACGAAGTGACTACTTCTACATTGCGCTGTTCCTGCATTCAGTTATGTCCTTCCAACTTGCGAAGCTTCCACGCTTCATGAGAAAACATGGGGGCCCGAATTGCCCCCCTTTCGAGAATGATCACTCTAATCACTAAATCACCTTCTTACGAAATAAGGTAAATGATATATATATATATATATATATATATATATATATATATATATATATATATATATATATATAGTATATAAGGGGAAACCCTTTCCTTACGTACGCCGTCACGGACCCCTCCCGCCACCGCGGCGACAATCTTGGGTGGCCCGACACATGTCGAGAACTGACCAGCACGGGATAAGAACCAGATGTGGACGTACACGGACATTTGGTTTCATTCTCAGTGTTGACAGTGGCTTTTCCTCTTTTTACTTTCTTTCTTTTTCTTTTTTTCTTTTTTAATTTCGTCTTTTTTTTCTTTTTTTCTTTTTTCTATCTTTTTTCTTTCTTTCTTTTTTTAGTTCTTTCTCACTCTCGCAAACATTTTTCAAGGCGAGAGGGACGCGGCAGCAACTAAGTTTGGAAGCTCATGTCAGTATAACTCATCCCCTGCTGAAGGGAGGACCCCTCCCGAAACTGTTGAGAAATATATATATTTATCCTTGTTGACAACGCCCACGTTGTGCCATATCCCATACCTTCACGAAGACTAACTGGCCCATTGAATTGTTACTCTCACTATATATATATATATATATATATATATATTCCCGGATGACAAGTGAAGTAGGTCGCCCCCCCCTCCCCCACCTCGCGATAATAGAGTTTGTACGCCACTGGCAGGGGCTATCATTTTGGTAAAGTTGCGTGGCCTGCCCCATACTATTTCAGAGAGAGCATTCATCGCTATGTTGAAATTCACAAAGCGGCACCGGAACCACCCGACTTGCTTTCAAGAGTAGAGCCACTGGTCACATTACCCGAATTTTAATCCGACTATACAAGAACCATACCGGTTGACTTAATAAAAATGTCACCGTATGTACGTTGTACATGGGGTGGTTTTAACATCAGTGTTGTTTGGGCTATGTGTTATGAACCAAAGACAGGTAATACAGAAAAAAAAGAAGGAAGGGGTCACATATGCGTCACGGGAAAAGTGAAATCAAATTACTGTCTGGTGGACACACGCAGCGCATATCATGCGTGATCCACATAATGCATTTAGGTATCAATATAGCTACCACCCTGCTTTTTCATTCGGATCACGCGCCTGAAGTAGGTCATCCTCCAAACTCTCTGTGCTTCAACGGTGGGTTCCACCGTTTTACAGCCAAAGGCATGGGCGCCGCGGCTTAGTTGGTTAAAGCGCCTGTTTAGTAAACAGGAGATCGTGAGTTCGAGTCTCACCGGTGCCTTGGAAAATTACTTTTTTTTTACTCTCCTCCTGAGGTGTACCTGGAATGCGTCCCGACTTCACAGTCCAGTGGATAATAATAACTCATTTCGTTATTTACATAACACCATGTCACTTTTTTGTCAATGTGACAGTTGAAAAAAGCATATAACTGAAGACCCTGTCATCAAGTGTCCGCTCAAAGAGCTAGAGTAAAAAAATAAAAAGATCTTTTTAACAAAGGCATCCGGGTCTTTCCATATGTTCATGAAGTGACGCGCAATGATCTAAATAAAGTGTCACGAAAATCTGGTGTCAAAGACGTTTCCAGCGCACGTCACAAGCTATGTGGCCTCTTCAAGAAGACTGACGGTGATCAGGCAGAATCTTGTTGGAAAAAGAAGCGCTAGCAACATTTCCTTAAATGTCGAGGGAACGCGTTGTAAGATATTCCCCCACTTACGGAAGTTGTGACATCGGCCAAAGGAGCCACTGCACAAATAAAGATTACGTGAACATCCGTAATCACTAAAAAGGTCTGTGAGTACCCACCTTGCAGACCACTGCGAAAATTGTGATTGTGAAGCAGTCTTCAATGATAGCGATATTCTATGCAATTACGCTAAGCAACGCCACCGGGAAATTGTTGAGGTCATATGCATCCAGGAAAGCGGAGATCATTGTGTCTGCGTCGCTTTGCTATCGCTTCGAGAAAAATAAAACGAAGAACCTCTCGAAAGTTTGAGTTCGGCATGTTTCAATGATAACTTGTTCCTCGAAGCACTCACTGATTGTATTTTCTTGTATATATTGACGTGCAAACGCAATAATACAATTTTTTTAGTTAGCGTCCTGTTTGTATCTTCTCATTTCTGCCCTGTTCTAGCGCTGTTTCTTCAATCAAGGTCATGTCAGTGTGACATATCAAATTATCAGCTTAAGACGGGTTTTATGCATTTGCCGCCGCAAAACCTCCCAGGTTTTATAGTGCGGTTCCACTGGGATTCCATTTACTAAAGCATCGGCGAGTTGTGTAACTGCATGCTTGCAAGCTTTTAACCCTTCGCGTTAAAGCATCCTTGGCGTTTTTTAGAATAAAATGACTCTCGCTCTTAATGTTGTCTGACGCTCATTCATTACGATGAACCGTTCAAGGCGACCTTGAATAAAACACCGACTGAGAGAAAGAAACGTGGCGTACCTAAGTAAAGGGGGTTTCAATGTATGACGGGTCAAGTGGCTAAGGTACTCGGCTGCTGACCCGCAGGTCGCGGGATCGAATCCCGGCTGCGGTGGCTGAATTTTCGATGGAGGTGGAAATGTTGTAGGCTTGGGTGCTCAGATTTAGTTGCAAGTCAAATAACCCCAGGTTGTCGATATTTCCGGAGCCCTCCACTACGGCGTTTCTCATAATCATATGGTGGTTTTGGGACGATTAACCCACATATCAATCATTCAATGTATGACGGGGGAAGGGGCGGGCAGAAGCTCAACCTTCTCTCTACCCGTGCGGCGTCTGCATTGACTGCAATGAGAATAAGAAACTGAACGAGGTTGCCATGCGTATTCAATAAGGAGCCTTTTAAATATAGGTGCCGCTTGGTTGGCGTGCAGTCGTGGCCGAGTGGTTAAGGCGATGGACTAGAAATCCATTGGGGTCTCCCCGCACAGGTTCGAATCCTGTCGACTGCGCTGTATTTTCTTTTTCGTGGGGTATCTAACACTCTTTATTCAAATGTGATGCGGGTGTATGGTTTGGAAGGTATCGTAACTGATAAACTGTTTTGCCGAGTTGTTCCGGCTACGTTGCGCATTTTACGCAGTTTGTGCAAGTTGTGCACGAACTGGTGTAACTGGGAACTGATCTCTAAAGGGGAAGGGAGTGGCATAGAGGTAATACGCGAGAACGACAGTAGTCTGGCAACAGAATACCAGGGTGTAACAGAATAGTCATAAAAATATGTATTTTATGTAAAAAAAACACCGTGTTTACCAGTATGACGAATTCTTTCTTAAACTGAACAAAAAAAAAACGAGAGAGAGAAGGCCAGACCCATTGCTTTCAACACAAGAGCAACGCATCAAAGAGCATGTTCGAAACAGATGAGCAGTTATGGCGTCTTGATGAAAGGTAAGAATATCGTAAGCAAAAAAAAAAATCTAGCAGCGCGTGGTTTCGATCCACGGACCTCTGGGTTATGGACCCAGCACGCTTCCACTGCGCCACTCTGCTCTCTTTTTTTTTCTTTATTGCTGCGCCACCCTGCACAGTTCTAGGAGGCTGACATGTAGCAGCTATTTCACACTGGAGCGCATAGCGATCTCGCCCTGCGTAGACCGGTGTCCTTCGCGCATGTAAAGGACGTGAACCGGTCGCTGTAATTGGATCCGCCTGCAGGCGTTCCGTATGAAAGAGATAAAACCTCGTCGCGCCATCTGCGTGATAGTTGTTGCTGTAACATCGTGGCGTATGCAGTTGAGTACGTCGCGTTCACTTAAAACTGTCCCCTTTATATGGGTACTTCCTTTGTGAACGAAGAATACACTTGTTAGTAACTAATCACTTCATTCCCAGCCATCGGCCTGTTCGGGGTGTAGGGAGGGTTCATACCACCCACCCCACTGAAGTTTTTCTGTTCTGCATGTGTATGAGTATATGAGTAAACTCAGAATTACTAGCACACGCACGAACATTCATAAAAAGTGGTTGAACATAGCCACTCACCCCCCCCTTCCCACTGCCCAAGAAGATATCTGGCTACGCCCCTGACTTGTGTTGCAGTTGTTGTTGTTGTTGTTGTTGTTGTTGTTGTTGTTGTTGTTGTTGTTGTTGTTGTTGTTGTTGTTCACCTATTGATAGTGGCGCATACCCATTATGGGGGATCGGCCAAGAATCGAGTGGTTTTAAAAATTACTATTCAGATTTGGTATAATGCAGGTATAATAGAAAGATTGCCGATAGCCTAGGAAGGTGTGGGGCTTAATGTAATGCATACAAATATTACATATATGAATTGATCCTTAGAATAGAGCAATACTCTGATTTTATACGTATATAATTATGTGGAAATGTTAGGATAATAGAACTGGTTAATTTGTCAACCTATTAGTTTCATCAATATAGTCCCGGATAGCCGCACATACTGTCGCATTAGAGAAACCAGAAATGGAAGCTCCAAAAGACAAAATTACAGGCGCAGATAAGTCCATACCAATACCACGTAAAGGTATTTCTAAACGGGTTTTTCGTAATGTGTTACACCACCTGCAGGTCAAAAAGAAATGATCTATTGTTTCCAGTTCATCACAGAACGCGCACAGGGGCGAAGGTGCCTGAGCAGACCTGTGTTTATATAAATTTAGATTTGGTGCCCGGCAACGGAGCCTTGTGATGGCTACTTCTTGTTTACGAGTGCGGCAAAAGTCTCTTCGCCAGGGATATAATAAATGGCGATATTGTGTAGAGTTTGTTAGTGCTGAACCTTTAAAGACTTCCCTAAGCGTACGCCTGCGGAATCGAGCGGCAGTCACATAAGCGGATGATGGACAGTGCGGTAAAATCGGTTCACTGATTGACGACTTAGCTAAGGAATCGGCTATTTCATTTAGAAATAAATCTTTATGTCCAGGCACCCAAACTAATCGTACTTTTCTCAAATGCACAGGTACTAGGTCACGGAACGCCTTTGTTACTTGATTATAAGCACCAACAGAAAGTGCCGCAGAGAGAGATAGGGAATCTGTTATTATGACAGCTGATGTAATTGCTGTATCTAACTTGCGTAAGGCGAGCACTACTGCCAGAATTTCCGCCACAAAAACGGGTATGAAATCGGATAGTCGAAGGGAATAAATCCAATATAAAATCGGGCTGAAAATGCCAACCCTTGACTTTTTGTCATATTGCGATGCGTCTGTAGCAATAATAACGTTAGTTGTAATTCTGCGCAGGTGATCTTGTAGTGAACCATCCAAAATATTATGGGGAAGTAATTTGGCATTATTAGAAAAAGTGTCGTCAAATTGAATTTCCACTGGGACTTAATTATCACGACTCGGCATGATGTCGCATATATGTACGTTTAGATGCTCCAGTAAATTTTGCAGAAATATAATTTGTGGGGTGTGAAATCGCGGCAATCTAGCACCAAAAAATGATTCCGGGGTGGAAATAAAGGCTGTTTTTGAATGTCGTAATGGTGACTCATAAATTCTTAAGAGCGTCTGAACAGTCAGAAGGCGAATTCTACAAGAAAGCGGAGGGACCCTCGATTCGAGATACAACACATTGTTAGGAACAGGCATAAGCGCAAAGCTTATCTTTCGAGAAGAATTAGAGGCCGCAAATTGTAAGACAGGAAAATGTACTTAGAACGAGGATGATGCTGATGCCTCAACTATGGCTCATACACACTCAGAGGGACTGGCCAAGAATTGGTTATATGAGTTTTTAGTCCTTCCAAGTAATCGACAATCCTGAGATCAAGAGGAAAGAACGTACTTGAAAACGGAAAGGGTGAGATATTTACTTTTTGTCATTCCGACCAGACAGTATAGTCTTTATCTTGAATGAAAGCTACAGCGCAATCGAACGTGCTTAAAATTTATGTTGTGAACTTGCTTAATAATACTATAATAATATATATACAAATAGGAATTTAGAGGCGCATTCGTTTTGTTTCATGAAGATAACTGCGAAGGGCTTCAAACGCGTTCCTATGGCTTAAGCCCAGACCCGTAGCACCAAAGGTATACGCGTATTGTCAACGGTCAAGGTCCGTCCTCGGTTATTGGATGGGATGACAAGGAGTCGTTTTCACAAGCACATGAAGTGTAGGGCTCCACGAAGAAAGAAATACGTGCTGATTCCCTAAATAAATGGAATTATGAGGTAAAACACCAAGTAATAAAAACTTCAGCAGTATTTCAGCGATAGCTGTACAATGTTCACAACAACGGTCGCGTGCACCGTAGTTGTCCGCCACCGCCGGTGTCCGCAACCGCTGTCCCATGAAATAAGAAGAAAACAATCTTATTACTTGAAAACACCAAGGACACCACGGGATTTCAACACGAGTCCGCTACGTCCTAGGCTATAGTAATCTACCAAAGTGTCACGCCGGGGCTTGAAACTTCGTTCCAAACTCGCCTTACGCAGGCTTGATGTGGTTAAATAAAATGCGTTTGTATGTGTAACAAAGTGTTTTAAAACAGCAAAACAACAGCTAGGCGTCACCCAATGCGAAGTGTGTAACGAGTGGGTCGTCCAGTGCCCCAAACAAGCTTGGAAGGCGACTATTCAGTGCATAGAGGAACACACCTGTGAGTAAATGCAAATAATCAATCAAAAGAGTAAATGAAGGAAAAATAAAGCAAAGTATACCGTTTCAATGCATGATTGTCTGGGTTATGAGTTCAGCACGCTTCCACTGCACGATTGTGTTTCGCCTCTATTGCTTCTTTCTTTTTTTCTCCTTTTTTTGCTAAAACTGCACTGTTGAGCTCCTTGTATGTTCGGCTAATTGTATACATTCAGCAGAGTGGCGCAGTGGAAGCGTGCTGGGTGCATAACCCAGAGGTTCGTGGATCGAAACCACGGTCTGCTAATTTTATTTTATTTTGTATTAGTGCGCACTTCCTTACTGCACATTTCCCCACGTAACTAGAGTAGAGCGGAGTATCGCAGTGGAAGCGTGCTGGGCCCATACCGCAGAGGTCCTTCGACCGAAACCACGGTCTGCTAATTTTTTCTTTTGTATTAGTGCGCACTTTCTTACTGCACATTTTTCCACGTTACTATAGAGTACAGCAGAGTGGCGCAGTGGCAGCGTGCTGGGTTAATAACTCAGAGGTCCGTGGATCGAAACCATGCTCTGCTAATTTTATTTTCGTTTGTATTAGTGCACACTTCCTTGCTGCACATTTTCCTACGTAAGCCCCGCCGCGGTGGTCTAGTGGCTATGGTACTCGGCTGCTGACCCGCAGGGCGCGCGTTCATATCCCGGCTGCGGCGGCTGCATTTCCGATAAAGGCGGAAATGTTGTAGGCCCGTGTGCTCAGATTTGGGTGCACGTTAAAGAACCCCAGGTGGTCTAAATTTCCGGAGCCCTCCACTACGGCGTCTCTCATAATCATATAGTGGTTTTGGGACGTTAAACCCCACATATCTATATATTTTCCCACGTAACTACAGTGCAGCAGAGTGGCGCAGTACCCCACTTCCGGCTACCGTCGCTCTCGGACGCGGAATGTTGTGCTCCTCTGGGGCAGTTCATGCGGCCAAGCTTGGCCGCGGTATCAGGCTTACGAAAATAACGACCCAGGATTACCTGCTTGTTTTGCCCCAGCTTCCGTCAGGTACAACTGTACGCAATACTGTACTTTTGCATGGTGATGTAAAGGCTTGCCCCTACCGAGTTGAGCATTTTCGCGATGCGCTCGATCGTCTCAGGCTGATGCCGGATGTGATGGCCCTAGGGGCGAATCAGATGAACCAGGTTTGGGCAATAACATTCAAGGACGAAGAAAGGAAAAAGAAGCTTTTGTCGGCGAAAACCCTCTGCGTTAAGGAACACCGGTGTGTCGCCATCGACCCTTGCCATTAAGACATCAGAATGAAGATGTACTGGCTTCACGAAATGCCCAACGAGTACATTCGAACAGCCTTAGCGCCCGAAGGCACCGTGACGGAGATATGCAGGGAAAAGTGGCGTGTGCCTGGATGTGGGGACAAAGGCTCTCACAGTAGGCTGATTTCACTGCGCTTGAAATCTGGCCTGACAATTGAAGACATACCACACCAACTATGGGTGGGAGAATACCATTCACTCGTGTCCGTGCTTGGCAGAGCCCCGCTCTGCCTCCGGTGCCACGGCACCGGGCACATTTGGTGCGAGTGCCACGCTGTGGGCTCTGTCGTCGTTACGGTCAAAATGAGACTGAGTACGTGAGGAATTACGCCAACGTTACCGGCTGTGGTAGGGGCGACATCATGGAGGAACACATGATGAGCCAGGCTGACACGGAAGCAACTTCGGGAGGGACTGATCTGAGAACTAATGATGACTGTCAGCCCAGCGGCCAAAGAGACGTATCTCAAAACAAGAAGAGTAAAACCAAGCCTGCAGCGGAGGTAACCTTGGTACGTCCAGAGGTGGTGGCTACTCAGGGGGAGGCACCGCGAAGCTCCTCTGAGATAGAAACTGCTGAAGAGCCCGCTGAATGCTTGGACTTGACTGCGTGTAGCTCAAAGAGGCCCAGGGGCACGTTAGAGAACGAAGAGGGACGGGAAGGTGACAACGGCGGCTGCGAGGGTCCCCCTTCGAAAGCTAACCTTCATAGAAGTGCAGCACTGAAGCCGAAACCGAGCATTCCGCCTGACAAGCGGAGTACGTCGATGGCTGCCCCGCGGTAGCGGGGCCGCCCACCGGGAGCGTGTTGTGGATCTGGCCGGCCTATACGTACGGATCTTTCCCACCTCTGATCTAGTCTGCGACGGAACTGAAGGGCCTACAAACTATGCGTCAAGCAGAACGATGTGAGTTTGACTGCAGTATTACTTATTGTACGCGAGTGTTTTAAAACTGACTTCTCCTTTCATTGCAAATAACCATAATTTATCACTTCGTATCGCCAGGCTTAATGTTCGTGGGTTAACGGCCCGGCGGCGACAAGTGCAATTAAGTCGCCTTTTGCTGGATCAACGAAATAGACGTACTTGCTGTCCAAGAAACAAAGATCGAAAGTGAGGATCTAACAACGAAAATGGTTGGTATATTTAAATCACGGTATAATGCCTGTGTAATTCATACACTCGGCAGGTCAGGGTGGTTTTTATTATTGTTGCGCAATTGCATCGGTATCGCTGGACGATGTGTGTAAACTTCCCAGGGTGGAAGACTGGTACTGTGCGATTTTGCCTTATATGGTGTATGCCGGAGAATAATATGTGTGTATGCACCAAACTGTGTAGAAAAAGAAAGGCTAGTCATCCTTCTGACAGCCGAAAGAAGGCTCATCCTTCAAGAGACTTTAATCGTGTTTGTATGCCTGACGACCGAGTGCAGAATACGAGAAGGAAGGATGTCAGTGCAATGAGGCTTCACGAAATCGTGTCCAACTCTGAATTAGCAGACGTCGGAATTATTTTAAGTAGAAATCAAGTAGTTTACACTCACTTTCAAGGGCAAAGCCATGCTCGGCTAGATCGAATATACATGACCTCGGATCTTATGCCAATGGCTACGAATAATGCTGTGCAACATGTGAGTTTTAGTGACCATAGCATGGTGATGTGTTTAATCGGGCAAAGATGTAATGCGTCGAAGTTTAACTGGGAGTTCTGGAAAATGAATGATAATATTCTACTAGATGAGCGATTCATGAAAGCCGCGATGTAAAAACAACAAACAGTAAGAAAAGATGATGGATCGAACATAGTGGAGGCATGGGAAATTTTAAGAACGAAGTCAAAGTAATTGCGATCGAGAGAACAGTGGTGCGGCGCCGGAAATCAAAACAAAGGAAAAAAGAATTACTAAACGTACTCAATTACTTTAGAAATTCCGAGTGCACCGTATACCAGGGTTATTTAGTGGAGAAACGAAAAGCATTAAAAGTGAACTTGAGGCGATAGATGCGGAGCATTATCAAGGGGCAGTTATAAGGGCGCGAACTGGGCGATTGTGGCACGAGAAGGCACCAACAAAACGCGCACTCAGTGAAGAGAAATATTACGGATCAAGTAATCGTATCAGGGAAATCTAGTTACGGGGGTGCTGTCGGCAGACCAAAGCAAACTAGTGACAGCTATTGTTGTGCCTTAAAAGACATTGTTAGGCAGACACGTCGAGGTATCTGATGAGTTCGCAGATACCTTCCTGGCGCTGCTACCAAAGATAAATGACGAAGTAAAAGAGAGACTTTAAACACCAATCTCAGTCGCGGAAATTCTACATGCGATAGAATACCTTGGATGCGGAAAGTTTCCTGGACCAGATGGCCTATAGGAGCACTCTTTTACAAAGCCTTTAAAGTTGAAATTGCAGAAATTTTTCAGCAAGTCATAGCGGAAGCATATGAACCTAAACAGCTACCACCCTTATTTAGAAGAAGCCTTGTTGTGTCAATACCTAAAACAAAAGACCCAGTTAAGCTACAGTAACTTGAGGGATATAGGTCTCTATGTCTCACGAATGTGGACAATAAAATTTACATGAAATTACTAGAGAAAAGACTACAATCTGTAACTAACACAATATTTGGTCCCCACCAAATGAGCTGAATAAAAGAGAGAACAATATTCACTAACATTCACGTCGCTAGAAGTATACTGGAGTGCTGCGCTGCGAACCTCGGATGTGTAGCAATGGTCCAGCTCGATTTTGAAAAAGCTTTCGACAGAGTTGCTCACAGCATTCTTCTGGCCATGTTGGAATACATCAATGTGGGTGGAATCATCCGCGGTGGGGTCACCATGGCTTATGCGAAATGTTTTACTCAACTAATAATAAATAAAAGACTGAGCGACAACATACCGGCCCTATCAGGAGTGCGTCAAGGGTGTCCTTGTCACCATTGCTCTTTGCTATCTTTCTCGAGCCCTTCTGTTTGAAGATACGCGAAAACCCTAATATTCGTGGATATCGCCTAATAAATCAAGAAGTAAAAATACTGGCGTACGCAGACGACATCGTGCTGTCCTGTACACACCATTAAAGCATTCGTGAGGCACTGAAAGATGCGAGACAATTCTGTAGTAGCACTGATAGTGCCATAAACTGGCAAAAGAGCTTAGAATCCTGGCACGGCCAGTGGAGTAGCAGGCGGACAGTCTTCGAATGCATATAGTTCATCGACACCCCAACCAGTTACCTTGGAGTGCCTTTGCAATATTACGAAGATACAAAGAAGCAGTGGACAAAATAAGCTGAGCAGATTAAGGCGCATACAGCCACGTGGGGAAGCAGACGCCTCTCAATATTTGGAAGTCGGCAGTGTGTAATGTGTTTCTTGTCACCAAATGTTTTATATGTTACATGTATTATGTATGGCCCGGTTGAGTGTGCAGGAAATGCACAGAATTTTTGCTGTTTTCGTGTGGGCGTCATCGTGGGAGCGTACAAGCCGCCTGAATTTGTTTCATTCAGTGAAGAAAGGTGGGCTTGGATTACAAAATTTGTTTTGAAGCAAATAGTTGCCCGATTCATGTTTCTGCGTGATGAAAATATTGATTTTTTGTTATGCGTCATCCAGAAGAAGTTGGGTCATGCAATTTCAGATCCTATAGTTACGTCATGCGCTGCATCAAAAGCGCCAGTGAAAGGGTTTTGGTTTGAAATAAGTGCTTATCGATTCCTGAGAGCACATTTTTCTCTAGAATATTTGATTTCTGATTGATTGATTGATATGTGGGGTTTAACGTCCCAAAACCACTATATGATTATGAGAGACGCCGTAGTGGAGGGCTCCGGAAATTTCGAATATTTGATTTCTGTCACAAAAAAAAGCAATTGTACAGAGATTTGGTTGATGTTATGTGTCCTGTTCCAAGATACAAGGCAATATATGTATAGGGAAAAGACAAGAATGTTTTAAAGAGAGTTAAACGAATGCCAGTGAGAGCGACCACAAAAACATTTTCTTCATACTACTCACGGGCACGCTTCCTGTAAAACCGAGGCTTTATCTTGGGGCATTAACTGCTACATCTGCAAAAAACCGGAAACAATTGATCATATATTCCTGGATCGTTCGGACTCAGTCTTCCTTTGGGATATTTTGCAAAGAACATTCAAAAAGGAATTCCCATTAACTCCATTGGGAATCCAGTTTTTACCATTCGAAGATACAGGAGGTGTGCCCTACGACATGGTGATGCTACTTTGCATGCACAGTGTGGGGAAAATACGAATGGCTTTAAAAAATATAAATGAACATGTAAGGCCTTCCAGTGAATATTTTAAAGAAAATATTTCGTTCATTAGAGAAGTGTTCGAATCCTTTATTGAACCACCAAAGGTGTTACCTCTCTTTGAACAATTGGTTGCGATCAAATATTGCTAATTTATACTGTCAACAAGGCACACTCGCACATTGCATATTTTAATTTTTTGGCTGGGGCCGATACCATCTGTGCTGTCTAATGTCTGTATCGCTATGAGCAAGTTTTAAATTAAAAAAAACGGTCTCATGGTGTAACGGTTAGCACTCTGCACTCTGAATCGCGCAATGCGAGTTCATATCTCGGTGAGACCTTTCCTTTTTTCTTATTAATCTATAGCGTTTATATATACGATTCGAATAATTCAACTAACCGCCTGGACGGGACTTCTTTTTAGAGACGGTGGCCTCCGTTCCGGCGTGGTCTAGTGGCTAGGATACATGGCTCTCACCCAGGAGGCCCGGGTTCGATTCCCGGCGTCGGAAAGTTTGGTTGCGGTCTCATGGTGTAACGGTTAGCACTCTGAATCCAGCAATCCGAGCTCAAATCTCAATGAGACCTTCCGTTTTCGTATTACTTGATAGGGTCTATATACATGATTCGAATAATTCAACTAACCGCCTGGAAGAGACTTCTTTAGAGATAAGATGGCCTCTGTTCCGGCGTGGTCTAGTGGCTAGGATACTTGGCTCTCACCCAGGAGGCCCGGGTTCGATTCCCGGCGTCGGAAAGTTTGGTTGCGGTCTCATGGTGTAACGGTTAGCACTCTGGACTCTGAATCCAGCAATCCGAGTTCAAATCTCGGTGAGACCTTTCCCCTATTTTTATTACTCTATAGCGTTTATATATACGATTCGAATATTTCAACTAACCGCCTGAAAGGAACTTCTTTTTAGAGACGGTGGCCTCCGTTTCAGCGTGGTCTAGTGGCTAGAATACCCAGCTCTCAACCAGGAGGCCTTGGTTCGATTCCCGGCGTCGAAAAAATTGTTTGCGGTCTCATGGTGTGACGGCTAGCACTCTGGACTCTGAATCCAGCAATCTAAGTTCAAATATCAGTCAGACCTTTCCTTTTTTATTACTTTATGGGGTCTATCGATTCGAAAAATTCAACCAACCGCCTGGAAGGGACTTCTTTATAGAGACGGTGGCCTCGGTTCCAGCGTGGTCTAGTGGCTAGGATACCTGCCTCTCACCCAAGAGGCCCGGATTTGATTCCCGGCGTCGGAAAGTTCGGTTAGCATGGTGTAACGCTAACCGAACTGCCCTCTGCCTCATCCTCATCTACCCTCTGCCTCGTGTTTAAAAACCGTTCCGTTTTAAAAATAAGTGGCTCCGTATCGAACCTCTTGAGCGCCAAATATTTGAACTCAGAAAAAGTTGCAGCCGCTGCGACGCCATCATCCCACCACGCAAAATTGTGCGCCGCACCTACCATCTTGCATCGTGCTATGCAGAGCAGCTCACTATCCCGCCATCCACCCCAGCGACCAACCTGCTCCAAAAGTTTCAAGAAGACCCCAATATCCAGAACCGTATCACCTCCCGTAAACGATGGAACCATGCCCGCTAACATTAGCGCGCTCATTTCTAGTGGGTCGTCTGTGTCGGTCATCTTGGTAGCCAGCTCGTTCATTTTGCCGCCTCTCCTTCCCTAGTAGGAGGGTGAAATCTCGCACCGTTGCCCCAGCTGTAATCCCACCGCTGCCACCACTTGAGATGTCCCCCACTACGCCACTGATTGCCAAAAAGAGGGAAGAACACTCAACCCCTTGTCTATCCGGTTCCCTCTTGGCTATGTGTCTCAATTACTTCTCACATACAGGGATTCATTCTGGGGCCGGGAAGTAAGAGACGCTACGACCTGTTTCTGTTTACTGTTTCATTTTATTTATCGCTAACTGCAAACATCGTATACCCGCGTACATCAACCACTACACAAAATTATAAGATGTTATTTACACACTCGCGACGTGCGACGCAGGATACATAAGGGAAATTACTGAGAATACAATGGTGCGATGATACAAAGTAAACGCATGACGACACAAATGATGAAGTCATTAAATAATAAAACTGCGCTATGTCTCAATATGCCGCATCCCTTCCCACAAAGCTCATTTAAGTAAGGGAGGTGAAGTTCGTTTCACAGAATGTCCATGTAGTCGGGGCCTCGGAGTTGGCTGCTCGAGTCGGGGCCCAAGGTTGGTTCTTGGCGTCGAGGTCTGATCTGTCCAATTTGTCAGCGTCTTCATCGTCTTCGTCGTCGACGCCTACCTCGTGCCTCTCAGTGATTTCCATCTTAGCCCTCTTTCGTAACGCTCGATGCACTCGTCTCCTATCCCTATTTTTCATTCCTCATCGTACCGTCCTTGTCCCAGTCATCATCTCATCGCCTCTCATCGCTATCTCTTCGCACCGTTATCTTCCATTTCCATTCCGTCTCTCTACCATCTTGAGCTCATTGCATCGTATCTCTGACTCTCTCGTATCGTCTCGTAGTCCCTTTTTGTAGGACCTGACTCCGCCTCTCCGTGGCACCTAATCAATTCTCACTGTTGACACGACACATTTCTTTGACAGTCGGAGTGTATCAACTTTGACGGCCGCCCCCGCGGCACACGCCAGTAGAAAACCCTCTCCCAAGCATAGCCGAGTGTGTAACAATGTACAAACTCAAGCCTCGGAGAGAGAGATGGGCGAGCTGTCCCAAGACACTTTAATTACGGGCGAACAATGGTCCCGATGCTTCCGACAAAGTGCGCCGTCTGTGATGGCCAACGTCCGGAGTTTGCAGTGTTGTGCCAAAATGTTTTCGGCCGAACCAATTGCCCCGGTTCCTGGTACTTGATAAGCCGATGTCCAGAACGAGTCTCGATGTTTCCATGCAGCTCAGTGTCTCCCGCGAAATTCCCGCAGCCGCCGCTTCTTCGTCATTCAACGCGGTGGGTGGCCATCCGCGCAGAACGCAGTAATGAGCCCTGGAGCCACGGAGGCTGACGGAAAGTCATGTTGAATTCCAATGGCGGATTCGGTGCAGCCGACCGACTTCGCGAGCGAGCACTCGACTCTGGCGTAGAGCAAATCTTCCAAATCCGCCATCGGAACACAACCCGCCCTGCTGGAGCAAGGCGGAAGCTGCCGCGTTACCCAGGATACCTTGCGCGTGGTCTTTTCCGCTGTCTGTTTCCCACGTGGTTTAGCAGCATCGCCGCATCTTTCGTTTGCTTGTTCAGCGCTATTCACCTGTGTGGAATTGATATCACGTTAAGCGTGCAACAGCTATTGTCCACGATGTCTGCTGTCGCTATCGAGTAGCAGAAGCATTGCCGCACGCTTTGCCGAGGTAGCCGAGCCGTGAATGCCGTCCACCATTATCAACACAACTCGCGCCGCGCCAGCCACGCCCCCAAGCAGGCAAACGTGTTAAAGGAAATACGTCACGTGGAGTTCCGGTCCACTCCACCAATTTCGGCGGAGCAGTTTTTCCTGCTCCACGGAGGGGCTCCCACTCTGAATCCCCTCCGGCTCTCTCATTGGAACTTTTGACTCTCGCTCTCACTCTGTCATTGGAACACACTTGCTCTGAAAGGAGCAGAAAAACTTGCTCCGACTCCGCCATTGGAATTCAACATTAGGCCGAACCCGGCACAGGCGCTGCAGTGGGGTCGCATTCCCCGAACCAACAAAAGGTGCTCTGCTGCTCCCTCATGCCACAAATCTGAAGGGTGCGCGCGGATTATTGCCACCGTACACGGTCACACTGTCTGTAGACAACAAGGCGCCACCCGGTCCTCGTGTTTGCGCGGGGGGACCCGCGAGAAAAGTAGAAATAATCCTTCCAGGTACTCCACTCCGGAATGCGTATTCGTTACACCGAAGGTTTTCTTTTTCTTTTTTATGCGTGGGTTTAAGAAACGAGCGAAAACATCTTCAAAGGACCGGGGTTCAGTCAACACCTCCTAAAAATTCTTCAGGCCTGCGCCCTCCGCCGTGACGTCACCACCAGCCGTCCTACGAGTCCAATACTTCCTGACCGGTTCCGTCGCGCATTCCCGAATTTCCACTGGCTGCAGTGGTGACGGCCGTGCTGCACGTGTTTTTTTCGCGAGTCTGCCGAGCCATTTTCTTTGCGTTGTGTGCAGTGAATTTTACTGCCGGAATTTTATTGCACGAAGCTTCTGACATGCCCAATAAGTGTTGTGTGCCGGCATGTTCTAGTAATTACAAGACCGGGAAGAAAGTTCAAGTATTTTCATTCCCCAAGGATGAAGTGCTAAGGAAGAAGTGGCTCAGTGCTATCCCAAGAAAGGATTTCTTCCCTACAGAAAACAACAAGGTAAGAGCAAACTGGATGTCACCATTGCATCACACTGATGGTGAAATTATACTCATTGTAACCGTTCGCGAAGTGCTTGTGCAATGTTTAGACGCATTCCGAGGTTCGCTGACACTCTGCGACTGCCATTGGTATGCAGGTATGCGCATTGCATTTCACCGAGTCATGCCTTCAGAACAAGCCGTCCTACACGGATCCTATGACAGGAAGAGTGCTAGAGGTCTCACTGAAAGTACCACGCCTGCGTTCAGGATCAGTGCCCACACTGTTCCCAGGATGTCCTTCGTACTTGTCGAAGGATGACCCTTCTCCGAGAGAATGCCCGGAAACGAAAAATATGCGCCGAGAAGCGGCTGACCTCGCTCGTGCCATCGCAGAATCGGAGGCTTCTTATCGTGATGAAGAAACGAAATGCTGTTTTTCCTCGCTTTTTGAGCTTATGGAATGTTTGAAAAGTGCACCTGTGCCAAATGAGCGGATTGTAATTCACCGCACAAACTGTGCCCTGTTTTTAAATATTGTTGATGAGAGCATGCCGATGTTGCGGTCGTCTGTTACTGTTTTCAGCGACCTGAGTATCAGTGTATGTTTTCATGGTAGCAAATTAAGCCGTATAGGTGATTATGTCGTGCCAGGAAGCATTGGGAATGTGAATGTCCTGTCTGCCATCCTGAGTAGGCTTCAAAGCATCCTCGATGAAAAATGCTCCTCAGAAGGTCTTTGTGACGTAGTCGTTAGCCTTCTTGAGCAACTTGAACGAGATGCCATTGACAGCAAGAAACGTATCAGTCGCTTCTTGCGAGAACAGGTGGCGTTGCTTGGAAAACAACGATTGGAGTATTCCTCCGAAAGTATGGTGGTTGCTTGCATATTGCATACCATATCTCCACACGCCTACAAATTTCTCAGGGGTTCAGGTTTTTTGCCATGCCACATCCCAGTACTTGTCGAAATGTCTGCTCCTCGTTTCACTTGTCACCTGACACTGAGTCAGCCAGTGAAAATTTTTTCAGGTACATAAAACACAGAATTAAACAATTGCAGCCGCATGAAAGTGCCGTGGTTCTCATGGTTGACGAAATTCACATCCAGCCTTTCTTCGATTTTAAAGGTGGAAAAATTTCAGGGGCAGCAGGAAACAGCGAAGAGGCTGCTACTTCTGCTCATGTGTTTATGGTGCAAAGCATGCTGAGTTCTTTTCGCGAGGTGGTGCACATTCTGCCTGCACGAACAATGAATGCTCACTCTCTTCATGCTGTCCTGAAAAATGTAATCATTGGCCTTGAGGAAATTGGTTTTAAAGTTCTTGCAGTAGTTTCAGACAACAACGCAATCAATCGCAAAGCACTTAGTATGTTTTCAGATCCGCCAAAGCCGAGCATCGTTTACCCAAATCCAAAAGACGCAACAAGACCTATGTTTTATGTTGTGGATTCTGTGCACTTGTTGAAATGCATTCGAAACAACTGGATAAATCAAAAGAATCTTGGGACAAACCTATATTTCCCTATGTTTGATCTCTCAAACAACAGTGTCCATCCCGACTACATACAGCGGGCATCATTTAATGATCTTCGGGAGCCGCACAAGCTAGAGGCTTCTCAGCTTTTGAAGTACAGCTATCGCCTTTCGTCAAAGGCGCTAAATTCTAGCAACTTCGAAAGGCAAAATGTTAAGCTAGTACTACAAATATTCAATGCTTTTGTAGCTGAGGCACTGGATCACCACTGGAACTTTCATGCGTTATGGCATGCCAAAGAAACTGCCAATTTCATCAGGATAGTTCTCCGCTGGTGGAAGATTGTAAACGTTAAAACACCTCACAAAGGCCATCACCACAGAGATGTTTATGAAGAGCCAGTTTCGTGCCTGAATAGTGACCCTAAGCTGGAATTTCTCGATGCGTTTGTCACTTAAGGTTGGATGTGTGGGAATCCTACAAACACGACAACGGCGTTCTCACGCGAGAAACTCAATCTGCTCTAAGGCATTTTGCCTATGCAATACTTGAATTCACCAAGTACTGCCTTGTCGAGCTTCGTTATAAATATGTCCTGCTCGGCAAGCTGCAGACAGACGGCCTCGAAAACCGATTTGGCCAGTACAAGCAAATGGCTGGTGGTGATTACCACATCAGCATTAGGCAGCTGTACGAGAGTGAAGGCAGGATTCGCCTACAAAATACTCTTCCTATAATGAGCAGTGACGATTTCATTGATGAGGCTCTTCCATCGGCAACAGCCACAAATCAACAGGACTTCAGAGTTACTGTCAAACCTGAAGATCTTGACAGCTTAAGCACACGCGTCGCTGTTTTTGCTTATGTTGGAGGCTTTTGCACTAACTCTGTGGTAAAAACGTTGAAGTGCAACTACTGTCAAGAGAACCTTGTTGCTGACAGTTGCGATGCTGAGTGCGATGGTGATGCTAATTCTTTAATAGCAAGTCTCAATCGAGGTGGCTTGAAATTTCCGAACGCGTGTGTTGTGACAGTAGTGAAGCACACTGAAGTTGTTGTTGCAAAGTTGCTGCAAAATGAAAAAATGCCGGGTGCTTTCTGCAGACACGAAATCACAGATGCATTGTTCAACAGCTTGTGAAGGAGAGCTTGCCAGCATTTGAGGAACTGGTGACTTGTGCGAATGGGCACGAACCAGATTTGGTGCTAAATATGTTGATAAAATGTGCGACAAATGTTCTGCTAAATAATTATTGCAAAGAGAGGAATGACGCAGCCGCTGTTGCTAAAGCCGATGCCAAAGCTGTCGCAAAAGCACGGAAATTGAAAACTGTTGCTCCAAAATGAAGTGCTCATGTATCATTTGTAATTTTCATTAGTATGTTCATTTATTTGTGTTTTTGATCATTGCTTCGTGCCCTTGTTTCGTGTGTACATGTTGAATAAACTAACTCTTACTACAGGAAGTTTGCACGTTTGACAAGTTTCTTGTAAGTAACAATACCCTTTGAAGACATTCAGACGCGAGAGAAAACAATATTGCTGAGATACAACTCGTTCACTGCGAGAGGAGTGCCAGAAGCGGCGCGCTCCCACAGGACCGGTTGGACGGCGAGTGATGACGTAGCTGACGTCATGTCACGTGAGGCGCAGGCCTGAAGAATTTTAGGAGGTGTTGGTTCAGTTCGTGTTTGCGGGGACGTCACACGGCACCCACGATACGCCTATTTGCAATGAAGGAACTTCAAGTGAAGGGGCGGCGTTGCGTCATCGTCGACCCGCAGTATCAACAGGTGAAGCATCGGCTGCCCGACGTGAGCGATGAAGAGGTTAGTGCTTCACAGGCAGCATTTGGCATGGTCGTCGAAGTGAGCCATGAACGTTGGCTCTTTCCGGGCACGGCGGACGAATGCGCGACCACCAGAACTGTGCTACCGAAACTGAAGAACGGCCTTAAGGTTGAAGACCTTCCACATCCGATCCACGTGGATGGTGTGCTGGTCTTGGTGGTGGTGCCCGGACGGCCAATGCAATGTTTGTGCTGCCAAGGCACCGGGCACGTACACCGTGAGTGCAAGGTCCCCCGTTGCTCCCTTTGTAAACGCTTCAGGCACATCGAAGCAGACGGGGCTCGGACGTATGCCTGGGCAACAGGAACAGCGAAGAAGGAAAGTGTGTCTGAGCATGTTATTGATAAGACTGAGACTGAAGAAGCTGCCGAAGGAGCGGGAAGCCCAGTAAACCTTGCGACAGATGGGGAGCCGGCATCGTCGGACAAGCGGAATGCGGGGGAGGCCCCGCAGCTGTCAACCCCCCCCCCTGCCCCCACAACGTTACCAGTTCAACAGGTACGAGTTGAGATGGAAGTGTTGCCACAAGCGGTGGACGAAGCAGCTGAGTGAGCCAAAGGCAAATACGCCCGAAAGTGGGGACGAGATGTGTGACACTACGGCCACACTGAAGCGGACGCGCGACGAGACCGCGAAACCGCACAAGACGGCGCACAGCCACAGCGATGAGCCACCTGCAATGACATTGCAAGGAAGGCGGTCGACCCTGAGACCCGAGCCCAAAATCCCAACTGACAAGAAGCCAGCGGGCGAAGAGAAACAAAGGAACGACGGCAAGCAGGATGGCCCTGCAGGCGGCTAGCCGCAAGCTAGGCGTGAAAGGTAAGTATCATGCTCCGGGCCTACTCCTTTTATCGTAGCGGTTACAATGGCACTGTTTCCATTACTCCATATAGCTACGCTGAACGTTAGAGGGCTGGTCGCTGAGTGTAGGCAGAGCCAGCTCTTACGTTTGGTCACAGACAAAGATATTGACATCTTGGCCGTCCAGGAGACTAAGGTTGACATAGAGGAGGAGACCGGGAGCATGGTGCATCGTTTCACGGGTAGACAATATGCTTTCGCGAGCCACGCCGTAGGGACATCAGCAGGGTCTGCTCTTTTTGTTAACAAACTAAACGGTCTTGTTGTAAAATGTGTGTTTTCTTGTGGATCAGGAAAAGTGGTTTAGGCGATTTTGGTTTTTGCGGAGTGGATTTCCGCATTATAGGCATATACGTCCCAAATAGACTAGAAGAACGTACTTTATTTTTTTCGAGTCTTTTTCAATATATGAGTTTCGACAAAAATGTTATATTGCTCAGCACTTCAACTGTCTTTTGAACGCTCGGGACCGAGTTAACAATGCGGGGTTGCGGGATAAAAGCAGTAACATGCTATCAAAACTGTTATGTTAGGTGTCTGGAGCCCCGCGGGGCAGGAACCACACGAGACAGCAGCTGGCAGGAGACTCTTTATTGTTTTCTTTTAGAAGTAAACGAGAGGAGGTTATGGCAAGGGTAGAGTCACTCCAGCGAGTGTACACTTTTAACACGATATGCAGGAGCTGGGGACGAGAGTCCTACGAAGGCGCCAGGTGGGCGGGCGCATCGGGCCGCACCTGCAAGCGAGGCACAACACATGGAGCAGCCATGTGTCGGATACGCGAGCGTACACAACATCCCTTACCCCTTAGACGGGGTCACCGTATCGGTCAGGTGGACGCCGATCACGTTGGGGCCTCGGCGCCGCCTGGTGCTGCGCGGACCCGCTGGGTTGGTCATCGCGAGCTTGCGTCGCACAAGTGTCCAGCCTGGCCTCAGCTTCCCGATGATCGGAGTCGGGCGTTGTGGAAAGATGATGCGGCGGTGGTGCTTCCGCTAAGAGCAAGATGACGTACGGAGCCGGCACGTTGTCTTGTTGATCACTTGCTGCTGTTCTGTTGGTTAGAATGTCTGTCTGTCTGTTACGTGAGTAATAAGAAACTCTTCGGGTACTTCAGGAAGTCACCTAAGACAGCTGGACATTGAGCCGTCTTAGACGTCTTAGTTGTCTTAGGCATTAAACTATTCGTGTGATCGGTCAGCCAGTTGCTTTCCTGAGTAAGCTAACAATCGATATATGTTCACAGATGGTTTCACAACACGTGGCCTCCAACATCCTTCGACACGTACACCAAGCCTATGGTATACGAAACTAGGTTTTCCGCCAAAACGTGCGAACCAGACGAGAGACATTAGATTTGGAGAAAATAAGAGCAGCATGAGGCTGAATAAAGTACAAGAAATACTCCAGCATCTTTTTTATAGCCACCAAGGTCAGATCGCGATGAAAATGGCGCACCGTGGTGTTATCGCTTTATTTCATCTCCTCTGTACGGCACCTTCTATAAGTGCTGGTTATCACGTCATGAACATTCTGAAACGCTAGTTGAATACTTCTGTAACACTGGCACACCTGCGAGTGCCGGCCTTTTCTCCTACTGTGGTCAGGGAGTGGAACAACCTTTGCGCAATAACAGTCACTCATTGAGTCACCCTTAACATTTCGGAGATGCAATAAAAAAATTAGCACTGACTACACAACGCTATCTTCTTCCTTATGACAAATCTATATTATGGTCTTTACGTTAATTTATTACTCTGCACAAGGATGTGCCCACCTTCAACGGTCTCGTTGGGGAGATTCCGTGTATAGAAAATCTATAGTATACACAGCCATCAGTAATTCGCTATACCATATAAATTCAATAATCTTGAGTGGATATAATTATAACAAAGTCATTCAATACTTATACTATCGTGACGCTTTCCCTCACATCTCCTTTCTTCGGTATTGTTACAAGCTGCCACTCTAGCGTCGCCAGCGCGAAGTCGGCGACGGGAATGACAGCAGGTTGGTTCGTTCCGTACGCAAGCAGAGACAGTGAAGAGATCAGAGACGTGAGAAAACAAAACAAACTTCACTCTAGTGATAGAGCAGCACACGGGATCTAATATAACACTTTAATACAACTAACAAAAATACATTGACACTTGATACATCTACAGAGATATATAACAGAAACAATAAATCAGCTTACGAGAGAGAACTATTACAAACTACACAAACTAACACAACAGAACTACAGAGGAGAAAGTTCGAAGATATAAACAGGTGAAGGCATACGTGTGATGACCGGCAGCGTTGTGTCCCCGACGATCGGATGCGAGAAGTCGAAGAGAGTTCTGGCACGACTGCGATGTCGGCGGTGTTGCAACGCTGGTGGCTCCGGGAGGCTAGTGCTTGCAGGTGACTTCGAGCAGGTTGAGCTAACTCGAGGCGAAGTCCCGATGTCTACGTTGCAGACGTTAATACCGCGTCACAACTAGACGAACGGCTAAGTTTAGGTGGCCAGCCGATACAGAGCCACACTAAAAACTTCTAGAAGAGATGCTTGTTGATCTGTTTCTACACCATCTTGGTCAGCGACTAGACTGCCTAGCAGGGCAAAATCCCGCGCTTAAATCCCCCTCGTGTCTCCTCGCTCTCTTCCTTGGGGACAAGAGACCTCTACCTGGGTCCAATCATGCACGTTTAATTGATGGGAAACTCCGCCCCAAAAATATTTTGACCCCACCCCTTTTTAATGGGGAGAGGGACCTCAACTAGCGAGAGTGACAACCTGTCGGGTTGCTGTCATACGGCTTGGCCGCCAGAGCGTTTCCCACGCTTTTTTCCGTGGGAACGGTCAACCACTTAGCTCTCAGCCTTGGCGTCTCGTAGTCTAATCCTTTTTCGGGGTATACCGTGGCCTTCTTCGACCTTGCAGACGCCGCCACAGTTACAAAAGGATTCACCGTCAGCGGCGACGTTCTAAGAAGAGCACCCCATTCTGCTCTTCTCGGCTCCCTTTCAGCGCCGCCGTTTCTCACGGTCAGTCGGGGAGTACGGCGCCCGTTAATTGCCGTGACGCGGTGTCGCCAAAAATGGCCGTCCGTGACAGGTATACATATTTTGTTACTGTTTTTCAGGGCCGCTGACGCCCATGTTGTCATCAATAGGATCTTGCCTACTGCGGTTCGCCATTGGAATGCACATGGAGCTGCGGTCCGAACACGAACACGGGAACATTCTCTGCTCTCCGTTCATCACCGGCACCGCCCTATCGATGGTCGCGTTCGGAGCCGGAGGCAACACCTCGAAGCAACTGTTCTGCGCCCTCCACCTCACACGCTGCAGTGACGGCGTGGACGAGCACATCTCGACTCAAATGGGCAACTTGTCCAAGCACTCCCCTAAAACTTCCTTACTCACGGCCAACCGACTGTACATCGATGCAAAATTCCAGGTACTCGAAACGTACCGGCTGCTTGTGGAGAGACTCTTCGAGACTTCCGTCGAGCTTGTAGACTTCACGTACGACGCGCAAAGGGCCAGGTGCGAGATTAACTCCTGGATATCAGATCAAACAGAGTCGAAGGTGAGACATCTGCTTCCCAAAGATAGCGTGGGCAATGGTACGTGCATGATGCTCATCAACGCTCTTTACTTCAAGGCCTTCTGGAAAAGGCCCTTCAGGCATAGGAAGACGAGAACGTTTTCCATGAACCCCCAGAGGGAAGTGGACGTCGTCATGATGCACATGCATGGCGAACTCGCCGATCAGTTGTTGTCCGTCGCTATAGAGCTGCCTTACAAGGGGGGGCATTGTTCGATGGTCATCTTCCTCCCGTACGAGGTGGACGGCCTGCGGTCCGTCGAGGAACGCTTGTCGCTGGATACGCTTCGCTTGGCGTTATCACAGCTCAGCCCGGGTCGAGTCGTCCTGACCATGCCCAAGTTTAAGATCGACACTAAGACAGATCTTGAGCACACCCTGAAAAGGCTCGGCGTCAGAGATGTGTTGAGGCCAGGCGTCGCAAATCTCTCCGGCATTGTGGACAGTGGCGACCTCTGGTTGTCGGACATCTTCCACGAGACGTTCTTTCGAGTGGACGAGGACGGCACGGAGAGCGCAGCCGGCATGGTTGAGGTCAGTGGAGCTAACGCTAGCTGGCCTCCACGTGACCCGAGTGATCTCACGTACATCGACGTGGATCATCCATTCCTATTCGTAGTCAGGGACAACGTTCAGGACGTCATATTGTTCATGGGATCACTTATAGATCCGAGAGAAGGTCATTAGCGGGCCAGTACTTTCGCGTATGGCTCTCCCTGAAACTCAATAAATTTTATTGTTTTGAAAAAGTTCGATTCATTAATCGTCCTTTATGCTGTTGAGCGGATTCCTTCCGATTATTTACGGTGGGGGTCTTAAGAGCATTTGAGTTGACCGCATGCATCCCGTTCCGTACATTTTTTATTGTGTTTATGAGCTTCGCAACGTCACTGGAATTAAACAATTTTTATTTCGCGAGATACCAATGCAGTCCCCATGTGTTAAAACCTTCTTAACCTTGAACGAAAATTTTATATTTCAGAATCAGTGTCCATAATTCAGTCATCATGAACATCACTATCGATATTTTTTTCGATACTTCATCTCAAATACTGTTCACAAATGGAGAGACAGAAAGAATATGATTGAGAGAAAAGCAGGGAGGTAAAGCAGCCTTGTAGCATCCGGCTTGCTACTCTGGGAGTGGGAATGTGAAAAAAGAACAGAAGAAAAGTAAATGGAAAAGTTGACGCGCGAAAAGAAAAAGCGAGGTGCTATAGCTTATTAGGTTGACCACTACCACGCAAGATGATCAATAAGTCATTGAATGATTTTTTGAACAGACAGATCATGTCGGCATTCGCGCCCTGACTTTTTTGACTAGGGTCTCTCATCAAGGTTAAAGTCCCTGAAAATTAATGTAACAACGATAAGTAATGATATGGTCGATTTATATCTTGATCTGTTTGGCAAAAAATAGCATATAGCTGGACCAGAGTGAAGTTCACATGGAGGCATGTCGGGCTGCAAGGCTTCCTCTCGCTACCTGCGTATCACAGTGAACAACAGCATTTGGGCACATGCCCTAATGTTTCTATATTCTTATCTTGATGTAAATGCACAGCAGCCGAAGATTTTAAGTATTCTCAACGTTTCTTTAGCTCATGCTGTTTCATCATTCACCGATCAACAACGCCGTCACCATTTGACGAAACCTAACTGGAACCAAGTATCTCGTGTTTTTTTTTCTTCTTTTTTTGGGTGTCACGAGAATGAACGAATCTTTTGCTATTCCTCAAAAGTACTTTCAGTGGATCCCTCAACTCTGTTTTCCCGAATATTCACAAAATGTGTTTCCGAACAATAAGACTGACAGGAAATTTATGGTTGTACGTGGTTCAAGTTGCGAGTTATACTAGATATATGGGGTATATGACTGTTAGTTTACTCCGGATGAGAGCTTTTTGACTGTCAGAAAAAAAATTTATGAGAATTAATTGAATTAGTTCACTGAAAGAGCCGAAGCTTTCCCAACGAATAGCTGGAATCGTTGCAGTAGCTGGCGGAACGAATCTCAATCACGTGTTTTCCCTGAAATGCCTTCGAGATTCTAATCGGCATTTTGACTAAAATAAATGATAGATCGAGTACAGCTGCGTGCCGCCACCACTGCCCGTTTTCGCTCAGGCCGTTCGCGCCATCGCCAAAATTTTGAGAGAGACCACGCCACTGCCGCCGCCGCCACGCAATAGTGGCGGATCGGCCCCATTTTGTCTCTTATTTAACCCCACGGGGAGTCTGGGCATCGAATACATCACGTCACTTTCTTTCCTGCATCTTTAGGATTTTTCAGAGTGGTGTTTGCGGTGGCTTGATTGCTCTGTTGTGTGGGTGTATGAACGTCCTGTCTAATAAGGGCCATAAAACAACTTCTGAAGATACAAAATCAATCTTGTTATTCTCTCTTGGCGTCTCTCGTTCTCTTGGTGCTTTTCATGACGCCAGAGCTGGGATTTACGTGACAACATTAGGATGCGTACTCTAAAATTGTTCATATACGAGAAACATCAGTTGTATATTGTTTTCTATCCCGCTCTGCTATATTTTCATTTATTCGCAAATCGTTCGTTTTCAAACATGTATTAGGGTTAAATTTTTGCAGGCAATATTCACTCTCATGGTGCTGAAGGAAACACATTTATTGCACACATCTTTTCTGCGATTCCAACAGAAGGGTTAAACTTTTTCAGGCAAAACAACGAAGTTGCCCATTTTTCCTGGACCTCGGGGGGCCCCATAAAACTGCGGGGCCCAGTTCATTTCTACCCTGGATAATCAGCCCCTGTCCACGTACCAGGCCTGCCACTGATTGCTTCTCAACCGGAAAGGAATCCCTGTCAGTCTTTCTCTAGACGAAGAAGTGTGAACAGATACTCAGGTAGGAGGCTGTGCGGCTCCATCTGCGACTGCGAGCATCGATTGTAAGGAAGCGGTCGGGAGTGCTATACACCAGAACACAGCTAAGGTGGCTAGAATAGGGAAGTGTTATGAGCGGCAAGCGGCGCCTACGGAGTGCACTGGAGCCTCCGAAGGGGAGCTGCGTGGGGGCGCGAGCAATCGTTCATACATGAATGTGAAGGAAGCTGAGACTGATATGTGGAGCACAGGCATGATTAAGAAGCCCGCACTAGAGATCTGTCAAAGTTTTAAGCAGGAACTTTGTCAAGGAATGGATCTATGATAATACTCGGGGTAGTTCTCTACTGTTTGAGGTCAGGACAGGAGTATTGGAACCAAGACATATCGGGCCAAATACGAAGGGGTAGACACGGTATGCAGTGCGTGTGGAGAGGAAGAAGAAACTGCCGAACACTTGAAGATGTTCTGTAAAGGGCTTCACCCTATTGTTCCGGATGATGGCGCAGAGTTTTTCAAACAACTTGAGTTCAGGGACGGGGAGGGAAAAATAGACTTGAAGCGGGTAGAAATAACTAGAAGGAGGTTATCGGATTGGTGGCTAAAGTAAAGGCACGAATGAAAAATAAACCTTTCACTTCAAAGTACCAGTCCTCAACCTCACTATTTAAAGTAGGAAAAAGATGAATATAGTTTCGGGTTCACTAAGTATTACGGCTTCGTGGCGTTAACCACCGCCCGATCTAAAGGGTACAGCCATATCAATCCATCCATCCATCGTTTGGGGGAGCGGAGGAGGAGAGAACGGTAGAGGGCCGGGACCAGCTTTTCGGCTCAAGTCGCAGGCATCTATCTAGAGGAGGCGTTAAATGTACTTCCCTATAGGAGAGCATTAAGCTGCGCAGTCTGAAGGACTACAACTTGTATGTTCTAAACACACCGGTTGTCAGCGATTTAGAGTACTCGGTACTCTGTTATGAGAGAGCTTAAAGGCGTCCGTTGGGCCCAAGGAGGTTTAAAATAAATTGCTGGTGGGGAAATTTGGGCCCATGACTGAAGCCGTGAAAATGGTAAGAGGATTGCTGCAGCAGCTATCTTACTAGGGGCACGATCTGTAGGCGATCGGCAATTGTGAAAGAGCGTTTTCCTCGCACGGTCAACGCGTTTAACGGGGCAACCCTTTCGGGTCAAATATTTCTTTAAGTGCGTCCACGTGTTACTAGTTTTCTTTCGTAATCCTCGAATTCAAGGCAAATTTTATTGGAGAATGGAGATTAAGCCGCCAATATTCAAGTCTCGGTTGATTATGTCTTCGGAAACAACTATGTTTTAATTTATAATTAACATAACCTTTAGAGTAACAAATCAAAACCACTTGATGTCTAAGTGGGCACCACCAGAAAATAGCATTTTTCTGGGATCTTTGGCAAACTCTGGCTTCAGTACGGCTGGCTAAACATTGCGGCAGGATCCACTGTAACAATTTTTTCAAACCTCCTTGACTGGGCCTCACACTTGATGTGTCTAGAAAAAGTTGGTACCGATTTAGAATTCTAGCAACTCTACTATGGGACAACATGAAGCCGTCCCGTGGGGCCTGGTAGATATGGGACAACGCAGAAAAAGCGTTACAAATTGTGCTCATCCAACCATGCTTTTTTGAGCAACCTGATGATTCAAAGCCTACATGATTGCCTCAGTTACCGAGTTCATTTTCCGCGCAGTTGTACAAAAAAATACCATACCATGCTTATGAAAAACTAAGCATAGTTAAGTCTGTCACCATGGGCACAATTTCTTTAATGGAATTAATAAAGAGCGCATGTCCTTCAAATTCATAAGCAGAACGCGACAGCGTAATCGCGAGCCACCTGCATCGCAGCCGTGGTTGGTAGTCACCAGTATGTATGCACGGCCGCCCGATGACTACGCAGTGCACGGGGTCCTGCCCGCTACGTCGAACCGGTTTGTACGGGCGCCGCTGTGAAAAGAAAGTTAACAGTTGCTTCCACTTTTTAAGTGTGAATACACTTTATAAGCGACCCCAAACTATCCACCGCCATCGGCGGCGTCCGCAGTTTTCTCTCTATCTTTAAAAGAAAGAGCCCTTGGCGGGCCGCAGCGAGACGCTCTACCGAATAAGGGCCAAACCTCATAAGCGCGAAAATGTACGCGACAGCGACGAGCGACGCTATGAGCGACGAAACAGGGCGTTCGCGCGACGTGTCGCGTGCTCGTTTTCGCGCGATCGCTCGGTTCTCCAGATTTGGAAACCGTCGCTCATCGCCCGGAAGTGCTGGGCTCAAGCAGCCAATAGCGAAATAACGGAAAAGACAAAGACTGCATAGATGCACGTCACCCTGCTCGAGTCACGTATGCGCAACAAGACATAACGCAATGTTTATTACGCATGTGCATATAAAAAGTGCTGCAAGGCAATAATAAATACTTTCCGTTTCATTTCACAACAATATATCTTATTTTTTAACTGCATACCTCTCGCTACGCGGTTTTCTTGGTGCGAGTAGACGGCCTCATGCCAGCAACAGTGCCATTCGCGCGTCGAAGTCGTCGCGTGAATGAGGTTTGCCTGCGCTAGCGACTGATCGCGCGAAGCCGATCTACGTCGCGTCGCTTGTCGCTGTCGCGTGCATTTTCGCACTTATGAGGTTTGGCCTTAAGCCACGGACGCGACGCTGATATCGGTGTCAGTAACGCGCCTTATACCCCCTCCCCCTTCGCTCGCTCCTCCGCTCTCCTCGCTCGCTGCAGCTGCACGCGCACCCCTCTCTCTCGCGCGCCCGCCTTCTCTCTCAGTCTTCCGTCGAGAGCGGGTCGTGCGATGGATGTCCCGGAGGCAACGCTACCATCAACAACGAATGCAGTGCAACCGAATGCCAGCACTGCACCCGTCGTTGGAGGTGACGGTACCACGGTGGTTTCGCCGACGTTGGAAGACAAGGCGGCGCTGCGAAGGGCTCGTGAGACCGAACGTAAGCGGGCGAAGCGTGCAGCGGATGCCGAACTGCGTGCTCGCGAGGCCGAGTGCAAGCGGGCGAAGCGTGCAGCGGATGCCGAACTGCGCGCTCGCGAGGCCGAGGACAAGCGGGCGAAGCGTGCAGCGGATGGTGAACTGCGCGCTCGCGAGGCCGAGATGAGGCATCAGCATCGAGCCGCGAACGCGGCCCAAGAAGCGGTACGACAACGCAAGCGTCAGGCGGAGAAGGGCGATGAAGGCCGGCGTCAAGACACCGCTCGCAATCGTCAACGGCGAGTGGACGTTCCCGAAGCCGTTCCAGCCAGTGAACGTGCCGCGTGGGAGAGGGTGCGAGCCCTGGACTTTGCTCATCCGGACGCGTCGTGAAGTGTAAATAAATAATACTTCGTATATAATGTATCTGTTGTTAAGCTTGGAGGAAGAAAGGTCGCTGCTGATGGCATCCCACCGCTGCCACCAGTTGTTAAGGCCGAAAGGAAGGTCGCTGGAGGATACGAAAACAAAACATGATTTTATGGCACTATTTACACATATTTACAGCAAAGAAGGGTTAGTGGTTTCACAAACCACGAGCGTGATGGTTGAACCGTTACATGGTTCAGAGCGACGTCCAGCACTCTGCGGCGTCGTTTTAAGCCCTGTAGAGCTCCTCCTCTCCGAGTGGAGCACCAATCAAACACGCACAACAGGTGAGAGGGACAAGCAAGCATGCACGGTCCACGTGAACGTCCAATATTGGGTCGTGAACACTGCACTGCAAGGTGGAGCCAGCAGGGCTCTTCCTCGTCGTGTGTGTGCCGCTAGTCGAGAGTTCCCACGATCCGGACAGCGTACATCAAAGGGTCCGCCGATTTGTTCGCTTCATTAGCGGGGTGATTTGCGGTGGCTGCCGCGGTCTCTTCCAGGAAGTTGCTATCTTTGTTGGCCTCTCTAGAACGGTTAACGGCGTCTTGGCGACACGACGTCTCGTCCTCCGGCTAGCACGTACAATGCCTGACGAGCATAGGCAGCCAGCCGGTCGTCTACTTGATTGGGAATTAAAAAGGAGCGCCGCTCTCCTGTCAGCTCTGGCGCCGGTCACAGCAGATTCCCCGTCGCCTGTGAATCACCGAGGTCATCAGGCACCACTGCTGCTTGAAGGGACGACAAAGGGTCCGCATTTGAAAGACGGAAACTCGCCTTTGCTTGCTGCATGGTCTGGATAATTGCTCAAATTTCCAACAGCGTCTGTCAGACTGGGCGCCGAAGGGATTGAGAGCCTCCCCAGTGGACCGACTTACGCACAATGGCGTCTGCCCAGACGAATGCTTCATGACAAACAACACTTAAATTCATTAACTACACTTTAATCATCATCATCATCAGTAATAAAACTCCCAAGCATTTCCCCGAGGGTGAACATGGTTAAGTGCGAATGCACGGGGGGATGCTATGAGGGGGAGTAAAGTTAACTCACTGGCATTCGCCAGTGAGTTAACGTAAACTCCCCCGTGTGATCAAATTGCGATTCCCAGGAACCATTACACCATCAAGGCACCATAGTGTGATTAATAAATATAATAGTGCGAATTAATAAATACCCCTCATAGCATCACCCCGTGCATTCGCACTTAACCATGTTCACCCTCGGGGAAATACTTGGGTTTTTCTGTGGGGGCGCTGATAGTATGGGACAGCTCTCTTCGGGAAACCGGAACGAATCAGTAGTGGACGACTTTTCTGTGCGGATTGGATGGATTATAGTGGCTAGAAAGGTTTTCCTAGTGTAGCGAACGAAGAGGCAAAGCAGAGAGATTTTACTATACAGTTTCCAAAGGGCGCAACCACTACCTGGCGCGCGGCATTTACGCGTCCGAGTCTGTGCTCTCTGGCATTTTAGGAACGAAGCTCCTTAAAACGGCACATGTTCGTCCCTCGTAGTGGTTGTAGTATGTGACAAGTATAACATTTTCACCTCCAAGGTGGTGCCGGTGAGAGATTTCTTCTGTGCGTTGTTGAACAATAAAAGATAGTGCTCATTGTACATGTCAATGGCTGTTAATACGGCTTTTAGTTAACGCGCACGCTGCGAATTTTTTATTGTGCAACAACACACAGGATGATGATGTTACAATATTTTTATTTATGGAGAAAAAAAAAGAAAAAAGGGAGGAGAGAATGTCAAGGGTGGTTTCTCCATTCCAGGACACCAGTGGGCGCTGCAGCTCAACCGGCTTGATCCAGGAGACCCCTTTGAGTCTTCAGGTCAGGTCGGGCGAGGACGGCTTCCAAAGGCTACCCCAGTAGCGTGAGTATCAGAGGCGACTGAACCTTCATAGGGCTGCTCCGGCAGGCCCCGCCACGGTGGTCTAGTGGCTAAGGTACTCGGCTGCTGACCCGCAGGTCGCGGGATCAAATCCCGGCTGTGGCGGCTGCATTTCCGATGGAGGCGGAAATGTTGTAGGCCCGTGTGCTCAGATTTGGGTGCACGTTAAAGAACCCCAGGTGGTCGATATTTACGGAGCCCTCCACTACGGCGTCTCTCATAATGACATGATGGTTTTGGGACGTTAAACCCCACATATCAATCAATCAAATCTGCTCCGGCAGTCCCATGTGACATGTTGCAACGTCGGTCGTGACCCACACCACGGACATTGGTTTACATATGCATTGGGGTTTATGTGATCCCACCTATCCAAATGTGCATAGGTGTCAACGCACAGGAGAAATCTCCCACCGCCACCACCTTGCAGGTCAAAGCGCAAGACATGTTACGCAGTACTACGAGGGACGAACGGGTGCCGATTTATGGAGCTTCGCCCCTAAAAAAAGTGTGGCCTGTTAATTGCCTGGGTATTATTTTCTTTTGTTGCTTTATCCGTCTGGCAGATGACCATTCCAGCCTTTGCCAGCTGCTGTAACATCCACCTTGGAGAAGGGCGGAAGTTAATCGCAGCAACTTCCCTCTTTATCGATCCAATGTATGGGGCAGACTTAGCACCTCCCCCCCCCCTCTTAGTGAGGGCGGCTGTCACCCTACGCCTCTTCCACCTGCACGCACACACCTAAGCAAATGACACACTGATTTTCAAAGAACTTTGTCACAGCTGCTTTCTGCGTACGTAAAGAGCCCTAAAGTGGGTATATGTTCACTAAATTAAGAACAATTAGTACAGACAAAGAAAAGGTGCGTACTATACTTTTTTCGTTGGTGCTTTAATTGTCCTGCAGTTATTTATTTATTCATTTATTTACTAATTTATTCAGATAACTACAGCACCCAAGGGTCATTGTTGTAGGGGGGCAACAAAAAATAATACTATACAGGCGATATAAAACATCAAGAGTTAACATAACGAGATCAGCAAAGTGTTTAAAAAACAGATCACGTGACACGTGTACATTGCTAACAGGTCACTCCGAAAATATATCGCGTCAAACCTAGAACAGTACATTACTTGTTCACCATTCCAGCCTTTGTCAGCTGAAACACCCAACTTATTTGGGGGGGGGGGGGGTAGGCAGGAAAGAACTGGTAAAACTGCATTGTGAAGCATATGTCATCCTAACATAACTAAAATTGTGTGCGCGCGGCAAAATTGCGTCGAACTCCTAGTTTGTGCACCTGTAGAAGGCTATCTGAATAGTAAAAATTATATTTCTTTCCTTCTATCCCTGCCGCGAAGATATATACAGTTACGATAAGTGTTTCGGGAAGCAGTTTTGCGGCAGAGACGCAGTTTCACTGCCGCCAGCTGCACCCCGTCAGAAATTATTTATCCGAATATATCATTCTGGAAGCATTCGTGAAATTTTAATTTTACGGATTTTCTATTCCTCAGCCAATGAGCACACTCAAGAAGGTGGCGGCTCGATAAATAGCTCGCAAATTCTTTAGAACGGTGGTCATGTGGCTCAAGGTAGGTTCGCTTGTAAAGATACGCCATTCGGCTTTATGTGAGCTCATTAGTGGCGTTGAAGGCATCGGTGAGATATTGTTTTATAGTTTGGAAACATATTGCGCCACTCTCGCGACTATGAAATCTAAACGCGTTGTGTGAAGCATGCGGACACAGCTAAAAGAACGTTCTCATCCGCATGCGCTTGTCCAACATTGGCTTGTCCCACCGCAGTGGCACCGCTACGGCGGCGCGGAGAACAAGCCTCCTCACGTCGGGTTCGGGTGACGTAGCAGTCCGCACCCCGTGCGGTGCGTAGCCATCCAGCGGCCGTGCTGTATGCATGTATGTATTAACCACCTCACAACATGTCTACCGAGTGAATAGGTGAAGCTTTGCAGGGTTTTATCGACAAACCGTGAATCATCCGCTGGCCGCATCCGTCCGTCGTCTGTCTGCCTGTCTGTTTGACGCACGGACGGACGCATGTACGGATGAATGAACGGATGGATGAACGGACGGACGCTCGAATGGACGGAAGCAAGAACAAACAGAGTGACGGAAACGCGGACAGACTGATCGGCGTTTCACCCCTCTCGTCGTCAATCGCTCCATGGATATGCTGGGGTTCTTTTTCGCCGCCGCAGTGACCGCGCAGACAGCAATCAATAAATGGGGATAGAAGCCATCGATTTGTTTCATCTTATACTCCATTTGGCGGACACCAGGTAGTGGAGCTCTGACTGATTGAAGATAAAGAAGGCGATATTGCTGTTCGGCTGCTGAGAGTCGCTGTGTCAACGTTTATCTGCCTTTGGTTCGCGCTGTACCGCGAATATATATATATATATATATATATATATATATATATATATATATATATATATATACCGACTCTTCTTTATAAATTGGACGTGTCATCATCATTTGTATAATTTTCTCATCTGCAGATATGATCATTAGTGTGTGCCAGCTAGAGCTCGCTTCGAATAAAGCTCTTCCATAAGTGGTGGACGGTGCTTCTCGATCCCCAAGTCCTCTCGCACGTTTCCACTGGAGCTCCGCTCGAGTCGTCGTCTACTACCACCTGCCATGGCAGTGCAAGACAATCCTGTTCCATCCAAAACCTCCAGCCCAGTGCAGCCTCCGCCGCCAACCCTGGCCATCCACAGCCACCAGCGTGATCGGCCAGTCTTCTCGGGTCTCAAAGGGGATGACGTTGAAGAATGGCTACACACCTACGACCTCGTCAGCGAGTTGAACAGGTGGGATACTCTACACAAGTTGTGTACGGTCCCTTTCTACCTAATTGATGTTGCCAAAACCTGGTTTTGGAATCACCCCCAAGATCTTACCGACTGGGACACGTTCGCACGGCAGTTCCATCAGATTTTCGGTTCCCCCAGTATTCGCGCTGAAGCAGCAACGAAGAAGCTTGCTGAACGCATTCAGCTGGCAGGTGAATCATGCACCTCGTACATTGAGGATGTTCTTGCCTTGTGCAAGCGTGTAAATTCAGCTATGCCTCAAAGCGACCAAATACCCCATATTATCAACGGCATAAATACCATCGCATTCGACGCCCTTGCGTCGCAAAACCCTACCACGACTCAAGATGTCATAACCCTTTGCCAGAGACTAGAATAACTTCAGTCTCTTCCTCTTTGCCATGATGCCTCGTACATTCGTCTTCCTGCGGCCCTCGACATCCGTGCCCTGGTCCGCGACATTGTTCGTGGGGAGCTTCATGGGCGCTGCTCTTCCTTCGCTCCACCGTCTACTTTAGCCTCAGCTCCAACCAACTTGCGGGACATCATTAGGCAAGAGATTGCATCTGCGTCACATTCACGTTGTTCCGCTGAATCCAGACCTCGTCAGGTACCAACGTACGCAGAAGTCACGGCGCTCTCAGCACCCACCACTATCCCAGCGGCTACACCAGGTGGCCATGTACCTGTGGCGTCAGTGTCACCACCAATGCGCCTACAGCCGTATTACGCCATGCCGCGTTCTCAACGCCCAATCTGTTATTATTGCGGCTATAGGGGTCATATATGACGCTTTTGATGAAGACGTCAACAGGACGAGCAACGTGGCTACGCTCCAGAGGAACGCGGACGCTTCAGTCCACTCATGAACTACCAGCGCACGCCTTACCGGTCTTCTTTTCAGCAGTTCGCCCTCTCCACCTTACGTTATTGGTCTGCCTGTGAACTGCCGTGAGTCTCGCCGCCACTCACCATGTCCCAATCGCCGTTCCGTGTCGCCTCTGCGACCCGCCTCCAATGTTCTGAATGCCCACTCGGAAAACTCCCCATTGCAGTTTTAGGAGGGCAAACTGCATCCACCGGACAGCCAGCAGTTCCTCCAGACAGACCATCGAACTTGTCAACAGTGTTAGTAGAAGGTATACGCGTCGAAGCTCTAGTGGATACTGGCGCTGCTGTTTTCATATTCACTGTGACCTTTGCTCCCATCTCCGCAATGTGACAACACCTTCCCCGGGCACGTCTCTCCGTGCTGCGACGAACGCCATTTGTCGCCCACTCGCCCAGTGTACCGTTCGTGTTTTCATAGACGGTATTCGTCATCATATTGCTGTTGCAGTTCTCCGTGAGTGCACCCACGAACTCATTTTGGAATGGGATTTTCTGTCGTCTGCACGCGCTTCTATATCTTGTCGTCAGCGCCTCATCCACCTCAATCCCACCGACTTTTCTGTAACGAAACCCGACCAGCGCATTCGTCTCGTCACCACTTCAGATTATGTTCTTTGGCCATCCCGAGAAGTAATTAGCGTTGATTGCATCAACAATGTGGATGGTGACGTGCTTCTACTACCTTATGGCCACACGGTACATCGAGGCATTCTGATCATTCCAGGCCTTGTTCGTTGCCTGAAGGGTCTGCTTTTATTACTGCGTTAAATCAGACCCCCGCACCCTTATTGTTGCCCTGTGCATCAACAGTTACATGCGCTATTGACCCGCATCTCTTTGCAATTGTTGGCCTTTCAAGTCTAGAAGACCTACCAGAGCCGAGCACGCCGCCACTCAACTCACCCACTCCTCTATCAGTGACGATAAGCCCTGATTTGACAGCAGCCCAGAGTCAAGAATTGCTGAATTTATTGAACAGATATCGCCCTTTGTTTGACGTTCATTCTGCTGTCCTTGGTATGACAACTTCTGCGACTCACCGAACTCAGACTGACGGCTCCCGAATAATTCACCGGCACCCATACCGCTTGTCTCTCGCAGAAAGGAAGATAATCGAGGAAAACGTCTCAGACATGCTTCGACGGAATATCGTACGTCCTTCCTCGAGTCCATGGTCTTCGCCAGTTGTGTTGGTGCAAAAGAAAGATGCAACAGTACGTTTTCTCGTTGATTGCCAGGCACTGAACAAAACAACGCGCAAAGATGTTTACCCTCTCGAACGAACTGATGATGCACTAGATTCGTGGCATGGCGCAGAGTATTTTTCCAGCCTCGACCTGTGATCGGGCTACTAGCAAATACCAGTGTCCGAATCTGACAAAGAGAAGATGGCTTTTACCACCCCAGATGGGCTATATGAATTTAACGTAATGCCTTTCGGACTTTGTAATGCGCCTGCTACCTTCGAACGAATGATCAACAGCGTACTGCGTAGCCTGAAGTGGAAAACCTGCTTATGCTTCCTAGACGACCTCACAGTGTTTTCGCCTACCTTTTCGAAACATCTACAACGTGTCGAAAAAGTCCTAGGTTGGCTTGCAAAAGCTGTTTTACAGCTGAATACGAAAAAATGCACCTTCGCAAGCAATACGATCAAGGTTCTAGGGCACTTAGTCAGGAAAGACGGTATTCGACCGGATCCTGAAAAGCTTGCCGCCGTCCTCGAGGTTTCCCGTCCGTTGTGTCAAAAAGACTTGCGCAGTTTTCTCGGCTTGGAATCCTACTTTCGGCGCTTCATACGTGATTTTGCAAGGCTTGCCTCTCCGCTACATCAACTGCTCGCAAGTAACACGGCATTCGCCTGGGCCGAAGACTGTGAAAAGGGTTTCCTGGCGTTGAATCAAGCCCTGACATCCGATCCGGTACTATGTCACTTCGATCCAGGTGCACCCAGAATTCTTCACACTGACGCCAGCGGTCATGGTCACGGTGCCGTTCTACTGCAGCGTGACAACACCGCACGCGAATGTGTCATCGCTTACGCCAGTCGTGCTTTGACGGCTGCCGAGAAAATTTACACAATAACCAGACAAGAGTGCCTTGTTGTTGTATGGGCGGTACAAAAATTTCGTCCATACCTCCACGGCCGCCACTTCAGAGTCGTCACCGACCACAACGCATTGTGCGGGCTTTCGTCGCTAAAGAACTTATCAAGTCGTCTTGGCCGCTGGGTGCCCGTTTACAAGAGCACAACTTTGATGTCGTCTACAGGTCTGGTAAGAAACACCAAGATGCTGATGCTTTCTCTCTCGCTGCCCTCTACCCAACCGTAATAGCCCACCTTCACCAATTTCCACCACAGCATTACCCATCGCAGGTCTTATTTGGCTACGATCCGGCCACTCTTCTACCCTTGTGTCGCATCAACGCGTTGACCCTTACTGCCGCTCCATAATAGCACGCTTAGAAGGCACATCCACTTCCCCGAACGCCCGACTTCGCCGACAACTGAAACAATTAAAGATTCACGATAGTGTTTTACATCGCTATATTTACCACGTTGATGGAGACAAATGGGTCCCCGTTACAACACGTTGTCTACAACGTCAGGTTCTTGAGACATTCCACGATGATCCTGCTGCTGGGCATCTCGGCTATCACAAAACGTACGACAAAATACGCAGTTAGTTCACCTGGCCTGGCCTCTCATCCGCGATGGCCAAATATGTTTCTTCGTGTTTCTTATGTAAATGGCGGAAACGATCCACCGCTGCTCCTTCTGGCTTTCTCCAACCTCTTCCTTGTCCCGCTTTGCCATTCGAAGTCGTCGGGATTGACTTGTACGGCCCTCTTCCCGTGACTTCCACTAGAAATTGTTGAATTGTAACGGCTGTTGACCACCTCACTTGTTACGCGGAAACCGCCTCACTGCACGCTGGTACAGCCACTGAAATAGCTGATTTTTTTATACGTAATATATTTTTACGCCATGGAGCTCCACGCGTTCTGCTCAGTGACCGCGGCAAGGTCTTTCTTTTCTCTATTATTGCCGAGGTTCTACGCGCCTCCAACACTATCCACAAAACAACTTCTACTTATCATCCTCAAACAAATGGCTTGATAGAATGCTTTCATCGTACCCCCTCGGACATGATCGCCATGTACGTTAAGCCTGACCACACGAACTGGGACGTCATTTTGCCTTTCGTAACGTAAGCTCGCAAGTCTCGCTGCGACTCAACTCACCAAGTTGTCACCTTTTCCCCAGGAGACGAAGTTCTTCTGTGGACTCCCGTGCGTGGGCCCGGCTTATGTGAAAAATTCCTCAGTCGTTTTATAGGGACTTATACGGTGATTGAACAAACGTCCTCCGTGAATTACCGTATCTCACCACTTCACGCTCCCTCCGACCACCGTTGCCGTGGGACAGAAATTGTGCACGTTTCTCGGCTGAAGGTGTATACCCGACGCAATTCCTAATATTATCTCTCGCGCGGCCAGGAGGCCGCTTCCAGCGTGACGGGGAATTAGTGTGAGCGTAGTCACTGACTCTTCTTTATCAATTGGACGTGTCATCATCATTTGTGTAATTTCCTCATTTGTAGATATGATCAGTGTGTGCCAGCTCGAGCTTGCCTTGAATAAAGCTCTTCCTCAATATATATATATATATATATATATATATATATATATATATATATATATATATATATATAAATATGAAAGTAGATGCGCTTTCACATAACAACTGTTTATTGTGCCGACGTTTCGACAGGAACCCTGTCTTTTTCAAGGCATAATACTATTTACACATGTTCCGTGCCTTTTTATATCCTGTCGAGACAGGAGGGGAGGGGTCAAATGAGAAAGAGAGAGAGAGAAAAAAAAAGAGGAAGGAAGAAACAGCGAAACGGGAGGACAAACAATAAATAAAATATAGAAAATCTAGGAGAAGAAGCAAGACCGACATGGCTTAATTAGAAAGGGGCAGCTTTTCAACAGAGTAGGGCAGAGGTAGATGAGGAGTGTCATCATTGTCAACAATACCTCCCCCGCACCCACACTTCCCCAAGTGGGCAGGGAGCCGCCGTTTTTGTATTTCACCTTTCCGTGTAGTCCGCTGGCGGCTCGTTCCTCTTTGAAGTGTATGACAAGTTAATGGGGAGGGCTTAAGCGCTTTAAGTGCATGCTGGTGGCATCGGGAGTAGCGAAAAAGCCGGTGAATGAGGCACTGCCATCGATATTCATTATATGCATTGGTTCCTTGTCAGTGAAGGAACAGAATGTGCGTTAAAGGATTAACGAAGGAAAAAAAAAAGAAGAACAGGGGGGGGGGAGAGAGACTGTACCACTCCGGGATAGTCACCACACAGTTGAGGCGCACTGGGAAGATATGCGCGCATGTAGGAAAAAGTTAACGAAACCACCTAGCTGTCAGCTCCTTGTCAGTGAAGGAACAGAATGTGCGTTGAAGCTTGACGAAGAAAAAAAGAAAAAAAAAAGCAAGAAAAGGGGGGGGGGGACCGTACGACCTCCGGGACCACTTATCTGTGCGTTCCGGCTGTGCTTGATGAGGCAAATCGTTTCTATGTTGTCAGATGCATAGGCCAAAAGCTTCGTTAGCGGGTAATATTATTGTCGTAATGAAACCGGACTGATTAGAGAGAAGCGTTTGCGTCTTTTAGCGGTCGTAACGCAGACAGAGTGCCTGGGTGTTCATTTATTCCGTATTTTATCGTGTTAAATTTGTAGATAAAATAAGATTCCCGTTGTTCCCGTTCTCTGATTGTTCGAAAGTTGTTTTCTAGTAGTGTAACCCTGATGTCATCAAAGCTGTGGTCTTTTAATGTGCAGTGTTTTGAAAGTGGAAGGCCTGGAAGAGATCGTACATGTGCCCGATGGTTGTTGAATCTAATTCTAAACGGAGTGTCTGTCTGGCCCACGTATTGCTTGTTACATACCCCACATTCCAAGAGGTATATGACATTGTCTGAGTCACAGTCTAGTGCACCTCTTATCCTGTGCTTAAAATCCGAGTGGTTGCTTTTCGCCACTGTCGTTGTCTGCATGTGTTTGCATACCCTGCATCTGCTTTTTCCGCAAGGTTGACACCCAATTTGAGGTTTCACACCTATCTTTGAATTTATTAAATGATCCTTTATATTTTTCGGCCTTCTGTATACAACACAAGGAGGAGAAGTGAAAATTTTGGATAGTCGCACGCTCTGTTCCAATATGTTAAAGTGTTTTCTTAGGACCTTGTTTATGTTCGGTGGGTTGCTCGTGAAAGTTAATAGCAAGTTTTTGTTGCGGTGTTGGTCGGCGTTTCTCTGGTGGTTGAGAAGAATCTGGCGGTCCAGATTTTCAGCTTTTTTGATGGCGTCATCGATGATAGCTGGTGGGTATTCTTGATTAAGGAGTACTTCGCGCATATGTGTGCTGTTTTTGTGGAAGTCCTCGGTGCGGGAGCAGATTCGTCGAAATCTGTGTGCTTGGGAATAGGGAATGCTGGTCTTGCAATGTCGCGGGTGGCAGCTTTTGAAGTGCAGGTATTGTTGCCTGTCTGTAGGTTTTCTGTATACGTTAGTTACCAACGCACCATCGTCAACTCGAATGAGTACATCAAGAAAGTTTATTTCAGTGTTAGAGTAGGTGTGTGTAAAATAAATGCTGGGGTGTACCTGGTTGAATGCCTGTATGAATTTGAGGAGCTCGTTTTCCGAATGTGTCCAAATTATGAATATATGATCTAGGTACCGTTTATAGAGTAATGGTTTGATATTACAAGATGAAAGAAAATTGGACTCTATGTGGTGCATGAATATGTTGGCGTAGTTTGGGGCCATTCTTGTACCCATTGCCGTACCGCTGATTTGAAGATAGTACTGGTTGTTAAATTCAAAGCTGTTCAACTCGAGTACAAGTCTTGTGAAGATTTCAATTACTTTTTTGCTTGGATAAGCGACAGGGTTGTGTGTGCCATACGATTCAACAAGTGCCCTTACACCATCGTCATGTGGGATATTTGTGTAGAGTGAGCTAACATCCAATGTTACGAGAAATGCACCGTCTGGAATTTTCACGTCTGCTATTTCCCGAAGGAAGTGGTTTGTGTCACGCAAGAAGGACTCATGTGTGGGTGGTATGTCTTTGATTAAAGAATCAATATAACTGGAAATGGGTTCCGTTAACGTTCCCGTGCCTGATATAATGGGTCTGCCAGGGTTATTCTCTTTATGAATCTTCGGCAGCATGTAAAAACGACCAGGCGCCGAATGTACCGTAATAAGTGCCTTTTTAAGCTTTGAATTAATGGCGCCTTCACGTGTGAGATTCTCTAGGGTTGTTACAATGATTTTTTTGTGCTCCGTGGTAGGGTCAAAGTCGAGGTGTTTGTAGAATTGTTTGTTATTTAGTTGTCGCTTGCCTTCCTCAATGTAGTCCGATCTATTCAGAACAACAATCGCGCCTCCTTTGTCTGCTGGTTTGATGACGAGATCTTCGCAGTTGCTCAACGTGAGTAGTGCCTCTTTTTCTCTTTTTGATATGTTATTCATGCTTGGTTTGTGCACTTTGTACGCATGTATAACATCTTTTTGAACCGCGTCTATATAGAGATCCAGATGTCGATCTCTGTTGGCGTCTGGGGTCCATTGCCGTCCAATTACCCCACGAAAAAGTGCGTTATCTTTTTCGGGTTTATCAAAGAAATATTCCTCCAATCTTAAATTTCGTGCGAAGTTGTCTAGGTCTTTTAGGAGCGTGAATTCATCATACCTTCCGTTGCCAGGGCAGAATGTAAGTCCGCGTGATAGTATACTCAATTCTTCTTTGCTAAGTTCTTTGTCGGAAAGGTTAATAACGTTTGGCTCTTTGGGGTGTGGTGGAAAATTTTTTTGAACGTGAGATGATTTGGTATTTTTTCTGTAAGCAGCAGTGGGTATATGTGACACATTGTCCCGCGCAAATTTCTTCTTCTTAAGTTTTTCAATTTCCTCCGTTTTTTTGTGCTCAAATACGTCTAGTTCTTTAGTTTCCCACTCCGAAAGAGAAAAGTTATTTCTTAAATACCGCTCCTCGTCTGTCAGTGCGTTTAGAGTCTTTCTACAGTGTTCGATGGTGACCTTCGTTAGCTCCTGTGTGGCGTGATCGAGAATATCGTTCCACCGTTTCATTTCCCCTTCGGCAAAGTTATGCATCGATGGTGTTAGCGACAAGCGCAGCCCCTTCGGAGCCGTACCCGCCAGTACATATTGCTCGAGGCTTTGCACGTGAAGTTCATGCCGTATTCTTTTGTCAACCACTTTTCTAAGTTTAAGAAAATTTGGACCCGTTCTATGGCCTAGTTCATCTGAAACGGACGGAGTTTGCCCACTCACACAGCCAGTATGTCACGTGCTAACGAAGGTCACCATCGAACACTGTAGAAAGACTCTAAACGCACTTACAGACGAGGAGCGGTATTTAAGAAATAACTTTTCTCTTTCGGAGTGGGAAACTAAAGAACTAGACGTATTTGAGCACAAAAAAACGGAGGAAATTGAAAAACTTAAGAAGAAGAAATTTGCGCGGGACAATGTGTCACATATACCCACTGCTGCTTACAGAAAAAATACCAAATCATCTCACGTTCAAAAAAATTTGCCACCACACCCCAAAGAGCCAAACGTTATTAACCTTTCCGACAAAGAACTTAGCAAAGAAGAATTGAGTATACTATCACGCGGACTTACATTCTGCCCTGGCAACGGAAGGTATGATGAATTCACGCTCCTAAAAGACCTAGACAACTTCGCACGAAATTTAAGATTGGAGGAATATTTCTTTGATAAACCCGAAAAAGATAACGCACTTTTTCGTGGGGTAATTGGACGGCAATGGACCCCAGACGCCAACAGAGATCGACATCTGGATCTCTATATAGACGCGGTTCAAAAAGATGTTATACATGCGTACAAAGTGCACAAACCAAGCATGAATAACATATCAAAAAGAGAAAAAGAGGCACTACTCACGTTGAGCAACTGCGAAGATCTCGTCATCAAACCAGCAGACAAAGGAGGCGCGATTGTTGTTCTGAATAGATCGGACTACATTGAGGAAGGCAAGCGACAACTAAATAACAAACAATTCTACAAACACCTCGACTTTGACCCTACCACGGAGCACAAAAAAATCATTGTAACAACCCTAGAGAATCTCACAAGTGAAGGCGCCATTAATTCAAAGCTTAAAAAGGCACTTATTACGGTACATTCGGCGCCTGGTCGTTTTTACATGCTGCCGAAGATTCATAAAGAGAATAACCCTGGCAGACCCATTATATCAGGCACGGGAACGTTAACGGAACCCATTTCCAGTTATATTGATTCTTTAATCAAAGACATACCACCCACACATGAGTCCTTCTTGCGTGACACAAACCACTTCCTTCGGGAAATAGCAGACGTGAAAATTCCAGACGGTGCATTTCTCGTAACATTGGATGTTAGCTCACTCTACACAAATATCCCACATGACGATGGTGTAAGGGCACTTGTTGAATCGTATGGCACACACAACCCTGTCGCTTATCCAAGCAAAAAAGTAATTGAAATCTTCACAAGACTTGTACTCGAGTTGAACAGCTTTGAATTTAACAACCAGTACTATCTTCAAATCAGCGGTACGGCAATGGGTACAAGAATGGCCCCAAACTACGCGAACATATTCATGCACCACATAGAGTCCAATTTTCTTTCATCTTGTAATATCAAACCATTACTCTATAAACGGTACCTAGATGATATATTCATAATTTGGACACATTCGGAAAACGAGCTCCTCAAATTCATACAGGCATTCAACCAGGTACACCCCAGCATTTATTTTACACACACCTACTCTAACACTGAAATAAACTTTCTTGATGTACTCATTCGAGTTGACGATGGTGCGTTGGTAACTAACGTATACAGAAAACCTACAGACAGGCAACAATACCTGCACTTCAAAAGCTGCCACCCGCGACATTGCAAGACCAGCATTCCCTATTCCCAAGCACACAGATTTCGACGAATCTGCTCCCGCACCGAGGACTTCCACAAAAACAGCCCACATATGCGCGAAGTACTCCTTAATCAAGAATACCCACCAGCTATCATCGATGACGCCATCAAAAAAGCTGAAAATCTGGACCGCCAGATTCTTCTCAACCACCAGAGAAACGCCGACCAACACCGCAACAAAAACTTGCTATTAACTTTCACGAGCAACCCACCGAACATAAACAAGGTCCTAAGAAAACACTTTAACATATTGGAACAGAGCGTGCGACTATCCAAAATTTTCACTTCTCCTCCTTGTGTTGTATACAGAAGGCCGAAAAATATAAAGGATCATTTAATAAATTCAAAGATAGGTGTGAAACCTCAAATTGGGTGTCAACCTTGCGGAAAAAGCAGATGCAGGGTATGCAAACACATGCAGACAACGACAGTGGCGAAAAGCAACCACTCGGATTTTAAGCACAGGATAAGAGGTGCACTAGACTGTGACTCAGACAATGTCATATACCTCTTGGAATGTGGGGTATGTAACAAGCAATACGTGGGCCAGACAGACACTCCGTTTAGAATTAGATTCAACAACCATCGGGCACATGTACGATCTCTTCCAGGCCTTCCACTTTCAAAACACTGCACATTAAAAGACCACAGCTTTGATGACATCAGGGTTACACTACTAGAAAACAACTTTCGAACAATCAGAGAACGGGAACAACGGGAATCTTATTTTATCTACAAATTTAACACGATAAAATACGGAATAAATGAACACCCAGGCACTCTGTCTGCGTTACGACCGCTAAAAGACGCAAACGCTTCTCTCTAATCAGTCCGGTTTCATTACGACAATAATATTACCCGCTAACGAAGCTTTTGGCCTATGCATCTGACAACATAGAAACGATTTGCCTCATCAAGCACAGCCGGAACGCACAGATAAGTGGTCCCGGAGGTCGTACGGTCCCCCCCCCTTTTTTTTGCTTTTTTTTCTTTTTTTCTTCGTCAAGCTTCAACGCACATTCTGTTCCTTCACTGACAAGGAGCTGACAGCTAGGTGGTTTCGTTAACTTTTTCCTACATGCGCGCATATCTTCCCAGTGCGCCTCAACTGTGTGGTGACTATCCCGGAGTGGTACAGTCTCTCTCCCCCCCCCCCTGTTCTTCTCTTTTTTTTTTCCTTCGTTAATCCTTTAACGCACATTCTGTTCCTTCACTGACAAGGAACCAATGCATATAATGAATATCGATGGCAGTGCCTCATTCACCGGCTTTTTCGCTACTCCCGATGCCACCAGCATGCACTTAAAGCGCTTAAGCCCTCCCCATTAACTTGTCATACACTTCAAAGAGGAACGAGCCGCCAGCGGACTACACGGAAAGGTGAAATACAAAAACGGCGGCTCCCTGCCCACTTGGGGAAGTGTGGGTGCGGGGGAGGTATTGTTGACAATGATGACACTCCTCATCTACCTCTGCCCTACTCTGTTGAAAAGCTGCCCCTTTCTAATTAAGCCATGTCGGTCTTGCTTCTTCTCCTAGATTTTCTATATTTTATTTATTGTTTGTCCTCCCGTTTCGCTGTTTCTTCCTTCCTCTTTTTTTTTCTCTCTCTCTCTTTCTCATTTGACCCCTCCCCTCCTGTCTCGACAGGATATAAAAAGGCACGGAACATGTGTAAATAGTATTATGCCTTGAAAAAGACAGGGTTCCTGTCGAAACGTCGGCACAATAAACAGTTGTTATGTGAAAGCGCATCTACTTTCATATTTATAACCTTGCGGCAACCGAAGTTATTCTTCTGCATATAAGCCTTATATATATATATATATATATATATATATATATATATATATATATATATATATATATGTATATATATGAATATATATACATATATATAAATATAAATATATATATATATATATATATATATATATATATATATATATATATATATATATATATATATATAATGGTTTTCAGTTGTAGGCAGTTGAAGTTAGGCTGTTTGCATATGCAGCAGATGATTTGGCTATTTTTTCATGGAACTAAACAGTACATAGAACAGACTGATGGAGCTGTGCGTGCTTTTAGCCTAGCTACTGGGAGCGGTGTTAAGTGGTGTAAGTGTTGGGGCTTTGGCATCAATCGTGGCCAACGAAGCCAGAACACTTCGCTAGCGTGCCCTAGGCAGCGACCCCTGGCAAGTACTGAGGTGTGTCGCTTGACCCATATTGCGCGAGCGACCAGTTTTGGAAAGGTGAAATTAAGGACACACAGCAGAAGGCGAAGGAGTGGAAAGGAGACGCGTTCATGATCTTTGCCAGGGCCAACGTCTGCAATATCTTCTTTACCAGCTAGCTCTGGTGTAATGAAGGTACTGAATTGCTCAAGGACGAATGTGGAAAGGTTCCACAGAATATTTGCGTGTTTGTTTATGTTTCAGGGTGGGAATGCTACTGCCGTACTCACTCATTACAACGAGTAAAAGACGGAAGGCTTAAACTAGTTCACCTATCTATGCGGCAGCTAGTTAACCGGTTTTCTTTTTTCGAGATGTCACATATCCCTTCCTGCGCACGCGATGTCAATTACGAGTGGGCAGGCTCATGCCGAAGTGTATGTTGTCTCAAATGAGTATAGTGTAGGAGGGATAGAAGGCTGACACAAAGAAATATGTCTGGTATACGATTATACGGTCATCAAGAGAATATCTTTGGAACGTTACACGAAAATATCTGTATTTCGCTTTATGTGAAATTGTCTTTACTGTGCCGTTGCACAAGTCATTTTACAGTGGAGGCCCAGGCAGCAACGTTGTAAAGAAAGTCAAAGTGTATGCGCAGCCTTTAACAAAAACTTTTTTACTTAATTGCACACTGGTACATTGCCACTTGAAAAACTTTTGGAATGTAAAGGATGTTATTTACCTTGGGACACGCATGAGGCCAGAAACCGTAGATCCTGTGTTTTTACATTGTCGGAAAGGGTTTTATTTTTGGAAAGTGCTGCAGAGCGCTCCTACTAAAGAACTCCTGTTGGACCCATACGGCAGTCGGTTCTTGAGTGTAGAGAATGAAGTGGCTTGCCATTCGACACATGGGCCTTCACTCGTCGTGGCGTTCAAGAATGGCAGGCTACTTAGGCGTGTCAGCTGAGAGGTGGGAGGGTAAGGAGGGCGCGAGCCACCCCCCTTCATTGAGAAAATTTAGGAGGGGGGGTCGCACCTCCCCCTCCTTTCGAGAATGGACAGTCTAATCACCTTCTTACGAAAGAATGCAATTGTTATATATATATATATATATATATATATATATATATATATATCATTCAAAAAAGAAATTCTATGGGTCTGGTGCAAATATAATTAGGAATAAAGGAGCACACCTACAAAAATTTGATAGTTGTTTACGTTTCGGCCGTGGCACGACCTTCGTCAGGATTGACGAAGGCCATCCTGGCGAAGGCCGTGCCACCGCCGAAACGTAGAGTAAACAACTATCAAAATTTCGTAGGTGTGCTCCTTTATTCCTAAACAAATAAATAAATAAATAAATATTATATATATATATATATATATATATATATATATATATATAACTCATCCCCTGATGAAGGGAGGACCCCTCCCGAAACTGTTGGGAAATAAATATATTTTTCCTTGTTGACAACGCTCCCGTTGTGCCATATCCCATACCTTCACGAAGACTAACTGGCCCACTGAATTATTACTCCCACTATATATATATATATATATATATATATATATATAGATAGATAGATAGATAGATATATATATACTTCGAGAATAGGGCAGTATAGGAAACAAAACAATAAAATATTTATTTATTCCTAACAGTTTCGGCTGGTGGACCAGCCTTCTTCGGAGGATGTAAGTGAAATGATACAAGTTCCCGTAGCAGAGGGTCACCCTCAAAGTTTAAAGATCCTCCAAAAAAATTCCGCCATATCCACGAAGTGAATTATGATGAGTGGGCGAAGCTCCGGAGGTAAAGCTGGTAAACCATGAATCCTCTGTACATTTTGCCCACTCGATTTTATTACATCGCTCCCCCTAGCGTACGTCGCCGCACTAAATCGAACGATTGCCTTCAACCAATGACACGTGCCATATGTGACATCATTCCTATTTTATAAGATCTCGCGTCTTTCATCAACTACAAGTACCGCTTTCTAGTTTATAACATCTTGCATCTTTTCATCATCAGCTACAAGTACCACCATCTAGTAAACACTACAAGAACTAAACGAGAGGTGGCTACATACAGCAGACGGTACCGCCATCTAGTGAACACTGCAAGAACTAAACTAGAGGTGGTTACATACAGGGGACGGTACCGCCATCTAGTGAACACTGCAAGAACTAAACTAGAGGTGGCTACATACAGGCTACAGGGGACGCACAGCCCACGCCCTAAGGAGCTTCGCCCCTAAAAAAAAAGACAAGTGGGCGAACGAGGTAGCAACAGACAACAAGAAGCAGAAGAAGGAGAGGAACTAGAAAGGAGCGACGGAGAGCCGCCAGAAACGAGCGGGTAATTCTGGCATTGTTACTGGGTATAGGTAAGACGCGCCGCCAGCGGAGGCGAAAAAGAAAAACGGAAAAATGTGGAACATGTTGCCGCTTACTCGCATCCCACACATGGATCGAGTTTAGGTTCACGTGGTTCGGCGGCTGGCCCGCGGCATCGGGCCACACACACACACACACACACACACACACACACACACACACACACACACACACGCACACACACGCACACACACACACGCACACGCACGCATGCATGCACGCACGCACGCACACACACACACACACACACACACACACACACACACACACACACACACACACACACACATACACACACAAGAAGCATACGACCCGCTCCAGCTTTCGGAAAATAATGGCCACGTTGGAAAGCTAATGTGCCCTCTCCCCCTCCCTCCACCTGTCCTCTGTTGCAGAAAAATGTACAACCAGTCATACTGAAAATAAATGAATGGGTATTCTTGTGAAGGGTGAACAAACAAAAACGTAAACAAAAATATATAAAAATAAATCATACTAAAAAGTACTCAGAAATGAAAATAAAGTCTAATAACACTAACACACGCCGTTTGGTTCACGTAGCATCGAATTCGTTTAGTTTCGCTATATTGACCAACTTGCGTGTGCGACTTCACGTATGTTTAAATAAATTAATTGAGTAATTCAATTTCTGTGTTTCACGAAACGTCGCGGAGGCACGTCAGTCGCCCAGGGCTCTCGTTGATTCCGTGGGTAAGTGATCTGAATTTCTTTATAAAGTATAACTCCCGCTGTTCGCGCTCCCGTGTGTTCTGGAAGCCGGATTGTAGGAGTATGACACTTACGCGTTCGAAAGAGTGACCAGGAAGATTGATATGTTTGGAGAACGGCAAATTGGGGAGGCCCTTTACGTGTGCCCTGTGGTTGTTGAAACGCAAACGGAACGCGGTTTCCGTGTGTCCAATATATTCCTGTTTGCACACCTCACAGCGAATTTTGTATACCAGATTGGCTGAGTCAGAGTTAAGGTCGTCTTTAATTTTGTACACATAGTCTGAACAGGAGGCTTCGGCCGTATCTGTGGTCACCATGTGTGTGCACACCCTGCAGCGAGGTTTCCAGCAGGGTCTACAGCCCTGATGGTGGTCGGATTTGTGTGTTTTCGCCCTGACCAGTAAGTCTCTCAGGTTTTTATTTCTTCGGTAAACCACCTTGGGCGGAGTCTGAAAAATGACAGAGAGGCGACTACTCTGTTTAAGTATGTTGAATTGGCGGTTTAGTATAGAATTCACCCGAGGTGCGGCGGCGCAGTATGTGAGGATTAAATTTGCCCCTGAAGTTATATCATCTTTATTCCCACCTTTTTCTCCCATTGTTGATTCTCGGTCCAAAGAGCGAGCGCGCTCAATTGCATTGTCAATTATTTTTTCGGGGTACTTTTGACGCAAGAAGGCTGTTCTCAATTCCTGTGCGTGGGTGTCAAATTGCGTGATTTCAGAGCAAATTCTTCTGTATCTGTGGGCTTGAGAGTAAGGAACACCTGTTTTGCAGTGATGGGGGTGACTGCTATGGAAATGCAGATACTGTTGGTGGTCTGTTGGTTTTTTATACAGGGAAGTAGATATGGTGGTGCCATTGAGTGATACAGTGACATCCAGAAAGTGAACACTCTTCTGCGAATACGCGTGCGTGAATGTTATCGAAGGATGCACGGAGTTGAAACCGGAAATGAATTTGGAAAGATTATGTTCACTATCGGCCCACACGAAGAATATATCATCGAGGAAGCGTCGGTAAAATATAGGTTTGAATGAAGAATTTTCGAGGAAAGGAATCTCCAAAGAGGCCATGAAAATATTTGCGTAATTTGGGGCCATTTTGGTTCCCATGGCAGTTCCGTTTACTTGCAGATAATGGTTTTGGTCGAATTCAAAGTTATTATGTTTAAGTACCAGATTTAGGAGCACCTCTAAAGCGCTTTCGTTGAATTCACTCGTCGATTTACTTTTTCCATAGGCGGCGACTGTGGCGGCGATTCCTTCGGTGTGGGGAATGTTTGTGTACAGTGATGAGACATCCATGGTGACCAAATAGCAATCTAGAGGTACCACAAGTTTTGAGACTTATCGAAGGAAGTGGCTGGTATCTTTGATGTATGATGGGAATGATTGCGGGATGTGCCTAATCAGAGAGTCAATGAAACTAGAAATTTTTTTCAGTAGCAGTACCTTAGCTGGAAACTATGGGTCCACCGGGATTGTTAGTCTTGTGAATTTTGGGTAGTAAATAGAAACGCCCGGGAGACGATTTGCCAGGTGACATCATTTTAAGCATAGGGTAGGTTATTTTCCCACTTTTACGTAATGATATTAGTGAGGCCTTAATAGTACTTTCATACTCCTCTGTTGGATCACAAGGGAGTTGTTTATAGAAATTTTCATCTGCCAGTTGGCGAAGCCCTTCTTTGATGTAGTCAGTCCTGTCGAGTACAACCAGAGCGCCACCCTTATCAGCTGGTTTAATAACGATGCTCTGGCTGTCACTTAAACTGCGCAAAGCCTCCCGCTCCGCTTTGGACAGATTGTTGCGAATGGGTCGGCGCTTTTCATATTCCCTGATTATATCACCCTGGACGGCTGAAATGTACATGTCTAGATATTTGTCTCGTTGTTCACCTGGAGACCAAGATTTATCTGAAAATTGAATTTGTTGCGTGCTGCTTCGATCATGAAAATATTCTTTTAGACGCATGGTTCTGGCAAAGTTGTCCAAATCTTGGTAAAGTTTAAACTAATCAATTTTGCCAGAGGCGGGGCAGAAGGTGGTAAGGGTGGTGCTGTGGTTGTACTCGACAGGACTGACTACATCAAAGAAGGGCTTCGCCAACTGGCAGATGAAAATTTCTATAAACAACTCCCTTGTGATCCGACAGAGGAGTATGAAAGTACTATTAAGGCCTCACTAATATCATTACGTAAAAGTGGGAAGATAACCTACCCTATGCTTAAAATGATGTCACCTGGCAAATCGTCTCCCGGGCGTTTCTATTTACTACCCAAAATTCACTAGACTAACAATCCCGGTCGACCCATAGTTTCCAGCAAAGGTACTGCTACTGAAAAAATTTCTAGTTTTATTGACTCTCTGATTAGGCACATCCCACAATCATTCCCATCATACAACAAAGATACCAGCCACTTCCTTCGAGAAGTCTCAAAACTTGTGGTACCTCTAGATTGCTATTTGGTCACCATGGATGTCTCACCACTGTACACAAACATTCTCCACACCGAAGGAATCGCCGCCACAGTCGCCGCCTATGGAAAAAGTAAATCGACGAGTGAATTCGACGAAAGAGCTTTAGAGGTGCTCCTAAATCTGGTACTTAAACATAATAACTTTGAATTCGACCAAAACCATTATCTGCAAGTAAACGGAACTGCCATGGGAACCAAAATGGCCCCAAATTACGCAAATATTTTCATGGCCTCTTTGGAGATTCCTTTCCTCGAAAATTCTTCATTCAAACCTATATTTTACCGACGCTTCCTCGATGATATATTCTTCGTGTGGGCCGATAGTGAACATAATCTTTCCAAATTCATTTCCGGTTTCAACTCCGTGCATTCTTCGATAACATTCACGCACGCGTATTCGCAGAAGAGTGTTCACTTTCTGGATGTCACTGTATCACTCAATGGCACCACCATATCTACTTCCCTGTATAAAAAACCAACAGACCACTAACAGTATCTGAATTTCCATAGCAGTCACCCCCATCACTGCAAAACAGGTGTTCCTTACTCTCAAGCCCACAGATACAGAAGAATTCGCTCTGAAATCACGCAATTTGACACCCACGCACAGGAATTGAGAACAGCCTTCTTGCGTCAAAAGTACCCCGAAAAAATAATTGACAATGCAATTGAGCGCGCTCGCTCTAGGGACCGAGAATCAACAATGGGAGAAAAAGTGGGAATAAAGATGATATAACTTCAGGGGCAAATTTAATCCTCACATACTGCGCCACCGCCCCTCGGGTGAATTCTATACTAAACCGCCACTTCAACATACTTAAACAGAGTAGTCGCCTCTCTGCCATTTTTCAGACTCCGCCCAAGGTGGTTTACCGAAGAAATAAAAACCTGAGAGACTTACTGGTCAGGGCGAAAACACACAAATCCGACCACCATCAGGGCTGTAGACTGTGCGGGAAACCTCGCTGCAGGGTGTGCACACACATGGTGGCCACAGATACGGCCGAAGCCTCCTGTTCAGACTATGTGTACAAAATTAAAGACGACCTTAAGTCTGACTCAGCCAATGTGGTATACAAAATTCGCTGTGAGGTGTGCAAACAGGAATATATTGGACACACGGAAACCGCGTTCCGTTTGCGTTTCAGCAACCACAGGGCGCACGTAAAGGACCTCCCCAATTTGCCGTTCTCCAAACATATCAATCTTCCTGGTCACTCTTTCGAACGCGTAAGTGTCATACTCCTACAATCCGGCTTCCAGAACACACGGGAGCGTGAACAGCGGGAGTTTATACTTTATAAAGAAATTCAGATCACTTACCCACGGAATCAACGAGAGCCCTGGGCGACTGACGTGCCTCCGCGACGTTTCACGAAACACAGAAATTGAATTACTCAATTAATTTATTTATACATACGTGAAGTCGCACACGCAAGTTGGTCAATATAGCGAAACTAAACGAATTCGATGCTACGTGAACCAAACGGCGTGTGTTAGTATTATAAGACTTTATTTTCATTTCTGAGTACTTTTTAGTATTATTTATTTTTATATATTTTTGTTTACGTTTTTGTTTGTTCACCCTTCACAAGATTACCCATTCATTTATTTTCAGTATGACTGGTTGTACATTTTTCTGCAACAGAGGACAGGTGGAGGGAGGGGGAGAGGGCACATTAGCTTTCCAACGTGGCCATTATTTTCCGAAAGCTGGAGCGGGTCGTATGCTGCTTGTGTGTGTGTGTGTGTGTGTGTGTGTGTGTGTGTGTGTGTGTGTGTGTGCGTGCGTGCGTGCGTGCGTGCGTGCGTGCGTGCGTGTGTGTGTGTGTGTGTGTGTGTGTGTGTGTGTGTGTGTGTGTGTGTGTGTGTGTGTGTGTGTGTGTGTGTGTGTGTGTGTGTGTGTGTGGCCCGATGCCGCGGGCCAGCCACCGAACCACGTGAACTTAAACTCGATCCATGTGTGGGATGCGAGTAAGCGGCAACATGTTCCACATTTTTCCGTTTTTCTTGGTCGCCTCCGCTGGCGGCGCGTCTTACCTATACCCAGTAACAATGCCAGAATTACCCGCTCGTTTCCGGCCGCTCTCCGTCGCTCCTTTCTAGTTCCTCTCCTTCTTCTGCTTCTTGTTGTCTGTTGCTACCTCGTTCGCCCACTTGTCTTTTTTTTGGAGGGTCTTTAAACTGTGAGGGTGACCCTCTGCTACGGGAACTTGTATCATTTCACTTACATCCTCCTAAGAAGGCTGATCCACCAGCCGAAACTGTTAGGATTAAATAAATATTTTATTGTTTTGTTTCCTATACTGCACTATCCTCGAAGTTTATAACTTTTATTACGGTAGCCGGAAGAAACTCTGATCATCTATTTCATCTATATATATATATATACATATACAGTATAACCTCGTTACAACAGACCTTCATAGTGAAGAGGATTTGGTCTGTTGTAAAAGGAGTCTGTACAATCCATGTACTGTTACAACAGACATTTACGTAAACACGTAATGAGTCTGTTATAACAGGAGAGAATTGAAAGTCACAAACATTGTCAAATAACGGATTTATTAAATGTTTTGAAAGAAGCTAGTCAGCTTTGCCTGTACTGTGTGGCGAACAGCTTTGGACACTATACGTGTCTCCATCATGACAAGTGTGTTCATTTCATCTGAAGTCGTGGCCTGTTGTTCAAAATAGTTTTTGAGCCCTTGAATGTAGTCCAACGCCTGAGATGTTGTGACCTCCTCTGTGACAATTCCTGAGTTGCCTTTTTCATTTGTTCTTCTTGCTCAGCATTAGGCACTTGGCGAATCTCTTCATCTGTCAGCTGCTCTGAGCTGACCAGGTCATCATCTGCAGTGGCGTAATCCGAAAACTGCTGGCTCCCAAAGGCCTCCTCCACAGCTGACCACACACCAGGATCTGGTTGGTCTTCCTGTGGCAAGCAGCCTGTGCAGTCGCTGTCAACTCGGAAACCTGCTTTCCTAAAGCAATTCTTTACGATTCCTGGCTGAATCTGCGCCCATACAGTTGACAGAACCTGCACGGCAAATTTCAGGTCGATCACTGAGTCCCGCTTCTGCTGCATGTCAAAAAGCAAACGCTCAGCAAGGCGTGAGCGGTACCGTGACTTCACTGAGTGCACAATACCTTGGTCAATCGGCTGGGCTTTTGACGTTGTGTTCGGTGGAAAGTACGCCACCTTCGTTGCATGAAGCCCGGGAAACTGCATATGGCTTGAGCAATTGTCCAGGAATAGTATCACATTCCTTTTATGCTTCACCATCTTGCTGTCAAAATTGAGTAGCTATTTGTTAAAAATATCTTTTGTCATCAAAGCACTTCTGTTGGAGTGCCAGTCCACGGGAACGTGCATATTGCGCATGCACCGTGGTCTTCTCGACTTCCCTATCACCAGAAGTTTTTCTTTCTCGCTCCCGTCTATATTGCAGCAGAAGAGAACGCTAATGCGCTCCTTAGATTTCTTGCGGCCGTGGCATGTGTCATCGCCAAAACAAAAAGTCTTGCCTGGTTTTAACTTATAAAAAATGACGCTTTCATCGGCATTGAATACATCCCCCGTGGTGCGTAGCCTTCAAGGTGTGCAGGTAGAACATCTGCTATCCAGTCGGCTACAACAGTGTCGTCGACGCTGGCAGACTCTCCAGAAAGGCACTTAAACGCGATGGCATGCCTAGATTTAAATCTGCTCAGCCAGCCTTCGCTGCACTGGAACTGTTCTTGGTTAAGAACAACGGCAAGTTGCTCCGCGCGTTTTCGTAGCAGCAGTCCGTTAACGGGTATATTTCGTGAACGGGCGTCACGAAGCCACATCAGCAGGGCCTCTTCAACGTCAGGATATGAAGCTTCGCGGAGCCGGAACCTCTTGGGTTGCAAGTCACCTGAGACTTTCTTCGCCAAACTGCCTCTTTGGCGTTGATGATAGTGCTAACCGTCTGCTTCGACAAGCCGTAGGCCACGGCGACGTCCTCCTGCTTCTTTCCCTTCTCAACTTGCTCGATGATTTCAAGCATGACTTTAAAGGAAATCTGCTTGCGCTTCGTCGCTTTGTGACGCAAGGCGTTGGCTGATGCGTTCGGCTCCATCGGTTCCATCACACCACGATCACGTCCGCAATGCACAGAGGCCAACAGGATACACAATGATAAACCATGAGGCCAAACAGCCCCAACTGCCCCAATTGAACAAAGCGAAGTACACGGCGCCAGGGCGCCAGCAGTGCCTGCGCAGGGCCGAGCATAAGCGCCAATAAACCTTTTATTCCGAGAGGGCCCACTGCCAAGCCCATGCTTTCTATTTAGTATTTTTCACTTTGACCACAGTTTTATTCAAGTGGTCACTATTGTCCGTTACGAGTCTAACTAAGATTTCTTTATCTTTTATCTTTATGTTATTTTGACAACATTGCAATCATTGCAAATTATGGCTCGCTAAATGTAACAGAAGTCGAAGTCATCCCCGGCAGCCAGATCAATCCAAGCCAAGCGCGGCCTCCCTGAAATGGCCGTCACTTGTGTTGACACCGCCGGCGTGCTTTTCCCGTACCGCAACAATGCCTAGCGATGCCTGAAATCGGAAACAATTGAATCTCGGATGTCCGTGATAGAAAAGTCCGCTGTAAAGGAGGCCTGACCACCTTGCTGGCGTCACAATTTAGTCAATTATATCCGAATGTCCGTTGTACCCGAGTCCATTGTAACGAAGTTCTACTGTATATATACATATATATATATATATACCTTCGTTCTCTACACTTAAGAACCGACTTCCGTATGGGTCCAACGGTAGTTCTTTACTAGGAGCGTATATATATATATATATATATATATATATATATATATATATATATATATATATATATATATATATATATATATACACGTCAAGAACTGAACAGCACGTGATATGAACCGTATGTGGAAGTAGACGGACAGTTGGCTTCGTTCTCAGTGTTGACAGTGGTTCTTCCTCTTTTTTACTTTCTTTCTTTTCTTTCGTTTTTTGGTCTTTTTCCCCCTTTTTTGTTTTTTGTTCCTTTTTCTAGTTCCCTCTTACTCTCGCAAACGTCTTTCAAGGCGAGAGGGACGCGGCAGCAATGAAGTTTGGAAGCTCATGTCAGTATAACTCATCCCCTGATGAAGGGAGGACCCCTCCCGAAACTGTTGGGAAATAAATATATTTATCCTTGTTGACAACGCTCCCGTTGTGCCATATCCCATACCTTCACGAAGATTGACTGGCCCATTGAATTATTACTCCCACTATATATATACAAATAAACAAAGGGCTGAGGGGGCAGAGAGACGGGCAGAGAGAAGGGCTGAGAGACGGGATTTAAATCAAATCGAGAACGTGAACAACGAGAGTCATACCTTATCCACCGATTTAACACCCTCGATAGAGGAATAAATAAGAACCCTGGTACACTTGCAACAATTAAAGCTTGAGAAAAAAATAACGGCAACAATGAAAATAGTAACTGAGTTCACGGCACTGCAGCTGCGAAGGGCACTGGACAACCCAAAACAATTCCAAGTGTAACTACTCTTCCTAAATGCAGCTGTCGTCTGTTTTCTGTTTTATTTTACTACCCAATCAATTGTGCCATGCATGACATGCCCAACAGCAACCCTGTGTACAGCCGGGAGGCCCCCAATACACGCGTAATCCAGAAGCGGGCAAGGAATTCGCATTGCACTCGCTTGCACAGCCTACCGCATTACGGTGCAACCCTCTTTTTACGACGAAATGTTCACAGGGCGCGGAGTAGTTAAAGGCTTAGAACTTCCTAAAATGCCCGCTTACCAGCCTCTGCCACAATACGTGGCACCCCTCCTTCTACGACGAACTGTTTACGGGACTCCGAGTAGTTAAAGGCTTAGGACTTCCTGAAAAACTCTTTTTTGCCCCACACCGAACCGCCAGTGCCAGGAGGGGCCGTCTGATCGGGAGGAATGCGTTAGTGAACGGAAACATACACAGGCCGCTGACATCAGAAAGGTGAAGGGGAGAAGGGGGAGAGAGATGAAGAAGGAGGTGGAGGGAGGAGGGAGAAGAGGAAGGAAGAGTGGAAGGGGGGCACCCGAGGAGCGTCCACCATATATTATTTTTCTCTTCTTCTCTTTTTCTTTCTTTTTTTCTGTCTTTTTTTCCCTTTTTTTCCTCTTTCCTTGCCCTCTGATTTGAGATTGTATAAAGCTGAGCACCGACAAACTGTATCTTTTACCCTGATGAAGGCCAGACTCTAGGCCGAAACGTCGAAATAAACCACGTTGTAACCACTCACGGACGATCTAACTATATATATATATATATATATATATATATATATATATATATATATATATATATATATATATATATATATATATATATATATATATATAGATAGATAGTGCGAGTAATAATTCAATGGGCCAGTTAGTCTTCGTGAAGGTATGGGATATGGCACAACGCTCCCGTTGTGCCATATCCTATACACACACACACACATATATATATATATATATATATATATATAGATGAAATAGATGATCAGAGTTTCTTCCGGCTACCGTAATAAAAGTTATAAACTTCGAGAATAGTGCAGTATAGGAAACAAAACAATAAAATATTTATTTAATCCTAACAGTTTCGGCTGGTGGACCAGCCTTCTTCGGAGGATGTAAGTCCTCCGAAGAAGGCTGGTCCACCAGCCGAAACTGTTAGGATTAAATAAATATTTTATTGTTTTGTTTCCTATACTGCACTATTCTCGAAGTTTATATATATATATATATATATATATATATATATATATCCCCGGCTGACGAGTGAAGTAGATTGCCCCCCTGCCCCCTCGCGATAATAGAGTTGGAACGCCACTGGCAGGCTATCATTTTGGTGAAAATGCGTGGCCTGCCCGAGACTATTTCTCAGAAAGCATTAATCGCTTTATTGAAATTTACAAAGCGGCACCGCAACCACCCGACTGACTTTCAAGATTAGAGCCGCTGGTCACATTACCCGAATTTTAATCCGATGATACCGGCACCATACCGGTTGACTTAATAAAAATGTCACCGTATGTACGTAGTACTTGGGGTGATTTTAACATCAGTGTTGTTTGGAATATATGTGTTATGAACAAAAGACAGGTAATACAGAAAAAAACGGGAAGGGTTCAAATATGCGTCACGGAAAAAGTGAAATCAAATCACCAACTGCCTCATGGACACACGCAGCGCATATCATGCGTGATGCACATAATGCATTTATGTGTCAATATAGCTACCACTTTGCTTTTTCATTCGGATCTCGCGCCTGAAGTAGGTCATCCTCCAAACTGTCTGTGCTTCAACAAAGGGTTCCGCCTGCCGCTCAAGTCATGGGCGCCGTGGCTTAGTTGGTTAAAGCGCCTGTCTAGTAAACAGGCGATCGTGAGTTCGAATCTCACCGGTGCCTTGAAAACTGGCTGTTTTTTTTTTTACTCTGCTCCTTTGAGGTGTACCTGTTTGCACCCTGACTGCAGAGTCCAGTGGATAATAGTAACTCATTTCCTTAATTACATAACACCGTTTCGCTTTTTTGTCTGTGTGACAGTTAAAAAAAGCATATAACTAAAGTCCCTGTCATGAAGTATCCGCTCAAAGAGCTAGAGTTAAAATTAAAACAAAAGATATCTTTAACAAAGGCATCCGGGTCTTTCCGTATGTTCATAAAGTGACGCGCAATGATCTAAAGAAACTGTCACGAAAATTCGGTGACGGAGACGTTTCCAGCGCACGTCACAAACTATGTGGCCTCTTCAAGAAGACTGACGGTGATCAGGCAGAAACTTGTTCGAAAAAGAAGCGCTAGCAACATTTGCTTAAATGTCGAGGGAACGTTTTGTAAAATGTTCCCCCACTAACGGAAGCTGTGACATCAGCCAAGCTGCACAAATAAAGGTTACGTGAACATCCATAATCGCTGAAGAGGTCTGTGAGCAGCCACCTTGCAGACAGCTGCGAAAATTGTGATTGTGAAGCAGTCTTCAAGGATAGCGATATTATATGCAATTACGCTGAGCAACGCCAACGGGAAATTGTTGAGGTCATATGCATCCAGGAAAGCGGAGATCATTGTGTCAGCGTAGGTTTGCGATCGCTTCGAGAAAAATAAAACGAAGAACCTACCGAAAGTTTGTGTCGGCATTTTTCAGTAATAACTTGTTCCTCGAAGCGCTCACTGATTATATTTTCTTGTATATATCGACGTGCAAACGGAATATTACAATGTTTTCAGTCAGCGCCCTGTTTGTATTTTCTCATTTTTGTACTGTTCTAGCACTGTTTCTTCAATCAAGGTCATGTCAGCTTGACATACCAAATGATCAGCTTAAGACTGGTTTTATGCATTTGCCGTCGCAAAACGTCCAAGCTTTTAAAGTGCGGTTCCACTGGAATTCCATTTACTAAAGCATCGGCGAGTTGTGTAAATGCATACTTGCAAGCATTTAACCCTTTCGCGTTAGAGCATCCTTGGCGTTTTTGAGGATAAACTGACACTCGCTCTTAAAGTTGTCTGACGCTCATTCATTACGATGAACCGTTCAAGGCGACCTTGAATACAACACACCGACTGAAAGAAAGAAACGCGGCGTACCTAAGTAAAGGGGGTTTCAATCTATGACGGGTCTAGTGGCTGAGGTACTCGGCCGCTGACCCGCAGGTCACGGGATCGAATCCCAGCTGCGGCGGCTGCATTTCCGATGGAGGCGGAAATGTTGTAGGCCCGTGTGCTCAGATTCGGGTGCACGTTAGAGAACCCCAGGTTGTCCAAATTTCCGAAGCCCTCAACTACGGCGTCTCTGATAATCATATGGTGGTTTTGGGACGTTAAACACCAGATATCAATCAATCAAAGTATGATTGGGGAAAGGGGGGCAGAAGCTCAACCTTATTTCCACCCATACCGCTTCTGTATTGATTGCAATGAGAATAAGAAACTGAACGAGGTTGCCATGCATATTCAATAAGGAGCCTTTTAAAAATAGGTGGCGCTTGGTTGGCGTGCAGTCGTGGCCGAGTGGTTAAGGCGATGGACTAGAAATCCATTGGGGTCTCCCCGCACAGGTTCGAATCCTGTCCGACTGCGCTGTTTTTTTTTTCTCGTGTGGTATCTAACACTCTTTATTCAATGGTGATGCGGGTCTATGGTTTGAAAGGTATCGTAACTAATGAAGTGTTTTGCCGAGTTGTTCCTGCTGCGATGCGCATTTTATGCAGTTTGTGCATGTTGTGCACGAACTGGTGTAGCTGGTAACTGATTTCTAAGGGGGAAGGGAGTGGCATAGAGGCAATATGCGAAAACGACAGGAGTCTGACAACAGAATACCAGGGGGGTAACAGAAGGCCCATAAAAAATATGCATTTTGTGTAAAAAAACACACCGTGTTTACCAGTGCGACGAATTATTTCTTAAACTGAAGAAAAAAAAAGCGATAGAGAAGGCTAGAGCCATTGCTTTTAACACAAGAACAACGCATCAAAGAGCATGTTCGAAACAGATGTGCAGTTATGGCGTCTTGATGAAAGGTAAAAATATCGTGTGCGAGCAAAAAAAAAACATCTAGCAGAGCGTGGTTTCGATCCACGGACCTCTGGGTTATGGGCCCAGCACGCTTCCACTGCGCCACTCTGCTCAGTACAAGGAGCCTGACATGTAGCACCTATTTCACACTGGATCGCGTAGTGATCTCTCCCTGCGTAGACCGGTGTCCTTCACGCATATAAAGGACGTGAACCGGTCGCTGTAATTGCATCCGCCTGCAGGCGTTCCGTAAGAAATAGATAAAAGCTCGTCGCGCCATCTGCATGATAGTTGTTGCTGTAACATCGCGGCGTATGCAGTCATCTATGTCGCGTTCACTAAAAACTGTCCCCTTTATATGGGTACTTCCTGTATGAACGAAAAATACACTTGTTAGTAACTAGTCACTTCAATCCCAGCCACCGGCCTACCGAGGGTGTAGGGAGGGTTCAAACCACCCACCCCACTGAAGTTTTTCTGTTCTGCGTGTGTATGAGTATATGAGTAAACTCATAATCACAAGCAAACGCACGAATATTCATAAAAGGTGGTTCAACACAGACACTCACCCTGCCCCCTCCCCCCTTCCCACTGCCCAAGAAGATATCTGGCTACGTCCCTGACTTGTGTTGCAGTTTTAGACAGGAAAATGTAATTACAACGAGGATGATGGTAATGCATAACTATGGCTCATACCCATTCAGGACTCGGTCAAAAATTGGTTATATGAGCTTTTAGTCCTTTCAAGTAATCGACAATCCTAATATCAAGAAGAAAGAACGGACTAAAAAACGGAAAGGGTGCGATAATTACTTTTTGTCATTCTGACCAGACAGTATAGTCTTTACCTTGAATGTAAGCTACAGTGGTATCGAACGTGCTTAAAATTTATGTTGCGAACTTGCTGATTAATACTGTGATAATATATATACAAATAGGAATTAAGAGGCGCATTCGTTTTGTTTCATGAAGATAACTGCAAATGGCATCAAACGCGTTCCTATGGCTGAAGCCCAGACCCGTAGCACCAAAGGTATACGCATACTGTCAATGGTCAAGGTCACTCCTCGGTTATCGGATGGGATGACAAGGAGTCGTTTTGATAAGCACATGAAGTGTAGGGCTCCACGAAGAAAGAAATACGTGCTGATTTCCTAAATAATTGACATTACGAGGTAAAACACCAAGCAATAAATAAAATAAACTTCAGCAGTTGTTCAGCGATAGCTGTACAAAGATCACTACAACGGTTGCGTGTACCGTAGTTGTCCGCCGCCGCCTGTGTCCGCAACCATTGTCCCATGAAATAGGAAGAAAAAAATCTTAATTGAAAACACCAAGGACACCACGGAATTTCAACACGGGTCCGCTACGTCCTAGGCTATAGTATTCTACCACAGTGTCACGCCGGGGCTTGAAACTCTGTTCCAAACTTGCCTTACGCAGGCTTGATGTCGTTAAATAAAATGCGTTTGTATGAGTAACAAAGCGTTTTAAAACAGCAAAACAACAGCCAGGCGCCACACAATGCGAACTGTGGATTGAGATGGTCGTCCAATGCCCCAAACAAGCTTGTGAAGGCGACTTTTCAGTGCACAGAGGAACACATCAGTGAGTAAATGCGAATGAATCATTCAAGAGTAAATGAAGGAAAAATAAAGCAAAGTATACCGTTTCAATGCATGATCGTCTGGGTTATGAGTCCAGAACGATTCCACTGCACTATTGTGTTTCGCCTCTATTGGTTCTATTTTTTCTTATTTTTTTCGTTAAAACTGCACTGTTGAGCTCCTTGTACGTTCGGCTATTTGTATAGATTCAGCAGAGTGGCGCAGTGGAAGCGTTCTGGGCCCATAACCCACAGGCCCGTGGATAGAAACCATGCTCTGCTAATTTTATTTTCTTTTGCATTAGTGCGCACTTCCTTACTGCACATTTTCCCGCGTAACTAGAGGGCAGCAGAGTGGCGCAATGGAAGCATGCTGGGCCCACAACCCAGAGGTCCGTGAATCGAAACCATGTTCTGCTAATTTTATTATCTTTTGCATTAGTGCGCACTTCCTTACTACACATTTTCCCACGAAACCAGAGGGCAGCAGAGTGGCGCACTGGATTCCACTTCCGGCCACGATAGCGAGCGGACGCGTTTGAAGTGGGCTCTCTCGAAGCGGTATCAGCGGCCGTTTCTGGCCGTGGAAATAGGGTGTTACCTACTCGGATAACGAGTATCGCGTTGTTCTGCCTAGTCTGCCTTCAGGACGTCTGGTTTTGAATACTGTTTTAGTGCATGCAGATGTGAGGGCACGGCCCTACCGTGTAGAAGACTTCAGAGATACGCTGAGTGATTTGAAACTGCTCTCCGAGGTTTCGGCCTTGGGAGCGTATCAAATGAATCACGTTTGGGTCGTCACGTTCAAATGTGCCGAAGGTGCGAAGAGGCTACTGGAAAAACGGAAGTGAAAGTGAAAGGCCAGCGTTGCCTCCTCATCAATCCATCGAACCTGGAGCTTCGGTTGAAGCTGCACTGGCTCTTGCCTACCGTACCGGACGACGACGTGCGAGCGGCCTTCCTGAACTATGGCTGAGTGACGGACATTATCAAGGAACGGTGGAAGGTCAGTCGTGTGGCTGACAAGTCGTCAACGACGTGAAATGTGACGATGACACTTAAGGCGGGAGTCAAGCTAGAAGATTTGCCCCATCAAATAAGGATTGTTGGTGAGCTGGCTCTTGTGGTGGTGCCGGGAAGGGCACCGCTATGCCTTCGTTGCCAGTGCGCCGGAAACATTCGTCGGGACTGTAAGGTACCATGGTACACGTTGTGTCGTCGCTTTGGACACAACGAGTCGGAATGCGTGCGTACCTACGCCAGTGCTCCAGGGCCCGTGGGGAGCGACGACACTTCGGAGCTCCTAATGGACGAAGCAGATTCCGAGGCAGCAGCGAGAGTGGAAGCAGAAAGTGCCACGATGGACAGCGTGCCAGCTGAGCAAATCTCAGGTGAGAGAGCTCACGTAAAGTCGACGAACCTCAAAGCCGAATATAAAATGTTGGTGAAAAAGGATTCCTCGGAAGCACTGGAGACGCAGGAAGACAAAAGCAACGTGACAGAGGTGGTCAGCAGGGAAGCAGTGGAGGCAATAGACATTTTCAAGGAGGGCACCATGACGAATAAGCGATCACACGAAGGCGCCGAGGGAGAGCGCGAATCTACCGACCCAAGCAGTCGCGGTGAACCTCCAGCAAAAGCAACCCCTGTACGTCGACCGACAGTGCGGCCACGGCCGAACATCCCACAGGATCGGAGGCCGATGTCGACGATGATGCTGCCGCCACCGCCACCGGTCACGTAGCAGTAAGCTGTGGAAGCCCCTACCTATGTTGCGGGCCCCAAGGTCATGTGTAGACAGGAGCATAAGCCCATACTCTGGGTCTCTATTATAAATTATTCCAATGGCGCTGCCAGATAAATCCTTGCGATTTGCTACAATCAATGTTCGAGGGCTTGCGGCGAGGAGAAAACAACGACAGTTGTATAGACTGGTGATCGAACATGATTTAGACATCGTTGCCATACAAGAAACCAAAATTGGAAGTGATGATGAGACCAAGAGTATGGTGCTACCTTTCATGTCAATGTACTACGCGGGTGTGAGTCACGCCATAGGGCAAGCCGCGGGGTGCGTTCTTTTTGTGCGCCAACACCCGGGCCTTGAAGTGAGGGGTGTGAGGTCAGACTTCGCCGGGCGCATGGTTTTGTGTGATTTTCGTTATGGTTCAGTTGAATGGCGAGTGATATGCCTTTATGCTCCTAATTTGCTCGACGAACGAAGACATTTCTTCGAGAGTTTCAGAAATTACTGCAACGTCGAAAGGAACCTGGTACTGATGGGGGACTTTAATTGTGTACTGGCAGCGCGTGATAAATCAAGTGGTACAGCGTATAGAGACGCCAGCACGGCTGAGCTTCGCGAATTAATTGATGAATACGGGCTTGAGGACGTGGCAGAATGCTTGGATTACGAACGCATTGTGCGCTTCACGCATTTCCAAGCAGCCAGGCACGCCCTACTGGACAGAGTGTACGTTCCGGCTGAATTGATAGCACTTGCGCAAGAATATCGTGTGCAGTCGGTGTCATTCAGTGACCACTGTCTAGTCATGTTCGATGTTAATAACAAAGCGAAAAACCGAAATAAATTTGCGTGGAAATTATAGAAACTTAATGCTAAAGTTTTGGAGGATGATGTTTTCTGTGAGAAAGTTTTAGCCCTGCTCGAAGAGATAAAGAACCAGACAAACACAACAATATGTGGGAATTGGGAAACATTTAAGCAAACAGCTAAATTGAAGGCAATTGAACGAGCCAGCGCCTTAAAGCACGAAAAGAATAAGTACGAGGAAAACCTGCGGCAAAGCTTGCAAATGCTGACTTATGAAGGAAGCCTATCGCCTGGTACGTTCAAAGACGACATTAACACACTGAAGCAAAAACTTGAGCCAAATAAAGAGCCCTCGCAAAGGAAAAAAAGTGGGCCCGCCGGAACGAGATTCACGAAGTAGAACAAAACGGTGTTATCTTATATGAACAGAGCGGCATCGAACACGTGTTCACAGCGTTCTACAGAAAGCTGTTCGCCGTTGCCCGGTGGACGCGGAAGGTTTCGAGACGGAATTCATGCCTTTAATGCCAAAGATTGACGATAGCTCAAAGGAAATGTTAGAGCGCCGTATTACGGCCGATGAGATTGCGGTGGCGATAGACGATTTGAAACGTGGGAAATCTCCCGGGCCCGACGGGCTAGGAGCCAATTTTTACAAGGCGTTCAAGTACGAAGTAGCCCCTATACTGGCTGCCATTTTAGACGATGCATATGAGCGCAAACGACTACCACCTTCATTCCTGTCCACACACACAGTTCTTATCCCAAAAACAGATGATCGCGACACATTAAAGCGGGTAACAGCATATCACCCTATCAGCTTAGCCAACGTCGACTATAAGATACTCATGAAAATGTTGGATAAAAGACTGCAAACAGTAGTGAAAGATATAGTTGGACCACACCAGACGTGCGGTATCAAGGAACGGACCATTTTCACGAACATTCATACGGTGAGAAGCATACTAGAGTGTTGTGACGTATTGTGCAAGAAGGTCGCAATTCTCCAGTTGGATCTGGAAAAGTCGTTTGACCGGGTACCGCACGACATACTATTTGCCATTCTGGAGTACGTGAACGTAGGATCTGTTATTACGGAAGGTGTCGCAATGGCGTACAGGGGTTGCACGACAAGGCTGATAATAAATAAGTCAGTAGGAGAGCTTATCGAAGTGCAGCTGTCGGTGCGCCAGGGATGCCCACTATCGCCGTTACTTTTCGCTTTATATATCGAGCCCATGTGCCTCCGCGTAATACGGGCTAGCTGTATCAATGTCTTTAAAATGCAGCAAGCGAAGGTAAAACTACTCGCTTATGCGGACGACATCGCGGTGTTTTGTGGGGACCACGCCAGTATCATGAAAACTGTGGAAATTGTGAAGCGTTATTGTGTTACTAGTGGCAGTGGAGTTAACTGGGGCAAGAGCCTCGGAATCTGGCATGGAGCATGAACAATGAAACCCAGTACCTTTGCCAACATTCAATGGGTTTCCACTCCCACGAAATACCTAGGCGCCCCTTTAGAGTTTTACCGTGACAGTGAACCATACTGGCAGAACCAAGTTGCGGAAATGCGTGGAAGGACTGAGAGGACAAAAGGCTTGGAATTGTCTATGTTTGCACGTACCACGGTGTGTAATGTGTTTTTCATTAGTAAACTTTGGTATGTGTTGAGTGTTTTGCACTGCTCACGCATTAACATACAAAAGCTCCACAGAATTCTGGCTGTTTTTGTTTGGGGATCGATTTGGGATAGGACGAGCCGCACCAACTTGTTCCGACATGTACGTGATGGAGGTCTTGGCCTGTCGCACTTATTCCTGAGGCAAATCGTGAACCGGTTCTGCTTCCTTAAGGATGTGAAGGACCCTTTTTTGCGCACTGTATTACAGCTCAAACTTTGCAAACTTGTGCCGGACTTTGTGGTATCCACCGAATGTATTGAAGGCGGGGTTTTCGGTTTTTTGAAGGAGGTTGTGATGGCTTATAAGGTCTTGCGTGCTCGATTCTCATGCGAATATCTGGCGGGAGTGAAACGAAGGAAGCTATACAAAGATCTTGTGGATATACTACTCCCCGTGCCCTTGTATCGCACAATATATAGTGCCAAGTCTGGAAGTGATGTCCTGAAGCGTGTCAAACATATGTATGTAGCCCCAGGAGCCAAGTCCTTTTTCTTCAGATTGAACACCGGGACACTAGAGGTAAAAACATGGCTACAGAAAAAAGGAATATATGTACCATGGGGAGTGCACTGTTTCTTATGTAGAAAGCCCGAAACCATTGAGCACGTTTTCTTAGAATGCTGGGAAGGCGTGTTCTTCAGGGATATATTACAAAGAACGCTAAAGAAAGACTTCCCGTTAGACCCACAAGGAATTCGTTACCTAATTGTGGACAACGAAGAAGGTGTCCCGTTTGATGCTGTTATGCTACTGGGTTTGCACTGCATATGGAAGGCCTGCATGGCCGCACGACATGTAGATATAGATGCAAGATCGGCACAAGAGTACTTCCGCGAATCAGTGGGCAGGTTCCTGGAAGCTCATAAATCTTTAGATCCGATACCTGAATGGGTATCGAGGACCGAGCCACTCATGAACATGACACGATTTAGCCATCACACGCCAGCCAAAGTTTGGTTGCTCCTTTTACCCATGCCCATTTATGTATCTATGTCTTATGTGCCTTGCATTATTACTTTTGATCCCTGACCTTATTTGTGTTTCTATGTGTACGTCTAAGCAGGCAATAAAGAAAAAAAAATTCCGGCGTGGTCTAGTGACTAGGATACCTGGCTCTCACCAGGAGGCCCGGGTTAGATTCCCGGCGTCGGAAAGTTTAGTTGTGGTCTCATGGTGTAACGGCTAGCACTCTGAATCCAGCAATCCGAGTTCAAATGTCGGCGAGACCTTTCTTTCGTTTTTTTATTGATCTATCGCGTTTATATATACAATTCTGATAATTCTAACCGCCTGGAAGGGACTTCTTTTTAGAGACGGGGGCCTCTGTTCCGGCGTGGTCTAGTGGCTAGGATACCTGGCTTTCACCCAGGAGGCCCGGGTTCGATTCCCGGCGTCGGAAAGTTTGGTTGCGGTCTCTTGGTGTAACGGTTAGCACTCTGGACTCTGAATACAGCAATCCGAGTTCAAATCTCGGTGAGACATTTCCTTCTTTTTTTATTGCTCTATCGCGTTTATATATACAATTCTGATAATTCAACTAACCGCCTGGAAGGGACTTCTTTTTAGAAACGGTGGCCTTCGGTCCGGCGTGGTCTAGTGGCTATGATACCTAGCTTACACCCAGGAGGCCCGAGTTCGATTCCCGGCGTCGGAAAGTTTGGTTGCGGTCTCATGGTGTAACGGTTAGCACTCTGGACTCTGAATCCAGCAATCCGAGTTCAAATCTCGGTGAGACCTTTGCTTCTTTTTTTTATTGCTCTATCGCGTTTATATATACAATTCTAATAATTCAACTAACCGCCTGGGAGGGACTTATTTTTAGAAACGGCGGCCTCAGGTCCGGCGTGGTCTAGTGACTAGGATACCTGGCTCGCACCCAGGAGGTCCGGGTTAGATTCCCGGCATCGGAAAGTTTAGTTGTGGTCTCATGGTGTAACGGCTAGCACTCTGAATCCAGCAATCCGAGTTCAAATCTCGGCGAGACCTTTCTTTCGTTTTTTATTGATCTATCGCGTTTATATATACAATTCTGATAATTCGAACCGCCTGGAAGGGACTTCTTTTTAGAGACGGGGGCCTCTGTTCTGGCGTCGTGGCCGAGGAGAAAGACGAAGACGACGTTCTGAACGGACGCGTTTTTCATGTTCTCCGCTTCGAAGGATTTATCGGCCATGGGCCGAGGTGCTGCTCAGGCTTCAGCCAGCGGCAACGACTACCGTGTTGTACTTCCTCGCCTTCCCACCTGTAAGCTTGTTGTGGACTCTGTTTTTCTACATGCGGACTTAGCTGGTCGCCCCTACCGGGCTCAAGATTTTAGAGATGCTCTTCGGGACATCATTGACTTGAAGGAAATAAGCTCCATAGGTCAATTTCAAATGTCTCATGTTTGGATGGTGACATGCAAGTCAACGCTGACGAAAACAAAGTTGGTCACAAGAGGCGAATTTTTCGTCAAAAGTCGTCGATGCCTCGTTATAGACCCGGAGCCCACGGAAGTGAAGTTGAAGCTTATGTGGCTTCCTGAGCGCTTGGAGGACGCCTATGTGTGCGAGGCACTGCAAGCTTTTGGGAAGGTCAAGACAATATCACAAGAAAGCTGGAAAGTAGCGGACATGGAACAAATGCGGACGCTAAATAGGGATGTTGTTTTGTCACTTGCTGATGGAGTTCGCATTGCGGATATTCCTCACATTCTTGTTGTCTGCGGAGTGCAAAGCCTCGTCCTGATACCTGGCCGCCCACCACTTTGCCTTCGGTGCAGTAAGGTTGGACACATCCGTCGAAACTGCAGGACCCCTCGCTGTGACAACTGTCGACGCTTCGGTCATTCGGCTGAAGATTGTGTTATGACATACGCCAACAAGCTGCGACAGCACACAAAACAGCCAGATGATAACCTACAAGAGCATATTATGGATGCCACCGAGGTTTTGGATGCAACGGGAGACACTCCGTCAATGTCATATGCTGCAAGCTCTACCACAAGGAATCCAGAAGAGGACAGAAAGTCACTCGCCGTTGACACAGTTGAAACTTCTGCGTGCAAAGAGCCAAGTGAATCATGCAAGCAGCATATCCAAAACGACTCCGAACCACCCCTAGCACAAGTAGGTGTTCCTTTGGAGAGTGTTGTTGCGCTGACCCATAAAGATGCCGAAGAACCACCAGTACAAGATAGAGACTCTGGGCTGGATGCCGCAGAAAGTTCATCACCTGCTTGCACTGCAGCTCCGCAGCAGCTTCTTCATCATGGTGCAGTGTCGGAAGATGATATGCAGATCTCTACGGATACAGCAATACTGAAACGTCGCGCATCTTCCAGCTCGGATTCAAGCAGAGGAAGTGACCCAGCGTCAGTGACTAGGGAGTCACGCCGTCGCCGAAAGTCCGTGCCAAAGAGAAAAGTCGCCGATCCCGATCTAGGAGGCCTGGTGGGGGCTCACGGGAAGCCTCAGCGCCAACTCTTGGGACTGATCAAGAGGGACAATAAGCGAATTAGAAGGTAGTCACCATGGCGCAGTCTGAGCGACTCATATTTGCCACCTTGAACGTACGCGGCCTTAGGTCTTCGCAGAAACAAGCACAACTCCGTAGACTTCTCAATCGGAAGCGTCTCGACTTTGTCGCCATCCAAGAGACAAAGATCGAGAGCGAGGAAGAGACCGAGAAGGCCCTGCGGCCTTTTCTGTCTCAGTTTAATGTGTGTGTCTCACATGCTAAAGGTTTATCTGCGGGCTGTTGGTTGTTTCTGAGAAAAAGCCTACCCTGTTCAGCATTGTGCACTAGTGTTGATGAAGAGGGCAGGTATATATGCTGTGATTTTTTGTTGCAAGGAGTGCCATGGAGAATTATCAATCTATATGCGTTTAATGATGTTCCGAAACGGCTTGAGTGATTTGAAAAAGTGCGTAATTTAATTGACGTCGACAGATGCACGGTACTCATGGGAGATTTCAACTGCGTATGTGAAGCTATTGATCGTTATAATTCGTCTGGAAAAAGAGACAGGAGTGGTGAGCTTTTATCCGGTATTGTAGATAATGCAGGACTAATTGACATCGGGGTCTCGAATCGGGCAACAGCATATACAAGAGTACAAGGCAGCTCTCATGCTCGCCTTGACCGAATTTACGTGTCCTCATCACTCCTATCTCGTAAAATTTCCTGCAGCACCGAAGCTGTATCATTCTCAGACCATTGTATTGTCATAGCGCAAATTGGCGAAAATCGTCACAAACAATTCCGTCCCCAGTGGGCCCTTTGGAAAATGAATGCGAAGCTCCTCTGTGATCAGGAATTCGTAAATCGCGTCCAAATGGCATTCAGGCAATCTTATTCGATTGCTCCTCATATTTTCGCTGCTGGGGAGCTTTTTAAACAGGAAGTTCGTGCTATAGCTTTAGAAATTGGGGCTGTTAAGTTTTTCTATAGAAAGATTGATGAAAAGATATTTGTCCAAAGTCTTTGCAATCTTTTTGAGATGGAATGCGAAATGCCCGGAAAGTACATCGAAGACATCGAGAATATTAGGTGCCAACTACAGAGATATGATGCTGCTCGCTACCAAGGGGCACGTATTAGATGTCGGAACCAGCTCACCTTAAATTTTGAGCAACCGACGCACCAAGCTTTACTTGATGAACAACGCCATGAAATTTCTAAAGTTATTCCAGACTTGTACTTTAACGATGTGCTCATAAAAGATAACGGATACATTACTGTGGCGTTCGAAACGTACTATAACAGTTTATTTAGCTCTCCCTCTGATGATCTTGACGCTCACCTCAAGGCTAGATTTGTTTCTCTTGTGAACCCCTTGAAGGACATTGATTGTGCAGTCATTAATGGACCCATTACTATACAGGAAATCGAGAAAGCAATCGACAACTTGACTTTATTGAAAACACCGGGCCCTGATGGCATCTCAGGCGAATTTTACAAAGCTTTCAAGAAAACACTTGCTCCTATATTGCTGAATTTTTTTTCAGATGAGTTATGACATGGATACACTACCACAATCTTTTTGCATGAGTCACACTGTGTTAATACCGAAAACATCTGACAAGGAAAAACTTCGCTTCGTCGAGGGCTACAGACCAATATCACTGTCAAACGTGGACTACAAAATTTTCGCAAAAGTATTAGCAAATAGGTTGCAATTTGCTATGTCGATCCTCATCGGGTCTCATCAGAAATGTGGGATCAGAGGTCGATCTATACAAACCAATATACATGTCGCTCGAACAGTGCTTCAATACTGTCATGCTTCTCAAAAACATCTTGCAATGCCACAGGTAGACCTTGCAAAAGCTTTTGATCGTGTTCGTCATTCCTTTCTTTTTTCTCGAACAAGCTAATGTTGGCAAAGTTGTTCTTAAAGGCGTTAAATTATGCTATAATGAATGGACAACTCGTTTGATAGTTAATGGGCAACTCTCCAAGCCAGTTTCTATTTGCTCTTCCGTAAAACAGGGATGCCCGATGTCACCTCTTTTATTTGCACTTTATCTAGAACCACTGCGATTAAGCATAATAATGTCGAGTTGCATTCGTGGCTTTAGTATATTAGCAAGTGAGGTTAAAGTATTGGCTTATGCAGACGATGTCGCATTCTTTTGCACAGATAAACCAAGTGTCGAAAATGTGGTATATAGTATTGAAAAGTTTGGCGTAGTATCAGGATCTCGTTTAAGTGCCTCTAAAAGTTTAGGACTGTGGTTTGGCTTGTGGGGTAGCACACCGAACCACTTTGCAGGGATTAATTGGACAAGAACTCCTCCAACATACCTCGGTGTACCATTTCATGCATAGAGATTCAGTGCGCATTACTGGAAGGAACGCGTCCCTAAGCTTGAACGACAGGCCCAGACATTTGTTCCCTCTCAACTTTCGATATTTGGGAGAGCTGAAGCTTGCAATACTTTCTTAGCAGCAAAGTTTTGCTATGTATTGCAACTTATTCATTGCGAAAGATTCTATATACAACGCTTTCATCGGATTTTTGCTACTTTCATATGGTCTTCGACTTTCCAGCCCATGCGTCGTGATAATATTGTCACGTGCTTGCCCAAGAAAGACGATGACAGTTGTGCATGTGCCACGAAGGACTACGAATGGGACGAAGAAGAAGAACTCGCTTGCGCGTTCTAATTAAAAAAGATCGACCTGATTCTGGTGTCTCAGTCTCTACGGCAAGACCTCTGTTTTGACGTCGCGACACTGGTGCAGGTGCTGGAGCCTACAACCGGATGCAGGACAGTCTTGCTCGGACCCGTTCACCTAGTCCAGACACCCGGCCCCTCGTCACGACTCCGGTGCACTGATTCAGACGGCGCCTACTAGGCCTAAGTCCGGAGTCCGTATCTGTTCCGCCTCTAACCAGCATGGCAGCTCCTACCACATCCACGGCTACCCTTCCATCGCAGACCACTCTTCCCTCCCAGGTGACTCTTGAACATCCTCGCGTTCCTGAAGTTTTCCATGGGGAAGAGTACGAGGATGTCGAGGACTGGCTCGAACAGTTCGAACGGGTCGAATTATCTAACCACTGGAACGAACAGCACAAACTTGGCCATGCATATTTCCCCCTGGAAGATAGCGCTCGCACGTGGTACGAGAACCACGAGGCTACTTTCCAATCTTGGGAAGATTTCCGTCGACAGCTCCTCGCCACATTTTGAACACGGATCGACGGGATCGCGCACAGCAACTGATTGAGGCTCGCGCACAAAAACCCAACGAAACAGCCACCATGTACGCAGAGGGTAAGATCCGTCTGTTTCGACGAGCTGACCGTGACATGCCCGAAGCGAAGAAGGTGCGTCATCTAATTCAGGGTGTCAAGGAACCAGTGTTTGCGGGCCTCGTACGAAATCCACCTGCAACAGTAGATGAATTCATAAGAGAGGCGACTGTCATCGAGCGCGCACTGCGACAACGATACCGACACTTTGACCGCCTGCCGAACCACACGGCGGTAAGTGCTGCAGCTCATAACACTGCCGTGTGTGAAAGTTCCCTACGACAAATGATTAGGAAAATACTGCGTGAGGAACTTCGGGCCCTCTGCGTCCCTCCTACCTAACCGCCCGTCACATCTGTTGCCGAAATCGTCCGCCAGGAGCTGAGGCAAGCCGTTACACCACCGGCGCCAATTCCTGAGCCACATCCAGCGAGCTACGCTAATGTGGTCCGTCGTCCTCCACCGTCATTTGTGGCGACACCCTTCCAGCCACGACTCGCGGCCGTACCTTGGTGGCAACGGGATTCCATGAGACGACCACCAGTTCGCCAAACTGACTTGTGGCGCATGGCCGACCGTCGACCTATTTTCTTCCGCTGCGGAGAACCAGGTCACATTGCTCGCTATTGCCGTCATAGTGATTCCGGGTTCGGGAACTTTTCTCGTCCCGCTTCTGTCCACTCTGAAGACCGTCACGCCCACGATGCCGATCAACTGTCGACTGGTCAAGCAACTACACCGCGTCGCTGGCGATCTCCATCTCCTGCGCGTCACCGTGACTTCCCTCAGAGCTACGCGGACGTCACCAGAGGCCGTTCGCCTAGCCCGCGCCGGGGAAACTAACTGCTGCGACCTCCGGAGGCAAGGTTGCCAATCGTCGAGACACCGAAAAGTTCCCCCTATCATCGCAAGAAGATATGACGACAACCACGACGAATACGACGATGGATACGACGACGAATACGACGACGAATACTAATGCCGGTGAAGTTGTACGTGCTGATCTTGGCGTTTTCATTGACGGACATTACTAATGAAGGTGGACGATTGGGCGAGTTGGTGATGCATGATCGACGTATGTAACTGCGCGGTAGTAAACACGGACGACAAGAAGATACAAGGACAAGCGCAGACGGACATTACGTTACAGCACTGGTCGACACTGGCGCCGACTTCTCAATCATGCGACAAGAACTCGCCGACCGCCTTAGAAAGGTCAAGACACCGTGGACAGGGCCACACATAAGAAGTGCTGGTGGTCAGCTGATGACTCCCACGGGTAAATGCACCGCTCAACTTCGCATTGGGAATTCTAGCTTCGTGGCCACTTTCGTCCTGTTGCCAGACTGCTGTAAAGAGCTAATTTTGGGCATGGATTTTCTTCGAGATCATGGCGCTGTTATCAACATCCCTCAACGCATGGTGACGTTTTGCGCACATCCGTATGTCGACGACAGCAGCGACTAACTACGCGGCAGTTTGCGAATAGCCGACGATGTGACGCTCCCACCGAGATCCTGCTGCCTTGTGTCTGTGTCCAGTGGGTGGCCTTCCTATAAGGATGTGATAGTGGAGCACATAGTCGCTCTTTTGCTCACGCAAGGCATTTACATCGCGAGAGGCATCCTAACGCTTACTGGTGGACAGGCAGAAGTGCTCCTTACAAACTTCAGCAACGAGTGCCGTCAAATCCAGAAGGGTACCGCAATTGCCTACTTCGACGATATATACCAAGCCGGGGATTGCTGTGCTTTGCAACCAGATGACGCGACAGTCCCTGCCTTGACAACTTTGTCGGTGGACATCTGCTCCACGCTACCGCCCTCTGATAGGAAGCGTCTGCTTGGACTTATACACCAATTCGAAGACTGCTTTTCGCGTACGTCAAAGGTCCAGCAGACAGCATTCACCAAGCACCGCATCATTACTGAAGACAACACGCGACCTATTCGGTTAAAACCCCAACCGTGTGTCTCCGAAAGAGCGCGAGGAGATACAGAAGCAAGTACACAAGATGCTCGCGGATGACGTCATACAACCTTCGAAAAGTCCTTGGGCGTCCCCCGTGGTTTTGGTCAAGAAAAAAGACGGCAGCTTGCGTTTCTGTATTGATTATCGCAAGTTGAACCAAGTCACGAAGAAAGACGTCTATGCACTGCCTCGCATAGACGATTCACTCGATCGGCTGCGTCATGCGCGCTATTTCTCTTCAATGGACCTCCGAAGCGGCTACTGGCAGATAGAAGTCGACGAGAGAGATCGTGAAAAAACGGCCTTTGTGACGCCTGATGGCCTTTACGAATTTAAGGTGCTTTCTTTTGGGTTGTGCTCGGCGCCAGCCACTTTTCAGCGTCTCATGGACAACATACTATCGGGCCTGAAGTGGCAAACATGCTTGGTCTATCTAGACGATGTTGTTGTATTCTCAGCATCATTCGAGGAACATCTCAGCCGTCTATCCACCGTACTCCCAGCCATACGCTCGGCCGGCCTGACTTTAAAACCAGAAAAATGTCATTTTGGTTTCAACGAACTCAGCTTCCTAGGCCACGTCGTCAGTCACGAGGGTGTTCGACCTGACCCGGCCAAAATAGACGCCGTAGCGCAATTTCCTGCACCCCGTGACAAAAAGGCTGTGAGACGCTTCTTAGGGTTGTGCGCCTATTACCGACGATTTATCGAGGACTTTTCGTCTATTGCGGCACCGTTGGCACGACTCACACGTGAGGACGTCCCCTTCTTTTGGGGTGAACAGGAGCAAATGGCATTCAATGAACTGCGACAACGCTTGCAAACACCTTCAGTCCTTGCGCACTTCGACCAGGACGCCCCTACAGTACTTCACACTGACGCCAGCAATGTAGGTCTAGGTGCCGTTCTGGTGCAATGGCAAGGCGGCTGTGAAAGAGTAATAGCCTACGCCAGCAGAACTCTCTCTCGCACGGAGGAGAACTACTCGACCACCGAGAAAGAGTGTCTCGCCGTGGTGTGGGCAGTCATCAAATTTCGTCCGTATTTGTACGGCCGCTCCTTCAAGGTTGTTAGCGACCATCACTCTTTGTGCTGGCTCACCAACCTGAAAGATCCATCTGGTCGTTTGGCGCGCTGGAGCCTAAGACTTCAAGAGTTTGACATGACCATCGTCTACAAATCTGGGAAGAGGCACACCGACGCCGACTGTCTCTCACGGTCGCCAGTAGAAACTGTCGCTCCTGATGACGAAAACATCAACGCGGCATTCTTGGGAGTTGTCAACACGGCCACTATTGCACGAGAGCAGCGCAGTGACCCTGAGCTGTTACCACTCATTGAACATTTAGAAGGACGACGTAAAGACGTGCCGCGGTTATTTGCTAGAGGACTGCCATCTTTTTGCTTGCGAAACGATGTTCTCTATAAGAAAAACTTCTCACGAACCGGTAACCCACACTTGCTCGTCGTGCCTGCCTCTCTTCGAAAATAAATTATGGAAGCGTGCCATGATGAAGCAACTTCTGGTCATCTAGGCTACACCCGAACATTGTGCCGACTACGATGCAAGTACTACTGGCCAAAGTTACCTGCTGCTGTTAACCATCACGTGCGAACGTGCACCGACTGCCAAAGGCGCAAAGCGCCTCCCAGCAAGCTAGCCGGTCTTTTACATCCAGTCGAAGCACCAGAAAAGCCGTTCACCCAGATTGGAATGGATTTCTTGGGTCCCTTTCCAACTTCCACAACAGGGAACAGATGGATTATTGTGGTCACTGATTAACTGTCCCGTTATGCGGAGACTAAAGCTATGCAGCGTGGCACAGCAGCAGAAGCCGCTCAGTTTTTCATCGAAAACATCGTCCTTCGGCATGGCGCTCCGACAACAGTGATCACAGACAGATGACCAGCCTTCACCGCAGAGCTTTTGGAGTCGGTTCTCAGACTCAGCGGTACAGCTCACCGGAGAACAACTGCATACCATCCGCAGACAAATGGACTGACGGAGCGCCTCAATAGGACCCTCACAGACATGATCAGTATGTACGTTGACACGGAACATAAAAACTGGGATCAGATATTGCCGTACGTGACCTTTGCTTATAACACCGCTCGACAAGAAACCACTGGAATGACACCGTTCAGTCTGATTTATGGTCGCTAAGTCACGACAACATTGGACGCCATGTTGCCGCATGAGTGTGACGACATCCATGTAGACGCCGAAGAATTCACTCAGCGTGCCGAAGAAGCCAGACAGCTCGCGCGCGTGCGCATCTGTCATCAGCAGCATCATGATGCACAACCCTACGACACCCGACACAAGTTCGTTAGCTACTCACCAGGCGACAAAGTGTGGGCCTGGATTCCGATACGTCGACGTGGACTGTCTGAGAAACTGCTAAGACGGTACTTTGGTCCATACAGCGTCACGCGACGCCTGAACGACGTGAACTACGAAGTCGTTCCCGACACTAATTGTAGTTCTAAGCGCCAAAAGCGTTTGCCCGAAGTCGTGCACGTCGTGCGTATGAAACCGTATTTATCGAGTTAATTAGCTCCCGGTTACCGTTCTCGTACGACCACTTCATACGCCTGGTAGAGCACCTAAGTTGCGCATCGGGACGATGCTTCTTTCGGAGGGAGGCAAATGTCACGTGCTTGCCCAAGAAAGACGATGACAGTTGTGCATGTGCCACGAAGGACTACGAATTGGACGAAGAAGAAGAACTCGCTTGCGCGTTCTAATTAAAAAAGATCGACCTGCTTCTGGTGTCTCAGTCTCTACGGCAAGACCTCTGTTTTGACGTCGCGACACTGGTGCAGGTGCTGGAGCCTACAACCGGATGCAGGACAGTCTTGCTCGGACCCGTTCAACTAGTCCAGAGACCCGGCCCCTCGTCACGACTCCTGTGCACTGATTCAGACGGCGCCTACTAGGCCTAAGTCCGGAGTCCGTATCTGTTCCGCCTCTAACCAGCATGGCAGCTCCTACCACATCCACGGCTACCCTTCCATCGCAGACCACTCTTCCCTCCCAGGTGACTCTTGAACATCCTCGCGTTCCTGAAGTTTTCCATGGGGAAGAGTACGAGGATGTCGAGGACTGGCTCGAACAGTTCGAACGGGTCGAATTATCTAACCACTGGAACGAACAGCACAAACTTGGCCATGCATATTTCCCCCTGGAAGATAGCGCTCGCACGTGGTACGAGAACCACGAGGCTACTTTCCAATCTTGGGAAGATTTCCGTCGACAGCTCCTCGCCACATTTTGAACACGGATCGACGGGATCGCGCACAGCAACTGATTGAGGCTCGCGCACAAAAACCCAACGAAACAGCCGCCATGTACGCAGAGGGTAAGATCCGTCTGTTTCGACGAGCTGACCCTGACATGCCCGAAGCGAAGAAGGTGCGTCATCTAATTCAGGGTGTCAAGGAACCAGTGTTTGCGGGCCTCGTACGAAATCCACCTACAACAGTAGATGAATTCATAAGAGAGGCGACTGTCATCGAGCGCGCACTGCGACAACGATACCGACACTTTGACCGCCTGCCGAACCACACGGCGGTAAGTGCTGCAGCTCATAACACTGCCGTGTGTGAAAGTTCCCTACGACAAATGATTAGGGAAATACTGCGTGAGGAACTTCGGGCCCTCTGCGTCCCTCCTACCTAACCGCCCGTCACATCTGTTGCCGAAATCGTCCGCCAGGAGCTGAGGCAAGCCGTTACACCACCGGCGCCAATTCCTGAGCCACATCCAGCGAGCTACGCTAATGTGGTCCGTCGTCCTCCACCGTCATTTGTGGCGACACCCTTCCAGCCACGACTCGCGGCCGTACCTTGGTGGCAACGGGATTCCATGAGACGACCACCAGTTCGCCAAACTGACTTGTGGCGCATGGCCGACCGTCGACCTATTTTCTTCCGCTGCGGAGAACCAGGTCACATTGCTCGCTATTGCCGTCATAGTGATTCCGGGTTCGGGAACTTTTCTCGTCCCGCTTATGTCCACTCTGAAGACCGTCACGCCCACGATGCCGATCAACTGTCGACTGGTCAAGCAACTACACCGCGTCGCTGGCGATCTCCATCTCCTGCGCGTCACCGTGACTTCCCTCAGAGCTACGCGGACGTCACCAGAGGCCGTTCGCCTAGCCCGCGCCGGGGAAACTAACTGCTGCGACCTCCGGGGGCAAGGTTGCCAATCGTCGAGACACCGAAAAGTTCCCCCTATCATCGCAAGAAGATATGACGACAACCACGACGAATACGACGATGGATACGACGACGAATACGACGACGAATACTAATGCCGGTGAAGTTTTACGTGCTGATCTTGGCGTTTTCATTGACGGACATTACGTTACAGCACTGGTCGACACTGGCGCCGACTTCTCAATCATGCGACAAGAACTCGCCGACCGCCTTAGAAAGGTCAAGACACCGTGGACAGGGCCACACATAAGAAGTGCTGGTGGTCAGCTGATGACTCCCACGGGTAAATGCACCGCTCAACTTCGCATTGGGAATTCTAGCTTCGTGGCCACTTTCGTCCTGTTGCCAGACTGCTGTAAAGAGCTAATTTTGGGCATGGATTTTCTTCGAGATCATGGCGCTGTTATCAACATCCCTCAACGCATGGTGACGTTTTGCGCACATCCGTATGTCGACGACAGCAGCGACTAACTACGCGGCAGTTTGCGAATAGCCGACGATGTGACGCTCCCACCGAGATCCTGCTGCCTTGTGTCTGTGTCCAGTGGGTGGCCTTCCTATAAGGATGTGATAGTGGAGCACATAGTCGCTCTTTTGCTCACGCAAGGCATTTACATCGCGAGAGGCATCCTAATGCTTACTGGTGGACAGGCAGAAGTGCTCCTTACAAACTTCAGCAACGAGTGCCGTCAAATCCAGAAGGGTACCACAATTGCCTACTTCGACGATATATACCAAGCCGGGGATTGCTGTGCTTTGCAACCAGATGACGCGACAGTCCCTGCCTTGACAACTTTGTCGGTGGACATCTGCTCCACGCTACCGCCCTCTGATAGGAAGCGTCTGCTTGGACTTATACACCAATTCGAAGACTGCTTTTCGCGTACGTCAAAGGTCCAGCAGACAGCATTCACCAAGCACCGCATCATTACTGAAGACAACACGCGACCTATTCGGTTAAAACCCCAACCGTGTGTCTCCGAAAGAGCGCGAGGAGATACAGAAGCAAGTACACAAGATGCTCGCGGATGACGTCATACAACCTTCGAAAAGTCCTTGGGCGTCCCCCGTGGTTTTGGTCAAGAAAAAAGACGGCAGCTTGCGTTTCTGTATTGATTATCGCAAGTTGAACCAAGTCACGAAGAAAGACGTCTATGCACTGCCTCGCATAGACGATTCACTCGATCGGCTGCGTCATGCGCGCTATTTCTCTTCAATGGACCTCCGAAGCGGCTACTGGCAGATAGAAGTCGACGAGAGAGATCGTGAAAAAACGGCCTTTGTGACGCCTGATGGCCTTTACGAATTTAAGGTGCTTTCTTTTGGGTTGTGCTCGGTGCCAGCCACTTTTCAGCGTCTCATGGACAACATACTATCGGGCCTGAAGTGGCAAACATGCTTGGTCTATCTAGACGATGTTGTTGTATTCTCAGCATCATTCGAGGAACATCTCAGCCGTCTATCCACCGTACTCCCAGCCATACGCTCGGCCGGCCTGACTTTAAAACCAGAAAAATGTCATTTTGGTTTCAACGAACTCAGCTTCCTAGGCCACGTCGTCAGTCACGAGAGTGTTCGACCTGACCCGGCCAAAATAGACGCCGTAGCGCAATTTCCTGCACCCCGTGACAAAAAGGCTGTGAGACGCTTCTTAGGGTTGTGCGCCTATTACCGACGATTTATCGAGGACTTTTCGTCTATTGCGGCACCGTTGGCACGACTCACACGTAAGGACGTCCCCTTCTTTTGGGGTGAACAGGAGCAAATGGCATTCAATGAACTGCGACAACGCTTGCAAACACCTTCAGTCCTTGCGCACTTCGACCAGGACGCCCCTACAGTACTTCACACTGACGCCAGCAATGTAGGTCTAGGTGCCGTTCTGGTGCAATGGCAAGGCGGCTGTGAAAGAGTAATAGCCTACGCCAGCAGAACTCTCTCTCGCACGGAGGAGAACTACTCGACCACCGAGAAAGAGTGTCTCGCCGTGGTGTGGGCAGTCATCAAATTTCGTCCGTATTTGTACGGCCGCTCCTTCAAGGTTGTTAGCGACCATCACTCTTTGTGCTGGCTCACCAACCTGAAAGATCCATCTGGTCGTTTGGCGCGCTGGAGCCTAAGACTTCAAGACTTTGACATGACCATCGTCTACAAATCTGGGAAGAGGCACACCGACGCCGACTGTCTCTCACGGTCGCCAGTAGAAACTGTCGCTCCTGATGACGAAAACATCAACGCGGCATTCTTGGGAGTTGTCAACACGGCCACTATTGCACGAAAGCAGCGCAGTGACCCTGAGCTGTTACCACTCATTGAACATTTAGAAGGACGACGTAAAGACGTGCCGCGGTTATTTGCTAGAGGACTGCCATCTTTTTGCTTGCGAAACGATGTTCTCTATAAGAAAAACTTCTCACGAACCGGTAACCCACACTTGCTCGTCGTGCCTGCCTCTCTTCGAAAATAAATTATGGAAGCGTGCCATGATGAAGCAACTTCTGGTCATCTAGGCTACACCCGAACATTGTGCCGACTACGATGCAAGTACTACTGGCCAAAGTTACCTGCTGCTGTTAACCATCACGTGCGAACGTGCACCGACTGCCAAAGGCGCAAAGCGCCTCCCAGCAAGCTAGCCGGTCTTTTACATCCAGTCGAAGCAGCAGAAAAGCCGTTCACCCAGATTGGAATGGATGTCTTGGGTCCCTTTCCAACTTCCACAACAGGGAACAGATGGATTATTGTGGTCACTGATTACCTGTCCCGTTATGCGGAGACTAAAGCTATGCAGCGTGGCACAGCCGCAGAAGCCGCTCAGTTTTTCATCGAAAACATCGTCCTTCGGCATGGCGCTCCGACAACAGTGATCACAGACAGATGACCTGCCTTCACCGCAGAGCTTTTGGAGTCGGTTCTCAGACTCAGCGGTACAGCTCACCGGAGAACAACTGCATACCATCCGCAGACAAATGGACTGACGGAGCGCCTCAATAGGACCCTCATAGACATGATCAGTATGTACGTTGACACGGAACATAAAAACTGGGATCAGATATTGCCGTACGTGACCTTTGCTTATAACACCGCTCGACAAGAAACCACTGGAATGACACCGTTCAGTCTGATTTATGGTCGCTAAGTCACGACAACATTGGACGCCATGTTGCCGCATGAGTGTGACGACATCCATGTAGACGCCGAAGAATTCACTCAGCGTGCCGAAGAAGCCAGACAGCTCGCGCGCGTGCGCATCTGTCATCAGCAGCATCATGATGCACAACCCTACGACACCCGACACAAGTTCGTTAGCTACTCATCAGGCGACAAAGTGTGGGCCTGGATTCCGATACGTCGACGTGGACTGTCTGAGAAACTGCTAAGACGGTACTTTGGTCCATACAGCGTCACGCGACGCCTGAACGACGTGAACTACGAAGTCGTTCCCGACACTAATTGTAGTTCTAAGCGCCAAAAGCGTTTGCCCGAAGTCGTGCACGTCGTGCGTATGAAACCGTATTTATCGAGTTAATTAGCTCCCGGTTACCGTTCTCGTACGACCACTTCATACGCCTGGTAGAGCACCTAAGTTGCGCATCGGGACGATGCTTCTTTCGGAGGGAGGCAAATGTCACGTGCTTGCCCAAGAAAGACGATGACAGTTGTGCATGTGCCACGAAGGACTACGAATTGGACGAAGAAGAAGAACTCGCTTGCGCGTTCTAATTAAAAAAGATCAACCTGCTTCTGGTGTCTCAGTCTCTACGGCAAGACCTCTGTTTTGACGTCGCGACACTGGTGCAGGTGCTGGAGCCTACAACCGGATGCAGGACAGTCTTGCTCGGACCCGTTCACCTAGTCCAGAGACCTGGCCCCTCGTCACGACTCCTGTGCACTGATTCAGACGGCGCCTACTAGGCCTAAGTCCGGAGTCCGTATCTGTTCCGCCTCTAACCAGCATGGCAGCTCCTACCACATCCACGGCTACCCTTCCATCGCAGACCACTCTTCCCTCCCAGGTGACTCTTGAACATCCTCGCGTTCCTGAAGTTTTCCATGGGGAAGAGTACGAGGATGTCGAGGACTGGCTCGAACAGTTCGAACGGGTCGAATTATCTAACCACTGGAACGAACAGCACAAACTTGGCCATGCATATTTCCCCCTGGAAGATAGCGCTCGCACGTGGTACGAGAACCACGAGGCTACTTTCCAATCTTGGGAAGATTTCCGTCGACAGCTCCTCGCCACATTTTGAACACGGATCGACGGGATCGCGCACAGCAACTGATTGAGGCTCGCGCACAAAAACCCAACGAAACAGCCGCCATGTACGCAGAGGGTAAGATCCGTCTGTTTCGACGAGCTGACCCTGACATGCCCGAAGCGAAGAAGGTGCGTCATCTAATTCAGGGTGTCAAGGAACCAGTGTTTGCGGGCCTCGTACGAAATCCACCTACAACAGTAGATGAATTCATAAGAGAGGCGACTGTCATCGAGCGCGCACTGCGACAACGATACCGACACTTTGACCGCCTGCCGAACCACACGGCGGTAAGTGCTGCAGCTCATAACACTGCCGTGTGTGAAAGTTCCCTACGACAAATGATTAGGGAAATACTGCGTGAGGAACTTCGGGCCCTCTGCGTCCCTCCTACCTAACCGCCCGTCACATCTGTTGCCGAAATCGTCCGCCAGGAGCTGAGGCAAGCCGTTACACCACCGGCGCCAATTCCTGAGCCACATCCAGCGAGCTACACTAATGTGGTCCGTCGTCCTCCACCGTCATTTGTGGCGACACCCTTCCAGCCACGACTCGCGGCCGTACCTTGGTGGCAACGGGATTCCATGAGACGACCACCAGTTCGCCAAACTGACTTGTGGCGCATGGCCGACCGTCGACCTATTTTCTTCCGCTGCGGAGAACCAGGTCACATTGCTCGCTATTGCCGTCATAGTGATTCCGGGTTCGGGAACTTTTCTCGTCCCGCTTCTGTCCACTCTGAAGACCGTCACGCCCACGATGCCGATCAACTGTCGACTGGTCAAGCAACTACACCGCGTCGCTGGCGATCTCCATCTCCTGCGCGTCACCGTGACTTCCCTCAGAGCTACGCGGACGTCACCAGAGGCCGTTCGCCTAGCCCGCGCCGGGGAAACTAACTGCTGCGACCTCCGGGGGCAAGGTTGCCAATCGTCGAGACACCGAAAAGTTCCCCCTATCATCGCAAGAAGATATGACGACAACCACGACGAATACGACGATGGATACGACGACGAATACGACGACGAATACTAATGCCGGTGAAGTTTTACGTGCTGATCTTGGCGTTTTCATTGACGGACATTACGTTACAGCACTGGTCGACACTGGCGCCGACTTCTCAATCATGCGACAAGAACTCGCCGACCGCCTTAGAAAGGTCAAGACACCGTGGACAGGGCCACACATAAGAAGTGCTGGTGGTCAGCTGATGACTCCCACGGGTAAATGCACCGCTCAACTTCGCATTGGGAATTCTAGCTTCGTGGCCACTTTCGTCCTGTTGCCAGACTGCTGTAAAGAGCTAATTTTGGGCATGGATTTTCTTCGAGATCATGGCGCTGTTATCAACATCCCTCAACGCATGGTGACGTTTTGCGCACATCCGTATGTCGACGACAGCAGCGACTAACTACGCGGCAGTTTGCGAATAGCCGACGATGTGACGCTCCCACCGAGATCCTGCTGCCTTGTGTCTGTGTCCAGTGGGTGGCCTTCCTATAAGGATGTGATAGTGGAGCACATAGTCGCTCTTTTGCTCACGCAAGGCATTTACATCGCGAGAGGCATCCTAATGCTTACTGGTGGACAGGCAGAAGTGCTCCTTACAAACTTCAGCAACGAGTGCCGTCAAATCCAGAAGGGTACCGCAATTGCCTACTTCGACGATATATACCAAGCCGGGGATTGCTGTGCTTTGCAACCAGATGACGCGACAGTCCCTGCCTTGACAACTTTGTCGGTGGACATCTGCTCCACGCTACCGCCCTCTGATAGGAAGCGTCTGCTTGGACTTATACACCAATTCGAAGACTGCTTTTCGCGTACGTCAAAGGTCCAGCAGACAGCATTCACCAAGCACCGCATCATTACTGAAGACAACACGCGACCTATTCGGTTAAAACCCCAACCGTGTGTCTCCGAAAGAGCGCGAGGAGATACAGAAGCAAGTACACAAGATGCTCGCGGATGACGTCATACAACCTTCGAAAAGTCCTTGGGCGTCCCCCGTGGTTTTGGTCAAGAAAAAAGACGGCAGCTTGCGTTTCTGTATTGATTATCGCAAGTTGAACCAAGTCACGAAGAAAGACGTCTATGCACTGCCTCGCATAGACGATTCACTCGATCGGCTGCGTCATGCGCGCTATTTCTCTTCAATGGACCTCCGAAGCGGCTACTGGCAGATAGAAGTCGACGAGAGAGATCGTGAAAAAACGGCCTTTGTGACGCCTGATGGCCTTTACGAATTTAAGGTGCTTTCTTTTGGGTTGTGCTCGGCGCCAGCCACTTTTCAGCGTCTCATGGACAACATACTATCGGGCCTGAAGTGGCAAACATGCTTGGTCTATCTAGACGATGTTGTTGTATTCTCAGCATCATTCGAGGAACATCTCAGCCGTCTATCCACCGTACTCCCAGCCATACGCTCGGCCGGCCTGACTTTAAAACCAGAAAAATGTCATTTTGGTTTCAACGAACTCAGCTTCCTAGGCCACGTCGTCAGTCACGAGGGTGTTCGACCTGACCCGGCCAAAATAGACGCCGTAGCGCAATTTCCTGCACCCCGTGACAAAAAGGCTGTGAGACGCTTCTTAGGGTTGTGCGCCTATTACCGACGATTTATCGAGGACTTTTCGTCTATTGCGGCACCGTTGGCACGACTCACACGTGAGGACGTCCCCTTCTTTTGGGGTGAACAGGAGCAAATGGCATTCAATGAACTGCGACAACGCTTGCAAACACCTTCAGTCCTTGCGCACTTCGACCAGGACGCCCCTACAGTACTTCACACTGACGCCAGCAATGTAGGTCTAGGTGCCGTTCTGGTGCAATGGCAAGGCGGCTGTGAAAGAGTAATAGCCTACGCCAGCAGAACTCTCTCTCTCGCACGGAGGAGAACTACTCGACCACCGAGAAAGAGTGTCTCGCCGTGGTGTGGGCAGTCATCAAATTTCGTCCGTATTTGTACGGCCGCTCCTTCAAGGTTGTTAGCGACCATCACTCTTTGTGCTGGCTCACCAACCTGAAAGATCCATCTGGTCGTTTGGCGCGCTGGAGCCTAAGACTTCAAGAGTTTGACATGACCATCGTCTACAAATCTGGGAAGAGGCACACCGACGCCGACTGTCTCTCACGGTCGCCAGTAGAAACTGTCGCTCCTGATGACGAAAACATCAACGCGACATTCTTGGGAGTTGTCAACACGGCCACTATTGCACGAAAGCAGCGCAGTGACCCTGAGCTGTTACCACTCATTGAACATTTAGAAGGACGACGTAAAGACGTGCCGCGGTTATTTGCTAGAGGACTGCCATCTTTTTGCTTGCGAAACGATGTTCTCTATAAGAAAAACTTCTCACGAACCGGTAACCCACACTTGCTCGTCGTGCCTGCCTCTCTTCGAAAATAAATTATGGAAGCGTGCCATGATGAAGCAACTTCTGGTCATCTAGGCTACACCCGAACATTGTGCCGACTACGATGCAAGTACTACTGGCCAAAGTTACCTGCTGCTGTTAACCATCACGTGCGAACGTGCACCGACTGCCAAAGGCGCAAAGCGCCTCCCAGCAAGCTAGCCGGTCTTTTACTTCCAGTCGAAGCACCAGAAAAGCCGTTCACCCAGATTGGAATGGATGTCTTGGGTCCCTTTCCAACTTCCACAACAGGGAACAGATGGATTATTGTGGTCACTGATTACCTGTCCCGTTATGCGGAGACTAAAGCTATGCAGCGTGGCACAGCCGCAGAAGCCGCTCAGTTTTTCATCGAAAACATCGTCCTTCGGCATGGCGCTCCGACAACAGTGATCACAGACAGATGACCTGCCTTCACCGCAGAGCTTTTGGAGTCGGTTCTCAGACTCAGCGGTACAGCTCACCGGAGAACAACTGCATACCATCCGCAGACAAATGGACTGACGGAGCGCCTCAATAGGACCCTCACAGACATGATCAGTATGTACGTTGACACGGAACATAAAAACTGGGATCAGATATTGCCGTACGTGACCTTTGCTTATAACACCGCTCGACAAGAAACCACTGGAATGACACCGTTCAGTCTGATTTATGGTCGCTAAGTCACGACAACATTGGACGCCATGTTGCCGCATGAGTGTGACGACATCCATGTAGACGCCGAAGAATTCACTCAGCGTGCCGAAGAAGCCAGACAGCTCGCGCGCGTGCGCATCTGTCATCAGCAGCATCATGATGCACAACCCTACGACACCCGACACAAGTTCGTTAGCTACTCACCAGGTGACAAAGTGTGGGCCTGGATTCCGATACGTCGACGTGGACTGTCTGAGAAACTGCTAAGACGGTACTTTGGTCCATACAGCGTCACGCGACGCCTGAACGACGTGAACTACGAAGTCGTTCCCGACACTAATTGTAGTTCTAAGCGCCAAAAGCGTTTGCCCGAAGTCGTGCACGTCGTGCGTATGAAACCGTATTTATCGAGTTAATTAGCTCCCGGTTACCGTTCTCGTACGACCACTTCATACGCCTGGTAGAGCACCTAAGTTGCGCATCGGGACGATGCTTCTTTCGGAGGGAGGCAAATGTCACGTGCTTGCCCAAGAAAGACGATGACAGTGGTGCATGTGCCACGAAGGACTACGAATTGGACGAAGAAGAAGAACTCGCTTGCGCGTTCTAATTAAAAAAGATCGACCTGCTTCTGGTGTCTCAGTCTCTACGGCAAGACCTCTGTTTTGACGTCGTGACAATATATTCAAGCCAGTTAGTGAGGGTGGGTTAGGACAAAAACACCTCTATCTATGGCAAAACGTGTCCCGATTCTTCGTTTTTCGAGACAATTCCCATCCTGCAATTTGTTCCTTCTTGCAGGTTACCTTGTCGATTGCTTACCAGATTTAATTGTTTCATCGAACTTCTCCGAACGCCCATGCTTGTGGGGATTCATGCAGGAACTTTACCTCGCAGTTCAGTTCCTTAAAGCTGGCTTTTCTGTAGAATACCTGTACACAGTATCGCGCAAGGTGCTGTATAACGACCTACTGAGTACACTCTTCCCACCACCATTGTACCACTCACTGTACCCCAACCTTCCAGGCCACGATGTGTTGAAGCCTCCCGCCGCGGTGGTCTAGTGGCTAAGGTACTCGGCTGCTGACCCGCAGGTCGCGGGTTCGAATCCCGGTTGCGGCGGCTGCATTTCCGATGGAGGCGGATTGTTGTAGGCCCGTGTGCTAATTTTGGTGCACGTTAAAGGACCCCAGGTGGTCGAAATTTCCGGAGCCCTCCACTACGGCGCCTCTCATAATCATATGGTGGTTTTGGGACATTAAACCCCACATATCAATCAATCAACGATGTGTTGAAGCGAGTGCGCAAAATGTACAATCCACCGAATTCAAAAACATTCTTCTATAAACTCCACTCAGAAACATTGACGGGAAACACATGGTTAGAAAGAAGGGGTATTTTCATTCCATCAGTTAACTGCCGTCTATGTGATGTGCCGGAAACGATTGAACATTGCTTTGTGAGCTGCAAAGATGTCATACTGTTTTGGGATGTCCTTCAGCGAGCACCGAAAAAAAACTTTTCTTCATTAATTCTCACACAATATTTTATCTTCTACCAGCAGCGCTTGACGAAGTACCATATGATATGTTTTTACTCATGGGTATGCACAGTTTGTGGAAGACACGAATGCAAGACCGCAATGCAGAGCCCACCACCTCTTCAAGCTCACACTTCATTCAAATGGCTATCCACCTAAAAAACATTTACGACGACCTAGAGTTTAGACCGAACTGGTAATCCGTCTTAGAGAACTGTTTGACCTCACCCCTTTTTTGTTTGTATAACACGATGTGAAGAACTCTCCACGTGAGGAAATCACGCTGTGTTAGCCATTTAGTGTTTATCAGTAACGCTTGAGCGCTTACTTTCGCGATTTGATTGTACTTTTGTTCGCTTGATTTTGTCTTTATTGCGCAAGTACTTTATTAAATACCATGAAAAAAAAACATCCGGCGTGGTCTAGTGCCTAGGATACCTGACTCTCACCCAGGAGGTCCGTGTTCGATTCGCGGCATCGGAAAGTTTCGTTGCGGTCTCATGGTGTAACGGTTAGCACCCTGGACTCTGAATCCAGCAATCCGACCTTTATAGCTCTGAAATGTCCCTCGAGAATAAAGGTGAAAGAGTTGGTCAGCTTAGCGATAGAAGGTGGCTATCCCAGCTGAATGCATTGTCTAAATCGACTGCACTGCCTTGATTCATGTAGCGCGAATGTTGGTGAATCGAACAATTCTCTGGAAATTCGTTTTCCTTGTGGCGCTCCTTCTAGCCTTTGCGCTCAAGTTGGGCTACATCGGGACGAAGTAGTTGAAGTGCGCCACGGCGTCGCCATGTGAAACGCTAGAAGTCTAACAGTGCACATACGAAAACATACTTAACTAACTATACTGTAGGCAAAAAAAATAAATTTCATAATATAAATAGATTGTAAAACCCCGCAATTATAATTAATTCATGTCACGCACGGCCAACTATATGTATGCCTTCGTTATCGGGTTAAGATATGTGGAGCAAGTGACAATTTTCACTGCAGGTGGTGAACATGTTGACATGTTGCAAGCAGGTTACGCTGGAAGTTCATTTTTCGCTCTAAATTATCCGCATAGCCAGAAGGACTTTCCTTGGAGTTTTTAACTACAACATATAAATTGGCTCATATCTGCGTGACCTATGATAACCTGACAGGTTAAGTTGCCATATTCACACTTACAAAATACAAAGTAAAATACCAATCGCGATAAGGCCACAAAACTGGCCAATGTAGACGCGTTAGCATCCAACCAACTGCATGAAAACCAGCTGGGCCGGTATTAAGCCGGGCAGGTGGCAATCCAACCGGAGGTTTGCGTGCCAAGCGTACGCCTTGTGTTACGTCTATTGCTTACCGTATAAAGCCACGGTTACGAAGTCGTCAAAGGCGGCGCGCGGGAGGTTCCAAAATGTTAAGAGAGCTGAGTGTGCACCTTCGCTTTGTGGAAGCACCCACGTGCTCGTTTCTATCAAAGGAAAGAGAGAGACGTTGAGCAAAAGAAAAGACTCAACTTCTTAAACTACGGCTCGGTGCTCCATCGAGCAGCCGTACGTGGCTGATCCACCTGGTCGTTACGCGTAGATTCTCTACCACTACGATGGCTAATGTCTCAAACAGAGCAACCGACTAGGACTTACCTTATACCGACGTTTATTGGCATCCGCATGAACCCAGAACGTATAGGAGGTATACACATGACGTCAATTTCAAGGGGCGCTAGCGCGGCGGTCGCCCTTTTTATGGTCTCGCGCGCGAGCATCATGCTCGATCCAGAGCCCATATTCTCTGCAGGACATGTTATGTCGATATTTTGACACCGACGTGCTTTATGCCGGGGTCTACCAAGGCTCCACCAACGTATTTCCGTCACGGATATGACGTTGTGAAATACATACCATAAGACGGCAAAGGAAAAAAACTATATGAAAAGGCTCTGCCATAAGGCGTCGAAGCAGCGACGTCTCGAACAACAGCGCTAACCACTGAGCCACAAAACCTATTTGTTTTCCTTTAATACATAGAAATAATGCAATCAAAGGTTATCAGAAATATGTATTCAATTAAACGTTTTAAATTAATGCTCGCACGCACACATGCGGAAGACAAAATTTTACACACTCCAACGAACCTTCAAAATTCCGGTAAACAAACACACATGTCCAGAAGTCGAAGCCACTACGGAACAGGGTCGTTGTCAAAAGTGCTGATGGAAAGCCATTTAGAGGGCGGTCCTCAGACCTCCGTAGCTTCAGCGCGTTTTCGTCATCAGTAGCGAGATGGCGCAAAACGCACGCACTGGGCCAATTAGTTTTCTTGATGGCATTGGCCCAGCCAATGCCACCTAGATATCAGGCCTACTCACTGCCGTCGTGACGTAACGCTCCGTGACTGAGCAAGCGCGCACAGGAGGCTGTGAATTCACTGCCACCATCGTCTTCCGTAAAAAGATAAATTGTTCGCGGCGAGATTCACATGTATTCAACAGCTTATACAGCCCTTTGTGTCTCGATTGGCGCTAGTTTAACGATTGCATTGCGCTAAAATTCTTTGATGACTTATTTGTGAGCATTAATAATTTCATCTGGACGTAAGACAATATTGTTCGCTATCGAATACGCAACCGATTTATAGGAGTAATGTTTGGTGGCCCAACAAAAAGGCGAAATAAGTAAGGTAAATCGTATCGACTAATTTTGACTTACAAACACAGGTCAAAACATGCACACAAAGTGTTCGTAATATTTGCTAAGCTTCTGCACATTTTTTTTTTGCTGAGTGAGTGCGTTTGCTCTGCTATGCATGTTCGTTGATTGGTGTACTTGGTTGTCTTTCTCAAGTATTCCGACTTGAAATGAAGCTCACACACGTTAGAAAATGGTCCCATATCTGCATGTTTCCTGCAAGTCTGGACTGAGTGAACAAAACGTTTATTTGATGTTCTGCGCGAGAAAATTGGTGATTTGTATTCTGGAGGCGCTGCGTTAGAGAGTCACGATCCGTGCAGCGAAAGCGAACGAGGGCGTCGAGGCACGTTAGACACGAGCGCTATCTGGCAGTTAGTTATCTTCAAAAACGAAGGAAGGGGTGCGCGCCCCTCTTGGAGGCGATAAGGTGTAGAACGCAATGTGACGGCCAGGTGCCATCACCATGTTGTCTTAGCAAAGCGTTGGAAACACTTGCCTTTTTGAGCATCGCGCTGCATTCATCATCAGCACAGCGTGATAAACACTACGGTCCTTATAATTACTTTTGTATGCCTTCTCTAGTATACATACACACATACAAAATATTGACGTGTTGTTATGGTGCCTCAGATATGCGCAATTATTGCTTTTTAATTGACAATCGCACAAGTATGAATGCTGAAACTTGAGCAATATTGGTGGGCACTGTGTATTGGGTTGGCCGTTTGAGGTATCGTTTGGAGCCGTTTGAAGTATCGTTACGGCGGACAGCAGACAAATGTACAGACAGACAGACAGACAGACAGACAGACAGACAGACAGACAGACAGACAGACAGACAGACAGACAGACAGACAGACAGACAGACAGACAGACAGACAGACAGACCAATATTTTTGCGTCAAAGTACCCCAAGAAAGACTATCGTCTTTAAAAAACATTTAACAAAGGGACCTATAACAGGCTTTCTGCTCCACATATGTCTCATTGTGAAGCTACAAAACATGAATATCATTGAGGTATTCACAGGTATCACAGGTATGCAGAGGTATCTAAAAAGTTGGAAAGCAGCAGCATATATTTAGAGGACAATTAATTGGGTGAAGGTACTAGGGAGACTGATGCATAATTATAAAATCGTCAACAAATAACCGGAGCAACAGTAAGAAATACTACGTAGTATACATAACAGATGCACAACACCACACACTAGCTCTCATCCTCTCATCTAAACAAAGGGATCGGATGTATTACAATTAACCCGAAGTGTTGTGCGCTAATAACGAAATCTTTACCGACCCTGAAGGAATAACGCCGGTTCTTAGAATATATTGCCATGTGATGACGTTTATTGAACCGGAGAAGTCGCAACGATGTCGCAACGAGAAATGGCCGTACGACAAGTCTCGCAAAGGCAACCCAGGTTCTCGTGCAATCAGAGCACGGGGTTTTTCCTTCTCTTTGGAAGGCGCATACACGTTATTGCGTATGCTCCACTACAATACCCCCCGGGTTGAAGAGTAGCCATCCTGGCGACTCAGGGAGTAGGCACAATGAGGGGGTCGTAGTAGGGCTTGAGACGGTCGACGTGTACGGTCTCGCTTCCTCGACGGCGCAAATCTGGCGATTGTGTTAGGGGCTCGAGGATGTAATTCACCGGCGAGGTTGCGTCAATGACACGGTATGGACCATGGTACCGGGCCAGAAGTTTAGAAGACAGGCCAGGAATGTGCGGGGGCACCCAAAGCCACACGAGAGAGCCAGTACGAAACGTAGGCGCTATGTGATGAGCGTCATCATGTCGGGTTTTTTGTAGACCTTGAGCCTCACTTGTCATAGACCGAGCCAACTGACGGCAGTCTTCAGCGTATCTGGCGACTTCCGAAAGCGGGGAGCACTCCGATGCATCAGGGCGGTACGGGAGTATGGTGTCGAGTGGGTGGGATGGTTCGCGGCCGTACAACAGAAAGAACGGGGAAAAACCAGTAGTCGCTTGCGTCGCGGTGTTGTAAGCGAAGGTAACAAAAGGCAAGACAGCGTCCCAGTTAGTGTGGTCGGAGGAGGTGTACATCCTCAGCATGTCGCCAAGTGTGCGGTTGAACCGTTCAGTGAGACCATTCGTTTGTGGATGGTATGCGGTAGATTTCCGGTGGATGATGTTGCATTCAGCGAGAATAGCTTGGATGACCTCCGACAGGAACACTCGACCCCTATCACTGAGTAATTCCCGTGGAGCCCCATGGCGGAGAATGAAGCTGCGCCGAATGAAGAGTGCAACTTCGTGGGCGGTCGCTGCCGGTAGAGCTGCAGTCTCAGCGTAGCGTGTCAGATGATCGACGCCGACAATAATCCACCGGTTTCCAGAGCGACTATATGGGAGGGGGCCATAGAGATCGATACCCACGCGATCGAATGGGCAAGCCGGGCATGGGAGCGGCTGTAACATGCCAGTAAGTTGCCGCGGAGGTGTCTTGTTCTGTTGGCAAGTGGTGCAAGACTGAACGTATTTTTGCACAAAGTGATACATTCCTCGCCAGTAATATCGTTGGCGCAGCCTTTCATAGGTTTTCAGGACACCTGCGTGAGCAGTTTGAGGGTCTGCATGGAAATTCATGCAGATGTCAGAGCGCATATGAGTTGGGACAGCAAGGAGCCACTTCCGACCGCCAGGCATGTAGTTGCGGCGGTACAGAATGCTGTCTCGCACGGAAAAGTGGGCTGCTTGTCGGCGTAGCGCTCTCGTGGAAGGGACAGCAGACGGATCGGTAAGGTAGTCGAGTAACAATGCAAGGTATGGATCTTTACGCTGCTCCGAAAGCATGTCAGTGGTGTCTATTGGTGACAAGGTGGTAAGAAGTGGTGACAGAGAAGCCACATCTGGGGTTAATGGTGATCGCGAAAGTGCATCGGCATCCGCATGCTTGCGACCGGAACGATATACTACACGGATGTCGTAATCTTGCAATCGAAGTGCCCAACGTCCCAGGCGTCCGGACGGGTCTTTCAATGTGGACAGCCAACATAGAGCGTGGTGGTCTATGACCACGTCGAAAGGGCGGCCGTAAAGGTACGGGCGAAACTTCGTCAAGGCCCAGATTATAGCCAAACACTCCTTCTCTGTCACGGAGTAATTCAATTCAGCCTTCTTGAGAGCGCGACTTGCATAGGCGACTACGTATTCGGCTTGGGTGCCTTTCCGTTGTGCCAAAACTGCACCAAGACCGATGCCACTTGCATCGGTGTGAATTTCTGTGGCAGCAGCGGGGTCGTAGTGACGAAGAATGGGTGGTGAGGTCAGCAGGCGGCGCAGCTGGCGAAATGCGTCGTCACATGCAGGTGACCATGCAGATATACCTTTGCTGTTGGAAAGCAGACTCGTGAGAGGTGCGATGATGGACGCGAAGTTGCGCTCGAAGCGACGAAAGTAGGAGCAGAGACCGACGAAACTTCTTAGGGCTTTCAGTGATGTGGGCAACGGGAAGTCAGCGACAGCCCGAAGCTTTTCGGGATCCGGAAGAACACCGTCTCTTGTGATGACATGTCCCAAGATGGTTAGTTTTCGTGCTGCGAAATGGCACTTCTTAGAGTTAAGTTGTAGGCCCGCAGAAGTTAGACACGTCAGAATCTCGTGGAGGCGAACAAGATGTGTCGGGAAATCAGACGAAAAGACTACGATGTGGTCCAGGTAACACAAGGAAGTTTTCCACTTATGGGCACGCAAGATGGTATCGATCATGCGCTCAAATGTGGCAGGTGCGTTGCAGAGCCCAAATGGCATCACTTTGAACTCATATAGGCCATCTGGCGTTACAAAGGCTGTTTTAGGGCGATCACATTCAGCCATTGGCACCTGCCAATACCCAGAACGCAGATCCAAGGATGTGAAGTACTCGGCGCCTTGTAAACAGTCAAGAGCATCGTCTATTCGTGGTAGCGGGTAGACATCTTTCTTCGTAATCTTGTTTAGGCGGCGATAGTCCACGCAAAATCGAACGGTGCCATCTTTTTTCTTTACGAGAACCACAGGTGATGCTCCACTACAGCCATGCGGCGATCATTGCTTCATTTTGATGTGTTTGCGGTGCGAGCAGCGGAACCTCAAATGTGGCTGGTTGAGCCGTGAAGCTGCGTCTACTTTATCTCGCCGTTGTTTTCAGCCAAGCAGACCGCGTCTCGGCAAATGCGCTCGTCAAAAACGGAAAATTTACGCAATTCCTAGCACTATTTCAGGATGATATACGTTATTGCGGGGGGGGGGGGGGTGCCGCTGAGCTGAAAGTGTTCAAGGTCAAAGCTCCCGCTAACAGTTCACAAGCGTACATCAAACCATTTTACAAAAAAAAAATTGGCAGCATATCCACGGAGTGAATGATGGAGAGTGGGGCGAAGCATTCGTCCGTCCATTCGTTCTTCCTTCCGTCCGTCCGTGCGTTAATCCATGCGACCGTCTATGCGGCCATCCGCCCGTCCGTGCGTGCATCTGTTCGTTCGTCCGTCCCTGCGTTCGTCCATGCATCCGCCCCTGCGTTCGTTCATGCGTCCATCCAAGCATCTGTCTGTGTGTCCGTTCGTCCATCTATTCAACGCTCCAAGTACCACCATCTCGCATCTTTTCATCATATATTCCCCATATAGAAGCACCGCCATCTAGCGGACATTCCAAGGATTAAACGAGAGGTGGCACACGCACATTTTCTTACGGTTTGCGCTTCGGGTCTACTTCCCACCTTTAACCACCTCGAGTTCATGGTATATACTAGTTCATTGTGTTCATGGCACTGCGGCTCAACGCTCGCTAAACGTTTCTAAAACTAAGGAGGTTAGACCAAGCGAGTTTAACGTAGCAACCTTTCTTGTCAGATAGTGCTCAATGTACATGCCAATGGCTGCTAATGGGGAATGAGAGACAGGGGCATTCGACTTTTCGTTAACGCGCATGCCGCGAACTTTTTATTGTTCAACAAAGCACAGGAGAAATCTCTCACCGGCACCACCTTGAAGGTCAAAATGTAACACTCGTTACACACTACGACGACGACTACGAAAAACGAACGGGAGCCGCTTTAAGGAGCTTCGCCCCTAAAAGAACTTAACGTGCTAAAGGTAGTGCCTCTAAAGAGTCTGAACACACACATACCTTCGAATCACGGAGAAAGCTAATAAAACACTGGAAACTCCGGCACATTGCCGATATTGATGACAGCTCGGCCTGCAGCACTGTCCCATAGCGAGAGCTTGTAGACTACACCACGCGAACAATCAGTGAACGAAGCACTTCGCATCACCCCGCAGCACTTAACAGACGCAGAACACGTTCATCTTCATGCAGTCGTCAAAAGATACACCAGAACTCCACGAACAGGCTTCGTCAGGCTTAGCAATCCTGCTATCTCGAGTGGCAGGCGTGGGCATGCGCACGTCTACTCGGCACGAGACGAGTGTCAAAACTGAGAAACATCAGAGGCCACGCCTGGATTAGCGAGCAGGCCTGAATTTTAAAGACAATCGTCTTTCTAGGAAAGCTTTGACAAAAAATTTTGGTCTGTCTGTCTGTACATTTGTCTGTTTGTCTGCCCTAACGATACCTCAAACGGAACCAAACGGCCAACCCCATTCGCAGCGCTCACCAATATTGCTCAAGGTTTAGCGTTCGTATTTGTGCGATCGCAATTAAAAAGCAACTATTGCGCATATCTGAGGCGCCGTACCAACACTTCGAAGTTTTGTATGTCTGCCTTTATACCTGAAGAGGCACAAACAAGTAACTCTAAGGACTGTAGCGTTTATCGCGCTGCGCTGACAGTGCAACGCGGTGCTCAAAAAGGTGTTTTCAACACTTTGCTACGACGTCACGGTGGTGGCACCTGCCCGTCGCTTTGCGTTTTACACCTTAGTGGACTCCGAGACTGGCACGCATCCTTCTCCGCAAGCTGCGCACCTTCGTTTTCGGAGATAACTGCCAGATGGCGCTTATGCCTAACGTGCCTTGTGCTTGTGCCTAACGCTACAGACTGGCAAAGGGTCAAGCAGGAGTGCGAGGAACATTTATGGCTAAAAGAGAAAGTGGCAGGGCAAATGACACTCCTTGGTTTCTTGCACTTGTGGACGGAAGCAAAGGCCAGAGAGGAAAACTAGGCAATGGTAGAGTGTATATCAAAGGACATTGAGGAGTTAGGAGGAGAGTGCGAGAATAATTAATTATACTAGGAGATGTGAATGCGCACATAGAAGATATAGATGGGTATACTGACCTGACAGGCAAAATGATCATGAATATGTGTGAAAGGCGCGATTTGATCGTTTGCAACAGTACCGAGAAGTGTGAAGGGCAAATAACATGGGAGGTAGGAAGGCTGCAGTCGACAATAGATTACGCACTGATGTCACATAGGATGTATGATAAGCTCAGGGGAATGCACATAGATGAAAGTGGCTCCAGAAGTCTGGGTATTGATCACAAATGAATCAAGCTAAGTTTTGGAAGAGCAGTGAAAGTGGGAAGGAGAAAAGATGAGCAACTACAGGAAAATTTTTATTCAGAAAGGCAAATTGAAATAGCCACTCAACAAATTGGGGTAGTAATCACTGAGGATAATAAAACAGTGTGGACATGCACGAATCTAATTAGACTGTTTGAGCTACAGCTTGCTAAGACACGTGACAAGTCAGCCCGGAAAAAAAGACACAAACCCAAAAGTTGGTGGGATGAGGAAGTTAAGAGAGCCATAGCAAAACGTCAAGAAGCCTCTAGGGAACACAGACATGCTAAGCAGCGGGGTGAACCGACAGATGATGTTGAAAGAAAGTGGGAAATCTTTCTAAGCTGTAGAAGGGGTGCGTCCCTTCTGATCAATGAAAACATTAGAAGAAAGGGAGCTCAGTGGCAGGCAGTACATAAAAAAGATAGAAAGGCAGCTGCGAAATTTCGGAACCATCTAAACTCCCTAAGAATCGAGACGAGCCTAGAGCAGAGGTTTATAACTAGAGCTCAAGGTGCTAGGCTAGAAGTGGATGAAGCTAATGAATATATAAGAACAAGGGTGACAGAAAAATTTCAACAAAGAAGTGCTTTATGCACCACAATAGACAAGGATGAATCAAGTGGCGCAATGGCTCCATTTTCACAACAAGAGTTGAAAATGGCTGAGAAAAGGGTTCCTGGTAGTACATCAACAGGCCCAGATAGCATTCCAATTATGCTGATAAAGACATTAGGTCTAAAGTCTAAGCAGGCTTTGAGAGAGGCAGTGAGCAAAATAATAAACGATGGGGAAGTTCCCGAAGAATGGAAACTTAGCAGGATGAGCATGATCTATAAAGGAAAGGGGGACAAAGCTGACATAAACAACTATCGTCCTATAACAGTGACATCAGTGGTCTGCAGGCTGGCGATGCAGATTATAAAGAAAAAACTGCAGGCATGAATAGAGGATGAGGGGGTGCTGGGGAACTGCAGAATGGGTTTCGGAAATACAGGAGGTTGGAAGACAATCTGTTCTCACTGACGCAGTGCATCGAAGTAGCAGAAAAGGAACACAGGCCCCTGTGGCTAGCATTTTTGGATATCAAGGGAGCGTACGATAGCGTGGTTCAAGAGGAATTGTGAATAATACTGGACACACTAGGCGTGGAAGATGGAGTCACTAATCTTTTAAAGGATATCTATAAAGGTAACAAGGTAATTATAAAGTGGGAAAAACAGGTATCCAAGCCTGCAGAGGTAAAACAAGGGCTTACGCAGGGGTGTTCCCTGTCACCCTTATTATTCACGATGTACCTACAAGGATTAGAGGCCATATCAGAGGGAAGTGGACTGGCCTTCAACCTCTCTTTCGTCAAATAAAAAAAACTCATTGAACAGGCACTACCAGCATTGATGTACGCAGATTATGTAGTGCTAATGGCCGACAACAAGGAAGATTTGCAGAGATTCGTGGACATCTGCTGTAATGAGGGAGATAGGTTAGTATTTAGATTAGGTAAGAAAAAATCAGCAGTAATGATTTTTAATGAAAATGAAGGTAGTGAGCTTAGAATACAGGAGGTCACGCTAGAGATAACAGATAAATACAAATATCTGGGCGTATGGATAAGCAATGGGGCCCAGTACCTACGGGAACACGAAATATGTGTACACGTCGACTAAAGGTAACAGGAATGCAGCAGTAATAAAAAATGGGCGCTGTAGAATTACAATAGGTATGATGTTGTGAGAGGAATATGGAAAGGGGTCATGGTTCCTGGTCTTAGGTTCGGCAATACTGTCTTGTGCACGAGATCAGAAGTTCGAGCAAGATTAGAAATCAAGCAACGTGGAATAGGTAGGCTTGCTTTAGGAGCTGTCGGAAATACACCAAATCAGGGAGTACAAGGTGATATGGGATGGACATCATTTCAGGGCAGTGAAGCTAGCAGCAAGATAAAATTTGAGAAGCGATTGAGAGAAATGGGGGAGGAGCGTTGGGCTAGGAAGGTATTCAGCTACTTGTACACGAAGAATGTCGATACAAAATGGAGGAAGCGAACCAGAATATTGACTGGTAAATACTAGGAAAACAGCAGGGGGCCAAACCAAAAAGAATTATCGGTTAAGAAGAAGGTGGAGGAAGCTGAGACCCATATGTGGAGAATTGGCATGATTAAGAAGTTTACATAAGATATCTATCGAACTTGTAAGCAGGGAATTGCCAAGGAAAAGATCTATGATAATACTCAGGGTAGTTCTCTACTGTTTGAGCCCAGGACGGGAGTATTGCGAACCAAGACATGGTATGGTAGGGCTAGACATGGTAGAGGTAGACACAGTATGCAGTGCGTGTGGCGAGGAAGAGGAAAGTGCCGAACACTTGATAATGTTCTGTGAAGGGCTTCACCCTATAGTTCAGGATGATGGCGAAGCGTTTTTCAAAGCACTGGGGTTTAGGGACCGGGAGGGCAAAATAGACTTTAAGCAAGTAGATTTAACTAGAAGGAGGTTATCTGATTGGTGGCTAAAGTCAAGGCACGAGTGAAAATTAAACTCTTCACTGCAAAGTACGAGTCCTCAACCTCACTATTTAAAGGAAAAAATAATGAATCTAGTTTTTGGTTCACTAAGTATTACAGCTTGGTGGCGTTAGCCACCGCCCGATCTAAAGAGTACAGCCATATCAATCCATCCAGCCATCCATCCATCCTCGATGCGCTCGCTGCTGCGGAAGAATTTACAAAAGGAACACGCTGCTCACAGACGAAGTAGTCAGAGTTGTGACAGTTGTTCACGCTTATCCTGTGCATACTTGTGCGCTCGTTTCAGGTGCCTTTCTGTTTGAACAGTGCACTTTAAGTGTCGAGCTGCGACAGTTGTTATATCCGCGTTCATCCTAAGTATGCTTATTTCGTTCAGCCACGGCGCGGTGATCTAGTGGCTAAGGTACTCGGCTACTTATTCGCAGGACTGAATCGCGGCTGCATTTTCGATGGAGGCGAAAATGGTGTAGGCCTGTGTGCTCAGATTTTGGTGCTGGCTAATGAACACCAGGTGGTCTAAATTTTTTGAGGCCTCTACTACGGCGTCTCTCATAATCATACGGTGGTTTTGGGACGTTTAACCGCACATGGCAGTCATCAGGGTCATTTCTTGCGTGCTTTGTCTGGTGAGCATTGCGAATATCTAGCAGCTTGCCGTTAATCGCACGACTTTGCAATTTCTTGCTGTAGTAATAGTTCATTCTGGCTTGTGGCTAAAGAATTCGCAGTAAACGCTCAACTACCACCATGGAGACACGTTTTATTTTTGTGTTATACCAATTTCTAAACAGATATCAGCCAATTTTTTTTCTATGAAAACAAGTTAGTGAGGTGCAGCACACCAAACACCAGGCTGTCATAAGCCGGATCGTGCACGAACCACGGCTATGGCGGCGTAATGGTACCGTAGAGTTACTGTATATACTATCATATACAGTGACTCTATGGATGGATGGATGAATGTGGCTGTACCCTTTAGATCGGGTGGCGGCTATCACCACCTAGCCGTAATACTTAGTGAACCACCAACTCGATTTATCTTTTTATCATATACAGTAACTCTATGGCACTGCACTCGCTAGCACCACCTGGCGGACAGAGCTTAGTGAATGCCCAAACGCGCTCACAAGCTCACTGGCACGAGTTCCTACTAAGCGGAACGTTTAGCACGCTCGTCAGATCACTGCGCATCTATCATTTGCTGTAGTCCAAAGAAAAAATCGCGGCATAATACATTTACGGAGTCGCCTACCTGTTGAGTAAGCGTGCAGTTGTCTTGTAAGTTTCCGCATAGTCGTGCGCAGGGTTCTTTATCTCTGGAGAAAGGGGAGGGGGGAGTTCGTCGCAGCAACCCCTCTTTATGTCAATGGCCGGCTGACTTTGCACACCCTCTTAATTCTTATTTACGTGAATGCATGCATGAGCTTGCTTTGCGACCCCCCACATCCCCTGCTCCCCTATGCGCGCATGCCTATGGGTTACTGCATTGCTTATATAAATGTGTTCGGATGGCATCGGCATGAATGAATCGTCGTTCCAGTTTCGTCATGGTCTGGAGTGGCCCCACGCACATGAGTTTTCAGACAGCCTGTTTCCTGCTGTGTACAATCCTATATGTAGACTTGACATCGTGCACTAGAGACGCCGGTCTTTTGTTACGCTGCGCTGCAACCCAACAAAGCCTCCCAGAAACCTTTGTATTACGAACGCTTGGCACTGCGAATATCACGTATCAATATTCTTCAGGTAAGTTCACATTCCACAAGTGTGGGTGCTTAGCTCCGTGTTTCAATGGAACATACGGCTATGCACACCATGTTAGTTATACAATATGTGGTGACCCACGAACATAACAATGATTACGTGGCACATCTATCCAGGTGTATTTATTTGCATCTCCTTTAAGGTTCATAGCAAGATGTCTGTAGGAAAAGAGCGAAAAAAAAAGTGAACCAAGTTGTTACTACCAATATTCAATGCCTCGATAAAATGAAGTTGATTTCATGTTACCTTCGGTTCGCTTGCTGACCTTTTAACAATGCACTCCAGCTGCTATTTCTATACGTAAAATAATCAAAAAAGTTAGCCAGATTCAAACCTAGACATTCTTCTGACAGAGAAGCTGTGATATTGAGAACTTTCAGTACTGAAGTCATCATCATTTCAAGCACCACGCTCAACTAGCTTTATTTAATTATTCACTACCCCCTCTAGTCACATGACCTGCATATCAACGCCCACTTCAACAGCTATGCAAACACGTATGTGAATTACGTAGGTATTACGTATACTACCACTATTATGCAAAGACGGCGGCAGGGTCAAGCAAGACAGCTTTGATATAAAACAAAAAGTTTTCGGCTTAGAGTCTTTTGAAGCAGTGTGGCACAGGCTCCAAACTCTGCATTGTCAAGAATTAAATGCTTATTTTAAGAATTTGTTTCCCCAATATCGATTCGCATTGCATGACAGGAAGGACAGCTTTCCATTTGATTGGCATAGAAATGCCTTTTGAAACAAACATGCGCATGCTGAGTTTGCTTACTTCTGCCAGCCGTATTCACCGCATTACTCGGGCGAAAACAGCGTACATTGCACAAGGATGGGCCGAGGACGCAGGCACCAACTACACAGTATGGTGGTGATGCGACAAACTGGATAAACGCATCTCGAGGAAACGCAGCCTCCAACTAACAATTGAAGAAACTCGGGACACAGTGCATGTATCATTTGTTTTCTCGGTTCAACCTCATCAGGTGTGCGCCGTTTTTGCTATAGTATTTGTATTGTCAACCAAACTACACACTTGTTCCTCTATCTGTGCAGTGCACATACACTGGGCCTAGTCATACCTTTAGCACAAGAAGATTACCCCACAGCAACGATTCTTCAATGCAGACAATTTCCTCTTACAATATCTTCCAGTGCATTTTTTTGCCCTACAGACAGAATTTTTTACACATTTGCGTGTGTTACACGTGTGCAGTAAGATGGCACTGTTTTGACTGCAATTAATAAGAATGTTTTATTGTGCTGTGGAGTTAGAAATGCAAATGTTTGCCATCTCATCTGTACAACTCAAATCGTGCTAAATTTGAAATCATCATTTTTTCGCTAGCAAAAAGACTTTGCAGATATTCATAATATCATATCTTTTTGAAGGTAGGTGTGTTCTAAAATTTTAGTCTCGCTTTTCGTGCCACAAATATTATAGAGGTGCCAGCATTTGAGAGTGCACATACCTGCATACACACGTATGCACACAAAAGAGAAATACAAGAGAAAAAGCATTTATTTACAACACGTACATTCCCACCTGAAATGGCCATAACAGGAGATGTGGCAAAGCACATTGAAGATAGATTAGAACACGAAACAATAAAAGATAGAGGGAAAAAATTCACCGGGAACTCCTTCACAGGATACAGCATCGCTTGCATTCCTTCGTCCTTGTGTTGCAAAAGTGTAAAACCACTATACAAGGCATGAAACAATGCCTTGGCGTCTTGAAACACAGCCAGGAATAAAAAAACAGTGGCAGCAGTCTCGCAGCAAAATGTCATTGAACACTTAACTGCTTGTTGCTTGAGAAGCACAACAGGTTCGAGGCTTGTCAACATTTTCCAAGGTGGTCTGTGGTCACTGCAAAACGATGACAAGTGCACATCAGTTAAAGACTGCAAGCTAGCGGAATCGGGGAGCATCATTTCGAATCCGAGCACAATCCAAATGAGAGCAATGCTTTGCTGTACTTTACAAAACTTGTTTGGGGCGACACAGCAAATGCTTTCCATGGGCCCTTAACTTTATTTTTTGAGGGATTCTAAAAACATTTTGCTTCAATTTTAACCCAAAATTTCTTGATTCTAAAAAGCATGCTTTGATTGATGAAAAAATTCACACATAATGTGCCTCAAATAAGCATAAAAAGATTATTGCCCATAATGATTGATTGATACGTGGGGTTTAACAACCAAAAACCAAGTGATTATGAGAGACGCAATAGTGGAGGGCTCCGGGAATTTTGACCACCTGGGGTTTTTTAACGTGCGCTCAATTCTGAGTACACGGGCCTACAACATTTTCCCCTCCATCGAAATACTTGCTCGCTAGATTTGATGCCAACCAGCTGTGCCCCCGCAATCTCTGACGACAGCGCAGCTCTGGCCAACTAGCTCGCCCTACGCCATCTCCTGACGCCAACAAGAGCTCTGGTAGTGTGCTCCACGTCCCGCTATCATGTCCATTATTCCTATCTTCTCCTCACTTCTGTCGTTCGCTGTCCCTGTGCCTCGCTCTCTCCTTCTGCTCTTTCTATCTCGCCCTTTTAATCTTATCATTTCAATCCCTCCTTACCCCCACCCCTCGTGAGCTACTATTGAAGTGTCCTCCCCCGAGAGACAGTTACGGGGCTCACTTTCCTCTTCATTCAAGAATTACTTCCCCCCTCCATCAAAAATGCAGCCCCCGCAGCCAGGATTCGATCCCGCGACATGCGAGTCTGCAGCCGAGTACCTTAGCTACTAGACCACTGCTGCAAGGCAAGATTATTGCCCATGTCTTTCACGATTTGCAAAATAATGCTATCATCGAAAAACTGGCGAACACAAGATGTCAAGTTGTCGAAGTAAACTTTGGTATCTGAATAACTAGTTCCTGAAGAGCTGCAAGACGATTAAAGGCTTTTTCTGCGATGATCAGTGAGCAATGCACAAGTTGGCTTCCCTAAACAACATTTTCTAAAAAAGTAAAAAAAGTAAAATGGTAGTTAAAATTAAAGCAATTGCTAAGCGAATGCTATCATCTATGAAGCAACACACCAGCTAGCCTGGAAAGTTAGACAGTCTGGTTCAAAATGATGACTGGGAGACAAGTAAACGAGCAATGCTCGTCTAATACTTTTAAGGTTGAATACACTATCAGCTGTATTTCCATACAGTGTAGTGTCTTTTGCATGTGATAGTTTGGAAGAACTGCAAATCCATTTTAAAGGTTGCAAACGAGGTCCAGTAACTGCAAAATGGACCGCGCTGGTTAAGTACCTATAAAACAATGTCACTTATCGCACGAGTGCAAGTTATTGAGCAGCCTATGCGTCCTGTGCGTGCGTTCAAACACTGCAGCCCCTGCTATAGCTGCATCTACCTTGAATTCAAAACAGCCCTCATATTGATCACACAGTCTCCCTCTAAATTTCACTAAATGTACGCATTCATATAGAATTGGAAAGAAAAGGACATTCAGTAACTTACAGTTGCAAATTCTCAAAGTGGATAATCAAATAAGAAACAAATACGTCTTTACTTGCATTCAAAAATTTTGTTAATATCTGCACGACCATAACCACTCACATGTGAGCCGCTTATTTGTTACTGATGTGCTTTATCTGTTCTTACAAAAAAACATGTTTTAGTAAGTAATGTAAAGACAAATTTGTTAACAAAGGAGTGAACACTGTTCTATACCTCCTTAAGAACTAAGTGACACACCACATTACCTCAACTCAGGCTTTAAACGTGATGCACATGTTTGTAGTACTGTATATCCTTTCTCATTTAACCACTAGTGCTCATTTCACTATTTGGCTGCATGTTACTGAAAAGTATCACTCTACCAAAGACACTACCATACGAGTTGTTTTATGCACCATAATCTGGCCGCCACACCTCGGGTATAACTCTTGTGTCCTCAAAGCACATATCACAACCAATACGTTTCTAATCCTCACATTTTTCTCTTTCCCTGCTGGCCATTCCTTGAACTTACTAAGTCACAATAAACAGTTACACAAGTGAAACACCTTAAATGTTGGGCCTCACTAAACACAGACACAGCCCACAATAAAACAAGTAATACAGGACACAAAATGTAGAGCACATAATTCTGAAAAATGACCCAGCAAGCAGAGTGTCAAACAACCGTGCGTTGATGCTCACAAAAAAAAATATTGACAGAGTGGGCATGAAATACAGACAGGGAGAATAAGACGAAGCCAGCAAAGGCAGCTGTTATGAAAGCTCTCATCAATGCCTTACACCGTTAACCAGGGCTGGTATTCCTCTATGATCCATCTCAAGCACACTTAATTTAGCGGATCTTACACAACTCCGTAACAGATATATCAAGACATGAAGTCAACAAGTACTATCGTAAATCAAAGGTGGTCGGTTTGATAGATTGCCAGTAATGGCGCGAGCCATATACAGTGATTTATCGCGTGCTGAGCTGCACAAAATTTTGATACTATGATTACTTCTCCAAAATTGACGTAAAACTAATACAACATTTCTGCCTTACACCCGTCCCTTTCCCATGACGTCCCACTGAATAGCCGGGAGGTAACCTCACCTTGGATGTCTGGTCAACTTCAGAAACAGTCTCGTCACTTGTGGCCATAGAGGGCAGCTGGCCTCCTGGTCGGCGTGCTAAAAGACGTCTTGGGAATGAGGTTGCAGCGGGGAATGTGCCACTCGGCAGCAGTCTCGTTGAACTTGTGGAGGAACTTGGGGCGCTCCACGTAGTCTGGGTTCTCCAACGGTGGTGGAGGGGACAGGCCTGAAAGCTTGGCGCCGGCGGCCAGGTGTTCCTGCACCATCCTCGCCTGTCAGACCGTCTAGAGGAACTCATCATGCTTGGCACGCTAGTTCTTCACCTGCAAACGTGCACAGTGCCAGCGTCAACAGCCCGCGCACAATTAGATTGCAAAGTACCCTTTCGTTCAGATTTTGCAGATGTATAGTTGGTGCCGAACGCTTTAATATATGTAATGTTTTGTTCCGGTGTTTCAGTGAATTGCAACTTGCAGCAATTCTTCACAAAATGCCGCAAAGAAGAGAAACAGACAGCAAAAATAGTAAGAAGGACAGTTTGGGTTTAATGTCCCAAAAAGCAAGAGACAAAGACGCCATCTATTACCCTTTCAAAGTGAGATTTCATATTTATCAAGTGCATTAACGATTTGTTTGCAATGTTCCATTCCTTACGATTTCTTGCACTATAGTGATGCCTTGAGTGGCATGTGAAGCTTTGTGAAGTCGGGAAGCTTCTCGCAGAATTTGCAACACTTTTCGTTTATGGTGCTTGCTTCCTACATACTACCAGTCAAGGTTCTTATAGATTGAGACTTATTATTGTTGCGCAACAAAAATGTAGCAGAAGGAGAAGACTGGGAATGAGCAGCATCATTAGAGCAACGAACTACGTCAATGCAACGAAGTTCTTGCTTGTACTACTATATAAAGGCGTACCAAAGTAGTGCACGGCAGAACTAAAAGACATGCATGTTGATGTGAAAACAGAACCACTTTGTAGGACACCTTTCGCTGCATGCAGCAAGAAATCAAACCTAAAGTGCACCAACTCACCTTTACTTCTTTCTTGTGGAGACCCTTTTTCACGAAGGCCTCTGCTTCCATACCCTTTGTCCTCATTTTGGTTGCATCAAAGACCTTCACTTTCTTGGTCGCCGCCTTCTGACAGATGGTCCTGTGCTTTTCTATGCGATCCCTGTTGAAGCCCCGGCCGCAGATATCGCACCGCTTGGTTCGCGCCCAAGGGCTGAGCCTCAGGGGGAGGAGGCGTTGCTTTCGGGGCTGCTGCCGGCGTCCTCTGCTGCGTGGTGACGAACGGGGTACTATTCGTACTTCTCGCTGGTCTTGGCGTTGTCGCAGCGGTGGGCTGTAATTTACAGCTATAATCAGTTACAATTATTTACAAAATTGTCACAAATGCTATGAAAATGCCCGAACTAAAGCATGACGATTGGTATGTGACCACACCTTATGGTAAGGTCACGTACTGATGATAGCGATTATGGCTCTTAGACTTCATGTGATATCCAACAGTTACTTACAAATTTATGTGCCAGTTTGCTTCGAACATAATACCCTCAAAACAAATTTCATAATTTTCTTATTCGTAAAGGGCCACCTACACATAGGCTCTGACACAGGTCTTGTGATAATGAAAAGGCAGCACTAGAAAAATGCCCAATAAAATGAGAAGACAGGACTCATTTGAAATGTCCTGCACTGTGTTTTTCTTCTTTTGTATTCGTTTTAGTCACTCAGTCAGTTAAACTTTATTTTGTCCTAAGGAACTACAGAGGCTTGAACACAGGCCACACCCACGTTGAGACCGGAAGATCATGGTCCTCCGCTGGTTCGCGATCCCTTTGGACCATTCTTAGTTGTTCAGAGAGATCATTGCTTTTGAAGGTTTCTTCCCAGTCTGTTTTTTAAAAGAGGCATTTTTTAACATCGCTACACATTGCCAGAGCATGCGCTCTAACGAGCAATACTCTTCCCGACACACAGGGCAGTGTGCTTTGATGACTGGAGCCAATCAACTAAACCTTCCCCTCGACGGGAAAGATCCCATTTGTAACATGTTCAGATTGGAAGATTGAGGTCTAGTCAGCTTTGGGTGTGGGAGCACGAATTTCCTGCGTCCAAACAGATAGTGCTTTACTATTTTCTGAAAATAGAGTAATGGGCCAGAGTTATGCTGTCAACCCGAATTGTCTCGCGTATCCGAACCATCGTGGAATGTCAGACCTCGTGCTTGGTCTTGAACTAGTCCATCCAGGTTGGGTTTTCTAGGATGCACATTGATTACCATGTGCGCTGGGAACCATGAGAGAGTGTGAAAGGCATCAAGTGGTCTCAGCATGATTAGAGCCCCCGCCTCTTTCGAGATTAGACCAGATAGAGAAGCCCGGATGTCTGATTTAGAGTCAGTGTAGATGTAGGGCCATGAAGAGTCATTTATAGCTAGCGTGATGAGAGCTTGTTTGGCCACCGCCACCGTGACATGTCTCATTGCAGCTGCATTAATGATTGTCCCACCTGGATCAGCTACAACAGCTACACATGAATCCGTGTGCCCATACTGCGCAGCATCTACATAAGTAGGGTAGTTAGATCCAGGCTTTGTGTCCAATGTCTACAAGGCAGCAGGCTCGTGCTTTGCGCCTAGTCACATTATATTGAGTGTGCGCATTCCTTAAGAATGGGCTAACCTGAAAGGTCTCCCTAATGTTGTGAGCATGGTGGCCTTCTCGTTGATGGCCAAGGGGGCCAGTCGTGCAGACTTTAAGACGTTTGTGCCTGCCTTCAAAGACGAGAAACTTGCTTTTAACGCCGTTCTTTGTGCTTCGATTACCTCGGTGAGGGTGTTGTGGAAACTTAGTTTGAGGAGCTTCTCTGTGCTTGTTCAAACTCCAAGCATGCATTTGATGGCTTTTCTTATCAGCACATCAAGTTTGCCTTTCTCCGAGTACGACCATTTTAGTGCCGATGCGACTGTTTGTGTGGCTTATAAGGAGCGCATGATACAGCATCAGGAGATTGCTCGCATTGAGGCCGCCTCTGCGATTTGACTTTTGTGAATGACCTGAGCATAATTTTCATCTTTTTCTTCACGCGGGAAACAGTTTGATTGTTGCTTCCTTATGCGTTAAGTATTAGACCTAGAATCCTGACAGACTCGACTCTGGGCATCTGGCCAGATGCTGTCTTTGTATCATAATAAACGCAAACATACTTGTCCACCTATCTTATTCTGCAGACAGCTTGTTCTTTAGACGCACTTACTAAATCTTGCGATTAAACAGTTTCAGTGAACATTCATTACAGTGCCTATCTAACATGCGTAGCGAAAAGACAGGTGGTGAAATTGTTTTTGCCTGAATAGTAGTAGCTGTGTAATTACTACCAGAAACCCGCTGTAATTATTTAAAAAAGATAATTTTTCCAACAGGTGGCATTCTGGTAGATCGTTTACCATGCCAGTGTTGACAGCATCAAACACAAAATCTGTACATTTGCAGCGATGAAAATACTAGAAATTATTTTACAACAACTGTGTGTTAAACAAATTCTTGACATCTGGCACACAGGCACTAAAGTATATTATGGGTGTTCTTAGAGGCAGCGTGTCTGCTAGCGCAACTTGCACATATGGTTTAAGGGTGTTGCAAGAGCTTAACGGAACAATACTACTGGTGCCTGTGTCAGTCTTATCTCTGAGAGGCCCTTTTTGCATACTATTGAGGTACATCTGCAACATATTTTACTGCAAAAGCTGTGATGACATCATTAGAGCAGATTTTAGTCGCTTATGGCAGCTGTCCCCGCTAGTGTCCATGACAGCTATCACGCACAATGAGAAAAAATGTCCGGGATATAGCGGGATTTGAATGCAGGCCTCTTACGTGGCAATCAAGTACTCTACAAAATAGCCACATTCGTTTTCGAGACTCCTCTACAAAAAGCCTGAAGATTGTTTTTGAGGGAGACAGTCTTCCTCCACATGTCAAAGTTGGCCACGTTCACCACCCGGTCCGTCTATACATACCGAAGCCCCTACAATGCTGCAGATGTTTCAAGATGGGACATGTCAAAGGAATATTTACCAGCAATGTCGTGTGCCCGTGGTGTGCCGAACCTCATTCAGAAGGCACCTGCCACGCAACTGCGTTCAAATGCTCCAATTGCCACGGCGCTCATAAAGCGTTGTCCTCGAACGTCCTCTGTCCTCATCTGGCTAACCTGCGCCCACAGTTGCCCACATACTATCTGACAGGAAAAGGTGGCTACGTTATACTCGCCCAGCGAGTATAACGTAGCCACCTTTTCCTGTCAGATAGTATGTGGGCAACTGTGGGCGCAGGTTAGCCAGATGAGGACAGAGGACGTTCGAGGACAACGAGAGACTTTTATATACACGAAGATGGACAAGGGGATACACACAACATAAACTCACACATATATACACGCGTTCATGGTCCCACTCGGAAAGGAGTTAATGTTCTTGTTCGTCCACTCACGTTCTACTCTTGGAGCGTGAACGTTGCGCTTGACCTTGAGCTCTCCGGTAGTCAGGAGGCGGTGTGCCTTGTGCTTGCGGAGTTCGTACCGAGGCGGGTCCTGGCCTAGAAGATAACCGCCAGGGGCACCCCAGTACAGTGGTCAACGCCTGGGCTTGCCTGTACACCGCCAAGGACAGCGTACCGCCGACTGCCGCGAGCAGACCTGGGACAGCGTCTCACTCCGAGACCAGAACAGCAGCTGGCCGTGACAAACGTTGCTTCAGACCAACCCGGGGGTGAAGTGGGGCGATGCCCAGTCCAGGAAGCACCCAAAGATTTCAACGCCGAGACGAGACCCGGACACGGAGGGTCAGAACGAGCAGCCGGGGCGTGGCCCGAACTTGTCCTTGCGCTCTGATCTCTGGGGTTAGCCGAGCTGTCCCCGTGGCTCGGGAGCTTTTCACGAGGTAAGAACACGAGCACGCGCATAGGCGAGCTCATAGTTTCACCTCTATCACCGTCATGATGATTCCCGCGCACCCTGAAATACTAAATCAGCCGCGCACACCGATCACAAATAAATCGACCCCGCACACCGATTTCCTACGTCAAAGCATGACGCACACTCTTCAGGCAACGTTTTTCACCACATAGTACTCAATGTCAATAAAATGCTGAGAGACCTAGATTTCAAATTAGTCGGGGCGATCACTGACTTGATAAATGAGTATTGGGTGGCCGGGGAGATCCCAGCACAATGGAAGCATGCTAGGATTATATTTATTCCGAAGCCAGGCAAGAAACACTGCTTGGAAAACCTGGGCCCCATATCGCTGACATCATGCGTGGGCAAATTGATGGAGCACGTGGTTCTCAACAGGCTTCAGTATTATGCAGAAAACAAGGCCATATTTTCCCAAACCATGATAGGTTTCAGGGCCAATTTGTCGACGCATAATGTCATGATACAGTTAAAACATGATGTAGTCGATTTCGGGCATGGCACGGGCACCAAAGCTATCTGGGGGCTTGACCTGAATAAAGCTTTCGACAATGTTTCGCATGAGGCAATATTGAATAACCTATCGGAAATTGGCCCAGGGGTCAGGACATTTCGCTACATCAGATCATTCTTGGAGGGCCGAACCGCAGAAATTTCAATAGGAGATATCAAATTGGACTCATTCGCGTTGGGAGGCAAAGGGACGCCGCAGGGTTCAGTTTTGTCACCGTTCCTGTTTAACATCGCCTTAATTAAAATACCGCCGAGGCTGGATGAGATACCGGGACTCAAACACACATATTATGCAGATGATATTACTCTATGGGTAACCAGGGGTAGTGACGCGCATCTGGAAGAAACACTGCAACAGGCAGGTAATATTGTCGAAGAGTTGGCAGGGGAGGCGGGACTTTCATGCTCTCAGCCCAAGTCCGATCTCTTTGTGGTTCGGGACAAACCCAGAGCGCTACATGCAAGACACTATGTTGCGCCACCACCGTTAGAGGTAAAGGTAGGGGGTAGGCCGGTAGCTGAAGCTCAAACGATTAGAATTCTTGGCCTATATCTGCAAACTAACAGGAAGAATAGGGTGGCCCTTGAAAAACTTAAGACCACGGTCTATGCTACTGTCAGGCTAATCAGAAGAATCGCTAACCGTAAGAGCGGGGTTAAAGAAAAAGAACTCTGTAAGCTGGTACAGGCGTTTGTGCTCAGCAGGATTACTTACGCGACACTTTATATGAAGTTGGGTGCCGCAGAAAAAGGTAAGGTCGAGGCTATGATGCGGCAAGCTTAAAAGGCAGCACTTGGGTTGCCTAACAACGCGCCTACAGAAAGGCTGTTAAAACTAGGGGTACACAACACCCTGGATGAATTATGGGAGGCGCATCTGGTGATGCAGCACGCTAGGCTTTCGACAACCAAAGCGGGCAGGATCATATTGGAAAGGATTGGCATTGGAGCAGAGGCTCCCACTGGGGACACTAAAATTCAAGTGCGGCGAGAGTTCCATAAGGCCCTCTACATAAAACCTTTTCCCAAAAATATGCATTCGATTCACCATACGCGGCGAAGGCAGGCAAGTGCCAGAGCTTTACACGTTGAGTACGGCGAGTACAAAGCGGCAGTCTATACAGATGTTGCGGAATATAAGGACAACGACGCTTTTGTGATTGTGGTGGTGGACAGGCGGGGGCGCTTGGTCGCCTCTGGATCGGTCAAAACCCGTTCCTCGGAAACTACAGAGGAAGCGGCAATAGCGCTAGCTATAACTAATTCGCCGTCAGATTTGATTTTCAGTAATTCAAAGACAGCCGTCCGAAATCTGGCGAGGGGCAGAATATCGGCGACCGCCGCACGATTTCTGCATGGGGCCACGGGACGACAAATTAGAGAAATAGAAATTGTCTGGGTACCAGCCCACTCTGGGAACCCTGGGAATGAGACGGCTCACCTGAATGCTCGAGGTTTCGTCAGCCGGGTAGGTGAGCCGCCAGTTCCGGGGAGGTCCGCGAGAGATGGGCTGGTGTCCTTTCATGACATAACGAATCATTATAAACTAGAGCGGACGTTTTATCCGCCCCCGCACAAGCGGTTGACAAAGGCGCAGGAATGCGTCTGGAGAAAACTGCAGACGCGATCTTTTCCCAACACTTACGTGTTGAACAAAATGTACCCGGAGGAGATTAAGCCGCAATGCAAATGGTGTCAGGCTGTGTCAACATATGATCACATACTTTGGGAATGTAGCATAGTGCCGCCGCCGGTGGATATTATGCGTGATCCCTCTCTTGAGCACTGGGAGGCCGTGTTGACCAGCTCAGACCCAGTCGTCCAGTTAAGGGTCGTGGAGTGGGCCACACAGGTCGCCGCCAACCTTGGGTTGATGGTCATCCAACACGGAATCATCCTCAGTTTCTTTCTGACGAAATAAAGTTTTTCCATCCATCCAACGTTAAATACAACAATATGACGTGTATATAAGCAAGTGGCATGCAGTGGCATAAGACATCACCGCAAGCACGCAATACTGAACGCGATAGCCCACCGTTTGCATGCAGACGCGCTCAGCGGTGACGCTCTTGATGGCAGCGCCACTGCTGTCCGTGGAATAAACTCGGCGGTGCTAAGAATCTGCAGCATGACGCACTAGCCTTTGTGAAGGTATCGCAAACGCCATTTTGTTTGTCCACTTTCGCGGTGTTTGTGGCTAGGCGTGCGCGCTTGGTATTTTTGTGTAGCCGGAGTGCGACCGCGCGTGAGTGTGTGCACGGTAATCCTTCACGTTTCGGGATGCCGACCTGCTGTGCCAGCGGTTGCAAAAGCAGGTACAGCAGAGGAAAGAAGCTATTTTCGCTTCCGCGAGGAAAAGACAATGCCGCTCGGCAAGAAGTGTGGCTCCAGCGTATCGGAAGGACTGACACGGACCCTGTATTGTCGCGGCTTTGTGAGGTGAGTACCGGCGAGCTAAACTCTATCGTTTCGCTTATGTTCGTGTTTACAGTGTTGCGGTACTGTCAAGCTCAAGCATCACACAAATAGAGTAACCGCGTCGATGGTAAACGTGCATGCCAGTTGAAACGCGTGCCGTGTTTAGTGCCGTGTAAACGTTGCGTCTCTGGCTTGATCCATGCTGACCGCGGCGGCTGCATTTTCGATTGAGGCGGAAATGTTGGGGTCTTTGTACTTAGCATTATATGCACGTTATTGAATACCAGGTGGTCGAAATTTCCGTAGCCCTCTAAAAGGGCGTCCCTCATAATCAAATTGTGGTTTTGGAACGTTAAATGCCAGATATTATTATTAATATTATTATTATTATTACTCGTTTATCCAGAAATAATCGTCGACTATGTTACAAAGTAAATGTTACAAAGTAAATGTAATGGATACATTCAATTGCTAAACTAAACTTTGTTTATTGGCCGACGTATAGTTAAATGACTCCCGCGTGTATGTGTGTATGGGTGTAAGGACTTTATGTATAAAGGCGTGGGCAGCGATCTGAATGTCGCATCATTTCGTTTAAGCATGTGCTCCAGCGCGCTCAGTGTTCAGAAGCTCTGTGGTTGAAATAAGGACACGCAAGGCTAAATGGTGCGTATTTCTACATACTGTATGCACCGTGTGCTAGTCTGGTGGGAAGAGAATGTGGCAAACAGTACGTAGTCGTGTACGTGTTGACACTAAAGGTTATATTAGTTTCTTTTAGAGCGTGCTGTTTCATTGTGTAACAGTAGCCGCGAATATTTCCTTACCTAGGACCACTTCACTGTGGACCAATTCGAGCCGATACTGCTGCGCAAGTTTGGTACTAAAAAGTTGAAGAGAGACGCGGCGCCTACGATCTTCAGTCAAGAGCATTTGCAAACGTCAGGTAAGCCAATCGCGTTAAAAAACTGGAGAATGTTTAGCCCGTCTTCATTGTTTTCTGCATCACCCATAATTACTTCTCAGCCTTTCACTAACCTGAAACATGTCTTGCATATAGGTGTTGTGCACTGTTTGTGTATAGCTAATGGCTTTTCTTTGGTATAATTAATGTATTTTTTCATTCTCCAGAATGCAATGATTCAGCCCGCTCATCTTGTGGCCTTAATCTACTACTAACAGCAGCTGCTCTTGTTGATGGTGAGTTGACGGTTAGCACATCTCACACCTTTTCCCTCTTCGTTATCATTAATACATGTTTGGATTATGCAGAAGCCAAAGAGACACACTGCTCATCAGCTACGAATGTGCTTCTGACACCAGCTGCTGTTGATGGTGAGTTCTTACTGCATTTATTACTTACCGTAATTACAAATGTGCTTTATGCCTTCATTGATGTTTTATAATTTGCAGGCTATGGAGCCAACAGGGATGCCACTCAGGCAGGGTTAGGTTCTTCACAAGGTAACGTAGCTAACACCCATGCTGCATGTAGTCGAAGCATTGTAATGGCTTGTAACTTGTATCCATTGGTTTATATATTTTACAGTCATGTCTGTAGGGGTGTGCTGCAGATCCACAACATTTTGCTCCGCAGTATGGTGTTCAGCACATTGCAAGCATTGAAAGCATTGTCGCTTGTGTTTAGGCATGCATTCTTATTACTGAAAAATTGTAAGGCACCTGTGTGTATTGTAAATGCTCCAAGTAGTGTTGATGCTTGTTTGCCAAGATGCGATGTAACATAGATGATGGTCTTCTTCAATTTGTCTTTATCTTTTTTTAGGTCACACTGCCACTGATTCAGCACCATCAGATTTTCCAGAAGGTAATGGCAGTGACATGTTGCTTTCAAGTTTCACATAATTTATTGTTGATCTCATGTTGCAGACGCACCTTCAAGTTCCGAATGTGACGCACTGCCAGCGTGTTCAACAGCTTGTTCAGCAGGTGAGTGCTACTTTTCACGATTTGTATAGGCATGTGTCTGCCAGATGGTTTTGTTGGTTCCAACTATCATATGTGCGCAGGTGTGGAAACCACCCATGAATCGAGCTGCCAGCCATTTCAAGCTTTGACGGTGTCTGTTGAGTGTGAGTGAAATTTCTGTTCAGTATCATATACAATTTTAAAATTTAGTCACTGACCATCCCTCATTGAATGTGCTGCAACTGTGCTAATTTAAAGCTTTGGTGACTGTACCGGTCTTCAGTACTACTAATAAGATTATCCGTCATTTACAACTCAGCAGAACTTTTTGTGCTGCCTGTGAAGGATTTCTGTTTGCTGAGGGCACAGCTGATGTCACCGGTAAGTGTTTAGTGCTACTGTTCTCAAACACTATGCAATATACACTTGAGTGTGACACATCGCCGCCTACAGGAAATTACGTGCACGCTCATAACAGATTGATATATTGGTGCATTTAATTGGGCGGATGCGCTCCAAGTACTGGTGCCCTGTTTTGTTTCTTTTGCTGGTATGCTCATTCTTGTAAAGCGAGAGTAGTCGCACACAACGTAATTTTATTGGAGGAACATGTAAGCTGTGTTTTGTGTACAGTAATGCATAGCACACTGCTACACACTGCGCAACATCATCACACTATCAATTGTGACACGCAATCAGCTGCCGTCTTGTAGCAACTCTGTCAAAACACGCTACAACAGTGGAACCATGGCACTCTCCCCACTTTGTTTGAAATAGCCACCGCCATTGATAACCCTACGTCATAACCGAGAGTACGTGCCATATATTCATGTCTTTACTCATTACTAACTATTGGCATAGCTAGGAGGTGGTACACCAGACACTTGCTGCTCCCAAAATGTCTTTCTGCCTTCACACGCAGAGTAGAAAGTGAGACGTGACCACACTTGACTGTCCTGCCCCTATTTCGGATCAAGAATACGCCCCAACCAAAAAAATAGTTCAGCTGCATGCATTGCAGGTTCTGCGCAGCTACAGTTGTCTCTCTTCATTGAGCAACAGTGTCAGCTTATGCTGTTTATTCAAACCACCGTTGTGTCCTAAAAAAGTTACGCTTACACTTTTCTGCTGAATAATATGGAGTGTCGCTGATTTTTTTTTGTTCCTTTATATCCTTATGGTTCTCCCTCACATGCTAGTCTGGGTTAAATAGTGAAATTTTCAAACTCTTGTCACTTCCTGCTCAATCTGTGCTTTGCAGGCTCCAGTTCAAGTAGTTGGGATGCTGATCAAGCAGTAGTAGCTGCCCTTCACAAAAGAATAGCTACATTGGAAGAGTGCTTGAACAACATGAAGCGGAAAGTTGCTACACTGCAACAACAGAAAAGCAGAGCAAACCGTAGAAACCATGAACTCACGCGAAACATCAAGAAGTACCTGTCACCAGATCACCTGCAAGGCATGTGGACTTCCAGTATGCGAGGGAAGCAATGGTCTACAGAGACTATACAGTGTACAGAAGCCGCAGAACACTGAAGTGGGTCGAACTCTTATGTGCTTTCTAGTGGGTTTGCCCAAAAAGAACGCCGCTCGCGCGGAGAACCCGTGTTTTGGCCGTTACTGTCGCCATTGTGTAGACTCGCTGTGTGCCGGCTAATAAACGCAATAACAAATTGGTGGAGAGTGCTACGATCCCCTTCGATGCCATTGGAACTACGCTCACGCACGCTGCAATCTACCATGTCCCACGACGCCTCTCAGCAAACGCCTCCTTCCATGCCACCCCCATGTCCCGGTGTCCCCAGGATCCGCGATCCACACATCTTCACGGGCTCCGATGGCACTGACGTGGAGGACTGGCTCGCCATTTACGAGCGCGTGAGCGTCCCCAACAAATGGGACGAGGACGGCAAGTTGACAAACTTGGTGTTCTACCTTGCGGGCGTTGCACGTTTGTGGTACACCAACCACGCGTCCGAGTTTGGCAACCTGGTCCGGTTTAAAGACTGCTATCACCAACGTTTTTGGCCGCCCTGCCGTTCACAAGCTGCAAGCCGAGCAGCGCTTACGCGAACGCGCTCAGCAGGCCGGTGAGTCATTCACCAGTTACATTGAAGATGTCCTGGACTTGTGCAAGAAGTCGAACGACAGCATGTCCGAATCAGACAAGATCCGGAACGTCATGAAGGGCATTGACGATGATGCCTTCACGATGCTGCTTGCCAAAAACCCAGGCACAGTAGCTGAGGTCTTCACGCTGTGCCAGAGCTACGAGGAGCTCCGCCGGCAGCGTTCGATGACCCGTCGCTCCACACCACGAGATGCAGGGCCTGCAGGCTTGGAAGCGAGCTGTGATCAGGTGGCACTGCTGGCTGATCTCAAGTCCATACGTGAGGAAATCGCGCGGCAGTTCTCTCTCCTGCCCTTTGCCCACCCACCGGCTGCTCAACAATCGGCCACTACCATTCTTCCACGCATCCGCCGAGCGATTGAACAAGAAATAGCGGAGGTCATGCCTGCGTACCACCCACAACAACTTCCGGCCCCTGCACCCCCAAGTTACGCCCAAGTGGTCGCAAGGCAGCCTCCAGTCGTTCAAGCGCCTGCACCAGTGACTTACGCCGAAGCTGCCGCACGACCTCCGTCCTTTGCAGCGGGTATGCCGGCTGCGTATGTTGGCGCAACCCCTCAGCCTCAATTTCAGCCCACCATGCAGCCTTTCCAGCCACCGCTCCGGGCGAGACCCACCCCGGCAAACCGATGGCGCACACCCGACAACCGGACCATCTGCTTTGCTTGCGGTTACGACGGTCACGTAGCCCGTTATTGCTCTCGACTACAGCCGGCTCTCCCTTCTTCTCCTTTTGCTGGCCACCTTAGCCGTTCGTATAACGAGGAACTGCCCTCTGTGCCACTGTCGTCTCGCCCAGGTCCGTCTGCTCGAAGGTCGCCGTCTCCACGACGTCGGTCTCTGTCCCCTATGCGGCCAAGTTCTTCTGCTCATGAGCGGGAAAACTAGTCCCAGAGGCAAGGACTGCGACGCTATCGCATTGTGAAAGCCCCCAGAGCCGCCCATCTAATGTCATTGACGTGCTTGTGGACGGTATTCATGCATCTGCTCTTATTGACACTGGAGCTGCGGTATCAGTTATGAGCGAAAACCTTTGCCGCTTGCTTCGAAAAGTGACGACGCCGATTTCTGGACTGTCCCTTCGTACCGCTAGCTCACATCGTATTAATCCTACAGCAGGCTGCACAGCTCGCGTTGTCGTTCAGGACGTTCTGTATGTCGCCCAATTCATCATCATTCCTGCATGCTCTCATGACGTCATCTTGGGATGGGATTTTCTCTCCCGCAACGACGCCGTCATTCATTGTGCTGCCGCCGAAATTGAACTCTCGCCCTTCTCGCATTTGACGCCAAAAGACGGTCCTTCGACACTGAACAAGATTATTGTGAAAGACGATACTATAGTGCCTCCAAGCTCGACGATGGGCGTATCGGTCTACTGCACTGGTCTCTCCGACACAATTGCACTTGTTTCGCCATCATACCGTGCTTCCAGGAGGAAAGGGTTGCTAGTACCTTTCGCGACCGTGCAAACCACCCATGGCAACGCCGCTCTTTTTGTGACCAACCCATCCCCGTACACTGTTACCTTGGTTCGAGGGGAATGTCTCGGCAGAGTGGAACCAGTCGACGACGCACAAGTTCTGGACGTACCCGAAGACTCGCTTTGCCCCGATTCACGTACCATCAGTGCTGTTTCTACTTCTGACCCATCATCTCCTGATGTATTTGGCCCATTCATTGATGACAACCTTACGTCAGTACAGTGTTCCCAGCTTCTAGACCTGTTGCAAGAATACCGTTCTTCTTTCGATGTCGGGCGAAGTTCTCTCGGTCGCGCGTCCACTGTTACGCATCGTATTGACACTGGTGCCCATCTACCATTACGGCAACGTCCATACCTCGTGTCGCCTGCTGAACGCCGGCAAATTAACGAGCAGGTTGACGATATGCTCCGACGCGACGTCATTCGGCCCTCGGACAGTCCATGGGCGTCTCCTAATGTTCTTGTTGCGAAGAAAGATGGTTCTGTGCGGTTCTGTGTGGACTACAGACGGCTCAATAAGATCACTGGCAAGGATGTCTACTCACTACCGCGCATCGACGACGCAATTGACAGCCTTCACGTAGCCCAATTTTTTTCTTCTCTCGATCTGCGCTCGGGGTACTGGCAAGTACCCCTGGCTGATGACGCTCGACCGAAGACTGCCTTCATCACACCCGACGGCTTGTACGAATTCAACGTCATGCCGTTTGGTCTGTGTAATGCACCTGCGACATTTGAGCGCGTGATGGACACCGTTCTGCGCAACTTGAAATGGCACACGTGCTTGTGTTACCTTGATGACGTTGTTGTCTTCGCTCCAGATTTCTCCACCCATCTCCAACGTCTAAAAGAAGTTTTCGCACGTGTGAGCAATGCCAGCTTGCAACTAAATCTGAAGAAGTGCCGCTTTGCAGCACGCCAACTCACCATCCTAGGGTACGTCGTGTCCAAGGATGGCATTCTTCCTGACCCAGCCAAGCTTCGGGCCGTGGCCGAATTCCCAAAACCTGCGTCCGTCAAAGAACTGCGTAGTTTCATGGGCCTGTGCTCATACTTCCGACGCTTTATACGAAACTTCGCCACGATTATATCACCGCTGACGAAGCTCCTCGGAAGTAACGGGCCCCTCAATTCGTGGTCGTCAGAGTGCGACAACGCGTTTTTGAAGCTTCGCCACTTGTTGACGTCTCCTCCCATTCTCCGCCACTATGACCCTACGGCCCCAACAGAAGTGCACACGGACGCCAGTGGTGTAGGCCTCGGCGCTGTCCTGGCGCAGCGAAAACCCGGGTTCCCTGATTATGTTGTATGCAAGCCGTACGCTCACAAGAGCCGAGACAAACTACACCGTGACAGAAAAAGAGTGCCTGGCGATCGTCTGGGCTCTTACAAAGTTTCGACCTTATTTGTATGGTCGCCCATTCGATGTCGTCACTGACCATCATGCACTATGCTGGCTGTCATCATTGAAGGATCCCTCAGGCCGCCTCGCCCGTTGGGCTCTTCGCTTACAAGACTACGACATCCGCGTCCTCTGCCGCAACGGACGCCAGCATGCTGACGCCGACGCCCTCTCGCGCTCCCCTCTGCCTGAAGCTAACGCGCTCTGCTCAGTATCCTCGGTTGTTGTTTCTGCCATTGATGTTGACATCATCGCTACCGAACAGCGAAAGGATAATTGGATCGCCCAACTGTTCGACTTGCTCTCTCATCCGTCCGCAACGCCATCCACGCGTGCCTTGCGTCGTCGAGCTCACCATTTCGCCATTCGTGACGGCCTCCTACACCGACGCAATTACGACGCCGATGGCCGGCAGTGGCTACTCGTGATACCCCGCAGTCTGCGGTCGGAGATATGTGAATCCTTCCATTCTGATCCACAGTGCGCGCACTCTGGGGTATTCAAAACCTACCATCGCATTAGACAACGCTACTTCTGGCGCGGGATGTACCGCTACGTCCAGCAGTTCGTTCGCTCCTGTCTCGCTTGCCAACGCCGCAAACCGTCCGCACACATGTCACCAGCCGGTCTGCAACCGCTACCTTGCCCTGACCGTCCGTTTGGGCGCATAGGTATCGATTTCTACGGACCACTTCCTCTGACGTTCACTGGCAACCGCTGGGCCATCGTCGCCGTAGATCATTTAACGCGATACGCCGAAACCGCCGCTCTCCCTGCGGCTACTGCGCGTGATGTTGCGTCCTTCCTACTACATCGATTTATATTGCGCCACGGTCCACCCCAGGAGCTTCTCAGCGATCGAGGCCGTGTCTTCTTGTCAGAAGTCGTCGACGCCATTCTCACTGAGTGCCATTCTGTCCACCGCAAAACTACTGCTTACCACCCGCAGACGAATGGTCTGACCGAACGCTTTAACCGCACCCTCGGCGACATGCTGTCGATGTACGTCGCCGCCAACCACACGAATTGGGATACCATACTGCCCTTCGTCACCTACGCCTACAACACCGCCCCTCAGAGCACGACTGGTTTTTCACCTTTCTTTTTGCTGTACGGAAGGCACCCGTCACACACCATCGACAAGATACTCCCGTACACGCCGGATCCATCTGAGTGTACACCTATTTCCGAGACCGCCAGGCTTGCTGAAGAGTGTCGCGAGCTTGCCAAGACTTTTATGACGCATGAGCAAGAGCGGCAGAAGAGTATTCGTGATGGCTCCGCCACTTCTGAGCCCACCTTCCTTCCTGGTTCCTTTGTATGGCTCTCAATCCCGACCTCTGTAGCTGGCCTTTCTTCCAAACTACTCCCGAAATATGAAGGTCCCTACCGTGTGATCGAGCGCACATCTCCGGTCAACTATCTTATCGAGCCAATTGAACAATCTTCGGACATGCGCCGCCGCGGGCGCGACATAGTCAACGTGGAGCGCCTGAAGGCTTACTATGACCCGCTCGTAGTGACAAGCTGTTAGGTCGCCAGGCGGCTCCCTCTTCGACCCCGGGGTAATTGTACAGAAGCCGCAGAACACTGAAGTGGGTCGAACTCTTATGTGCTTTCTAGTGGGTCTGCCCAAGAAGAACGCTGCTCGCGCGGAGAACCCGTGTTTTGGCCGTTACTGTCGCCATTGTGTAGACTCGCTGTGTGCCGGCTAATAAACGCCATAACAGAAAGGCCTCAAGCTCCGTTTGGCATGTGGATTCAGAGGCTACAATACGGTCAGGGAGCTTGCTGTACCCCTTCCAAGTGAAAGAACTTTACAATGTCGTGTTGAAAACTACAAGTTCTCACCAGGAATTCTACATGAGGTTCTGAAGTCCCTTGCTTTAAAGGTGAAAGGATAGTGTAGCTGAATATATTTGTTACATTTATTCTCGTGAGCATCTCTTTCAGCAGTACACCTTGAGCAAAAGGCAAAACCTTTTCCAGAGCCTTCCACTATGGCATGTCTGATGACCGTATCATGGTTTTCGCACGTAAACCCTAATACTTATTAAGCTTTCATGTGTTGCTATTGCCAGTGTTAGTGCCTGTCACTGCGCTCTTTGTCGTGCACGTTTTAGCGGCCATTCATAAAGTTTTCACAACGTATTCTCACCTATCCTTCACTTATGACTTCAGGTCCTCTAACTAGGCACAATTCCACATAAATTTCAATAGGTGATAATCTTCTTGCATGCAAACATCGAAATACAGCTTGCACTGTGCACTGCCTGTTTATTCTTGAAAAGCATTGTGTTTTAAATGTCTTTATTAATGCCTTTGTTGCCTAATGCATGTTGCATACTTCAGATAACCACCTTGAAGGAGCATGAGAGGCATGCAGTTCTGATGCTCGATGAAATTCAGTAGAGCTCAGGGCTTGCGTTTGACCAAACGACTGGCACTGTTATTGGAAGGTCAACTTTGCCTTTAGCCGATGGTTCTCTGCCACATGCTGCAGTGGCAACGCACGGACTTGTTTTCATGCTGGGTGGGGTCACACAAAGATAGAAGCAGACAGTTGCTTATCATCTTACTGGAAACTCGTTCAGCAGTGCTGCAGTTCAAGAACAGTTGATTGAAATTATTCAGGAATGTGAAACAATCGGAGTTGTATAGATGCAGTCGTTAGCGACATGGGTGGTGAGAATATGGCGCTCTGGAGAGAATTTGGCATAGTTGTGGGAAAGCATTCTGTGTCAAGAGTTTCTTGTTGTCATCCTGTTGACCAAAATCGCAAGCTTTACTTTATGGCAGACACCGCACATTTGCTAAAGAACTTGAGGAACCACCTCACACGTGGTCAATCGATTTTCCTTCCCGAAAATGTGGTCGAAAAGCACAAGCTGCCTTCGAATGAGGTTAACCTTGTGCAGATTCAGAAGCTGGTAGAAATAGACTCTGAACTGCAATTAAACATAGCACTGCACTTGAAACCATCCTTCTTGGACCCAGGACACTATGAGAAAATGAAAGTGGGGCCTGCATTTTCGTTGCTAAATCACGATACTGTAGCTGCACTACGTTTCCTGGTCCAAAGGGGAGATTTGCCCCAAGAAGCGTTGACAACAGCATGGTTCATAGAAACCATTTATAGGTGGTTCAAAGTGCTGACATCACGTACAACGAAGCTTGGCATCAGCAAGTTAAATGATCAGAAATATGAGGACTCACTGATTTTTTTAAAGGATATGGTAACTCTTTTTACAGATCTGAAAATAGGCTCTCCATCGAAACACGTGTGGAAGCCTGTGCACACGAGCATAATTTTGGTGTGTAAAGTTGCATTGGAACTGCAGCATTATTATCTTAATGAGAAGGGCTTCTTTTTTGTTTTGCTCAGCCGATTTGACCAAGATGCTCTTGAGAATTTGTTCTCCGCTCTGATGGCGAAGAATGCAGTACAAAAAGCTCTTCAATTTCGTAGTGCTATTCAAGCTGCTACTTTGGCACAGTTCTTTCGGCACAGTAGAAGTGGAAGCTATGCTATCGACGATGCTCCTTCCTTAGTTGGCATCGAAAATTGCCACGCAAGAGCTCCTAACAGCAATGATACAGAAGCTGTTGAATATCCCAGGGATCTTCTCGACATAAGCATGATGGAGCATGACTCTTTTATTTACCTTGCTGGGTTTGTGGTAAAGAGTGTTGCAAAGCACACAGGGATTTGTGAGCAGTGCAAAACTGCCACATTGTCGAACGAAGCTAGTGTGCTCACAAAGTTAAAATCTACACTGATGACAGCAAGCTCGCATCACCAGGGCCAGCAGTACTTCATTTGCTCGAAACAGCTGAGAATATGTTTAGAGTGAATAGCTACAAGCTTCTGTGCAATGAAGTTACGATTGGTCAACTTGTGGCCACCACTAATGACAGTGTGCAAGCTGTCAATTGTTTTTCACCTTGCCACAACATTCAGGAGAGGTTGCTGAGAGCATTTTTTAAAACCAGAATTAACATTCTTCTGCGGAAAGAGAATATGCGTTTGGCAGCTGATGAAGCTAAAGATGCAAAAACTGGTAGTCGTAGCATTGGAAAGTAGGCTGCTACAACCAATGTAAAATAGTGTGTATGCCTCATTTCTTTCGTGTTTTCCTTCAGTTTTTCTATGATGCATATGTGGTATGGCCTCTTAACGTAGTCTGTAGGTACAGTACTCACGGATTGAAATGCAGGAATTATGGTCTCAGTAACGCACATACTTTTGTTGACACTGCGTTAGGTTCGGGTCATATTGGCGTAATTTCGACTAGAACGTGTATATCAGAGCCAAAATTATTCTTAGAGACTATATTTATCACGACATGACGTGGTTATTTCGAGCAGGTGTGCATACCAGTTATCCCCAAAAAAATTGATGTTGCGTTTGAATCCCCAAGTACCGTACATGAGGAACCGCAGTGTTTTGTCCTACTGTGATTTCATTTCAACAGTAATTACTTATCTTTGATCCGTACAGTTCAGAGCAGATGTTTTCAGTTGCCGTCATAATGTCATTGAAATTTCTAACATGTTTGCCCTGTTTGTTTCAGTATGTACATTTTGGTCCTTTATAAGCAGTTCCCTTTAAGTAGCTTGGGTGGTGTCTCGATCTCATTTACGTTGTAATTCCGTGTGACTAGAGTTCTTGATGAGAAGCTTTGTTAACTTAGCTAAGCCTATTTTTAATATTCTGTGTCAAGTGTCCCTATTTTTCATTATGTTTCTCGTCACTCGGAAAATTTCACTTACTTTCTGCTTTGGTGGTTTACCGCCTTAAATTTCTGCGTCAGATGTCAGTGTAGTAATGGTTTTGTTCATTGCCTCTGTGTCTGTTTTCTCGTTTTTCCTCTCTTTGCTTTGCATTTCTTGCCAAACGCAATTCTAAGCTCGTGTGTCTTTATTTTGACTTCTGCTAGATTGGCCTGTGGCTGACTTTCCTCTTGTTGTCTTGAGGCTGAAGCTATTGTTGCCCCATGAATTTACAGCTTTGCACTTGTTGTTGAGGGCAATTATAAGCTCGTGTGTTTTTATTCCAACTACATCTGGGTTGGCCTCTATTTTAGTGGCTAATTTCGCTCTTCTTCTCTTCAGATAGAGCTGTTGTTACCCTCACTAGTCGATGATTAGGTCCGTGGTTTTGCTGTGCCTATTACATCTGTTTTAATATGTCTTTTACGCGTAGGTCCTGTTTCATGCCTACATATCTGCAGATGTTTTGCATATCCCCAGTAGGGGCTTCCCATGTCTACTTCCTACTCCTGTGCTTTCAAAAGTTCAATATGTGTACTTCATTTCATTCGCTAAATTCCACATGTGGAGTGTTAATCTTGATAAAGGTGTTTGGCACAAATTGCGTCCACTTGTCGCTAGTTGTGAGTGCACCACGAATGCCATCGCTTTTCTTTACTCTTGTCATTGTGATGTGCACGTATAGCAACAAGTCACCGTTAACACATATTTCATGTCATTTATTGTGTACACTGCATAATTATCATGTATGATTGAGGCAGTCCTGCATTTTCGTGAAATGTTGAATAAATGTCAGGTTTTGTGCCCTTCATTCAGTTTTTGCATAGAATCAACTTTACTTGAACTTTGGTGTTTATCAATAAAGTGACATTATGGTATGGGGTTTTCTAATGAATACCAGGCCCTTTTGTTCGCTCGACATATTGCAACCTATTATGATGGCATATGCATAAACATGTCATGCCATGAACATCCCAAGTATACGTGTGTACTCAATGCTGCCTTCCCAGACGCCGTCATTCTTATGTATTCATGCCAGGGAAGACTGAGGTGTGATGGATGTTGAGTGGCCTAGAGCCGGTATGTAAGTGTAAAACATTATTCTAAGAGAGATATATTCTGCTTAAACAATGGGGACAATCATATGTGCAAAGAAGGAACTTCATGTAACACTGGACACAAACGGTATGGACCTCACCAGAACACAGAGGAGAAACATTATGCACATTATCGCACTACCCCAACCTCTGTCATTGTGAAATGCGAGCTGTTCGTACCTTATATTATAACCAAGTAGCTTGAGATGCGTTATTCTTTAGGAAGCAAGCTATGCTTACTCATTCTTATTGATTGTATTTTAACACACCTATTAAAAGAATAAAGGCATGGACGAGAACATAGGTAGAAAATTTCATTGGACACATGCTGGACTAACAACTGCAAGTCTCCAACTGGAATATGTTTTACAGCAATCGCAAATGTTAGTATGGTCGCGCTGCATGTACCCATTGTATGCAGATTTTTAGGTCCTGTCGAGGAGGTTAAACTCTCAAACACGTTGGCAGATAGAAGAGAAATGCAGAGAAAAAGGACAAAGTTCAGTCTTCATATATGTTTTATTTGTTGGGTTGCGCATTCAGCTGCTAGAGAGAGATGCTAAAAAGCACTATGCATGCGCGAACGCTACCTTTTTTCGTATTCTTCAGATAGTATTTCGTTTGTATACCGCCTGTCTTACGTAATACTTCTATGGGCTCTATTGCCTCCTCAGCTGCGCTTTCTTTTTTTCCAATATGAGCGAGCTCACCCAGTTTTACACTAGTTTACATATCAATATACCTTCTATGCGGACTGTAACAAGCCACGTCTGTCAATATACACGCACGATGTGCAGTAGTTGTTTAAATTACTGTACATCGAACAATGCGAGCAGCATATAACCTCACAGACCGAAGAAAGAATCAGCATGACCATGTGACCTGATTTTGTCAGCACTGGCCAGTAGTATCACATGGCCTAACTCACCCACGCAGTCGCTTCATGCAATTGACGTAGAACTCGAACTGGTCGGCCCCGCGCCGACAACGTATATCTGAGTCTTTCCTTCGGCTGCGCACGGCACTGTATTAAATATTGCTGCGGCGACCTTTTGAAGCTTTCGGTACCGACGGTCCAAGAAGAGCGTGCCAAAGTCATAGTTGCTTTCGTAGTTTTTTCTACAGTAGAAAGGTTGGCTTCTTCATACAAAACGCTTGCTTTGAAAACGTAGAACGATCCATTGCCTGCTTTGCGAGGGGTAGCTAGCTTCCTATTCCTTCGAATCGACCAACGAACGAACGAGTAATGTCACCACACTAACGATAAAAAATAACTGTTCAGCGACGAATGAAATGCAAAGGAAGTGTACCGAATACGAAATACTGGCAACGCCGCACACACGCTGGGGCAGCGATGAAAAATCTCGGAACGATGGCCGCCGTAGACTTTGCTTCTGTGAAGCGAGCGCGCGCTCCCCGAACAGACGCCATAGAGAAAGAAGAAGACAAGAGAGGACACACCGCGAAACCTGCTCTCAGGAAGTGTGTCATGATTACGTAACCAACTAGTGCTCTCATCAAACGTCAGAGAGCGCAAGCGCAAAAAAAACAGTTATAATCAATGCAACAGAATTGTTTTCACAAAATAATAATTATATGCACAAATTAGGTATGTTCTTTATACATAAAAACAATTTATTCAACACACCTTACGCGATTATTTTTCTTCAGTCGTACTGTCATAAACACCATCGACCCAGCGACAAGCCCATGCATGACTGACAGCGAGAAGCTTTCGTCGCTTTCGTCAACATCGGCTGCGTCGGCGTTTTCAAGCGTGAGATAACAGGTGAGGCACGTTTTCAAGCGAAGCTTGTTGAATGACATGTTGTTGGTCTTGTTCGGTCATTTTTTTGAGAAAACGGTTACACCTGTGCGAATAAGACACCATGCAACAAACATAGAAAGATGCACACACACACGTTGCGCTTCGTGTGTGCGAGTTTGTTTGTTACGTGGCGTCTCATTCACGCAGTTGTAACCTTTTTCTGAAGCTTGTAAGGACTGGAAGGTTCGCTAAAAAGAAAGTTTGTGGCTCTATGCGGCGGCTAGACGGGAACATTGTGCAACGTATGCAGTATAGCAAAGGCGGCACGGCGTCAAGCCGAGGCGACGCGTGCTGCGTCTGCCACGGACGCGAGCGTCTGTAGGCTGAGCATAGCTGGGCAGCTAGGTCATAGGCTCGGTGGCTCGGTGCAAAATATTGAGAAGCGTTCGCTGGGCCTCGCATGCTTCGCGACACGTTTCCTGAAGGCTCGCAACACGAATAATTCTTGGTGCGCTGGAGGCAAATCTGGACTAGCCTAGTGGCCATCATCTTCGTTTCTTCGCTAGCCTTGTGCCACTAGTGCAAGCTGCCCACAAATTTTTTTGACGTTTCCAATATAATTTTACCGCACGAATTTCAACTACGATTTTTCTTCCCAATGTACTGTGCTGATACTGCGTACGCACGAAGGTGTTCTAAAGTTCCCAGGCCGCGATACCATTGCATTACAAGGGATAGCGGCCTGGAAACTTCTGAAGATCTTTGTACGTGGTCTTGACGTCTATCTTTGTAAGTCAGAGTTTTATGGGTCAGAGATGTATCACTGGTTTTGTATTGTGCATCGATTAGCTAATCAGTCAAAGGGGTTTGTTGGTACACTTATGACGTGCACATATCTTTTTCGTAATTTGACAGCAAAGCATCCACTTACTAACATTTTCAGACCGCGCTGATGCCATGCCGTCCGGCAGTCCAAGCTACGGCAGCTACTGCTGTGTATCGTGGTGCTTCAACAATGGCAGAACCTACAAGAAGCCTGGGACGAGTTTCTTACGCATACCACGGGACCGCAGGTGTGTTAAAGCTTTTGTAGGGTTTGCATTTCTTTAGGCTTACTGTTCATACTTGCTCTGTGAGGGTAACAATAAAAAATCACTATTCAAGCACTTCCCCTTTCAACTGATAGTTCATTGCCAATGCAGGATGAAAGCATGGATGCAGTATGCTGGACGCGATGATCTCCTTAGTAAGCCGGCCAGCCTATTGTACGCAACGTACAGGGTTTGTAGCGACCATTTTACTGCTCAAAGTTTCATGGACCCTGGGCACACAAGGCTTACAAGAATGGCTCTTCCCAGTGTGCAACCAGCTGCACCATGTAAGTGATTGACTGAAACTCAAATATGTGCAATAGCAGCCACATGTATTGAATCAGTGGCGACAGTTAACCGCGAAGATCTTTGTAGGCGATGGAGAAACCTCACTATAGAAGTAACACTTGGAAAGTCTTAAATTTTGTGAACTATGGGCTATTACCTTCCTAACAGCACCCTTACATTTCTGTCGTTTTGTGATGCTCTTGACCAGCGCAACTTGTTTTGAAAGACTTTCAAGGGCTATTTCACGTTATCTTCAAGCCTGAGTGCACACGTACATATACCTTTCATCTGTGAAAGCTGGCACTGTTGATAATTCCAAAAATCACAAATTACTTGTTTCCTAGTTGGTGCCTTTTTTTTCATCCACGTTCGACCAATTTGCGCATTTGAAAGAGCTGTTTAAGTTTCCCCATGCTACAAGCTTTGTAACTTGTACCAACTGCACATATATGCACGTTCTCCGAGCGTCGCTTCAAATAGTGACTGTGACATGACTGCAGAAGCTGCACTGCAAGGTGCGGATGAGCTTCAGTTTGTGTTATTTTAAGCCTCTTACTGACACATTGTCGTAATTTCATTTCTTCAGGACCTGCGGTAGAGGCTTCAAAAAGCGGCTCCCACACATTGAGGTGCCCCGATGAACAGGGTGCGTTCAGTGTCGTGATTTCTTTTTTTTTACCAAATTGACTGTTGACCGAACCTCTGCAGGTGGCAGCTCCCTTGTAGCTGGTGAAAGAATTTCTGCTGACTTCGTCTTGCCGGAGGAAACCTTAACCAGTCGTTCAGCTGTCACAAAAGGAACTTGTGTGACCAGTAAGTTGTATGTTCACTTCAACACCAGAGTGGATTGATATTGAGACTTCCGCAGGCCGCTCGCAAGATTGTTCCGACAGCACTGTCCGAGGCACTGAACAAGCTTCACAAGACCCTCCAGAAGATGTCTCCTGCCAACAGCTCCACGTCTGAGTGCCCTAGAGAAAATGGTGACTATGCTTTTATTGCAGCTGTTTTTAATGTGCTATTTTATGTTTAGGACATTCTGAGGAAAATATCCTGAAAAGGACACTACTTGTGCACTTACAAAATGTAAGGGTGGGCTCTCAGTGATTTTCATTTTTTTGTGCATTGTCAACATTGTGAATGGTTTGTTTTTAGGTAGTGGAATCGAAAACTTTGCACCACAGAAAGTTGTGCACCTTGGGTCTGAAAGAGCGAGGAAAGTGCTCGTATGGGATTAGTTGTTCTTCGCTTTTACATCCATTTTTTGTTTATTGCAGTGCGTTCCTGTGTGCCAGCGACAATGTCTCCATCAATGAAGTACAAGCAAACCATTAAACATCTGCAATCCAAAATAGCAGCACAGCGGAAAACTATCAAAAGACTGCGGAGACAGCCTCACCACACTAACCACTCATTCGTTGCATACATTGTTTTGGTTACCCGCTATGAGGAGTAGGGACACTGTGTATTCGCTCGAAGTCATTTGCATAACCTTAAATAGAATGTTGGGTATCCTGTCTGTTTTTTGTAGCAAATGCGGGCGAACTGTACACTTTACTGTGGGTCGCTTGGTCACTGTGTATGCTTTATCTCTCCAGCTCAAGTAATATATCGATAACAAAACCACTTGTTGAAATGTCTTCGAGCGGGTAAAGAACACAGTATGAAGTGGGCACAGTTCACGTTATCACGCTTTTTGTATTTTAGCTTCTCATCAACCTCCTCATCTCGCCCATCAAAATTTTCAAAAGAATACCCAAACTTGTAGCGTTTGATGGGGCTACGGACACTGCCATTTTATTTTTATATAGCTTTTGAGTGATAACGTACGATGTAGAGCCTTTGTGAAAAATAATGAGCCAAAGTGGTTTCCTTCTGCTATTTATTAGCCCTGTAATACCGCTCTCGTAACACCAATTAAGGTCCACAATTCTGGATAAGTGATGACTACAATCTATTTTAGCTCGCAAGCGTCACACAAACACCCAGACGCAAATCACTTGAGATCTTAAGTTTTTGATGATAAGAAGAGCCACAAGACCTGCCAGTGTTGTAGCATAAAGTTTGTCTTTCACGTAGTGAGCAAGCTGCAAAGCCCTACCTTTCTGAGTACAAGCAGGCATCAAGTCTGCTTTTTTTTTCATTTTGGGCTAGCTGTTCTTAAGCACAGCCAGCACACTGCAGCTTTGCCTTTCTGCTATATTGTGTCGTGTGCTTTCTGTGCACTCTTTTTTTCTATGCATTATTTTGGTTAACCCCAGGCGTGATTCGCGACTTCATTGCTGTGTATATGCCACTTCTTCCTTCTTATTCAGCATTGTGCGCTGTGTTTTTGCCATAGATCCTTACTTACCCACGGGCCCGGTGTGTCATACTTCACCAGCTTCTCGGCTTCTGCCAACTCTAGCGATGTGTGCGTTGTCTGTGTTCTCTCTGTATTTGTTACAATATTTGTTAGAATTTATTTGTAAGGCGAGATGCATTTGTTGTCTACCTTTGTCATATTGTGCTTTTTATATTCTCAGACTCTACCTTGCCTTTGAATAAAACATTGCGGATACTCTGTCTTTTTGACCTGATATATACATTGATCACTTGTTCCAAAAGAACAAGTGATCAACAAGTGAACAAAAGAACAAGAACAAGCGCGATGAATAAAATTGTAGTGAATTATCACTGCCTGCATCTCTCTTTATTATAACTTAATCGAAATAATAAAAAAATAAAAACAAAAATTCAAAATTTGCGCCAGTGAAACCGAAACAGGAAGCGCACGCCACTTGCTCTCACCAACCACCAGGTGTGCTAGGTTCGATTGGGCCGTTGGGGTCTACGGAAGTGTCCACTCTTCACCTTTTTTTATTTCTCTATGCAGACGCCACCGGCGTACCCTTTCAGCATACCCGAGGCACGGCCGCTTGATGAAAAACGCACGGCGCAGCAGTGCCCGAGCTGCCCAAGCGTCTGGCACATCCAGTGCGCCCGCGTGCTTTCGCATTCGTAGTTTCCTGGTGGACACTCTAGAGGCGCTGCTGTGGCTGCTGGGAGAGGAGGTAGAGGCGAAGGGGTGCGGTTGGCGCTAATTTAGTTTATTTTTCAGGGACTTTATAAGTAGTTTAGTAGTTCGACGTAGCGGGCAGCACCCTGTTTGGTGCGTAGTCATCGGGCGGCCGTGCATACATACAGTTGACCACCGACCACGCCTGCGATGCAGGTGGCTCGCGATTACGCTGTCTCGTTCTGCTTATGAAGGTGAAGGACATGCGCTCTTTGTAATCTTCATTAAAGGAATTGTGCCTGTAGTGACGCACTTAACCATGCTTAGTTTTTTCATAACCACGGTATTATATTTTTTTGTATGACTGTGCGGAAAATGAACTCAATAGCTAGCGCAACCATGTAGGCTTCAAATCATTAGGTCGCTCAAAAAGGAATGGTTGCATGCGCACGATTTCTATCGGTTTTTAGCTGCGATGTGTCCGGGACGGCTTTAAGCTCTCCCATAGTAGAGTACCGTGTACTCTAAATCGTTACCCTCTTTTTCTATTCCCCCCCTCCCTCTTTCGACTCTGGGACACTTTTTAAGCTCTCCCATAGTAGAGTCACAGAGAAATAAAAAAAGGTGAAGAGTGGACACTCCCGTAGACCCCAGCGGCCCAATCGACCCTAGCACACCTGGTGGTTGGTGAGAGCAAGTGGCGTGCGCTTCTTGTTTCGGTTTCACTGGCGCAAATTTTGAATTTTTATTTTTATTTTTTTTTAATTTCTATTTCGATTAAGTTATAATAAAGAGAGATGCAGGTAGTAATAATTCACTACGATTTTATTCATCGCGCTTGTTCTTGTTCTTTTGTTCACTTGTTGATCACTTGTTCTTTTGGAACAAGTGATCAATGTATATATCAGTCAAAGAGACAGAGTATTGGCAATGTTTTATTCAAAGGCAAGGTAGAGTCTGAGATTATGAAAAGCACAATATGACAAAGGTAGACAACAAATGCATCTCGCCTTACAAATAAATTCTAACAAATATTGTAACAAATACAGAGAGAACACAGACAACGCACACATCGCTAGAGTTGGCAGAAGCCGAGAAGCTGGTGAAGTATGACACACCGGGCCCGTGGGTAAGTAAGGATCTATGGCAAAAACACAGCGCACAATGCTGAGGAATAAGGAAGAAGTTACATATACACAGCAATGAAGTCGCTAATCACGCCTGGGGTTAACCAAAATAATGCATAGAAAAAAAGAGTGCACAAAAACCACACGACACAATATAGCAGAAAGGCAAAGCTGCAGTGTGCTGGCTGTGCTTGAGAACACTAGCCCAAAATGAAAAAAAGCAGACTTGATGCCTGCTTGTCCTCAGAAAGGTAGGGCTTTGCAGTTTTCTCACTACGTGAAAGACAAACTTTATGCTACAACACTAGCAGGTCTTGTGGCTCTTCTTATCATCAAAAACTTAAGATCCCAAGTGATTTGCGTCTGGGTGTTGCTGTGACGCTTGCGAGCTAAAATAGATTGTAGTCATCACTTATCCAGAATTGTGGACCTTAATTGGTGTTACGAGAGCGGTATTACAGGGCTAATAAATAGCAGAAGGAAACCACCTTGGCTCATTATTTTTCACAATGACTCTATCTACATCGTACGTTATTACTCACAAGCTATATAAAAATAAAATGGCAGCGTCCGCAGCCCCATCAAACGCTACAGGTTTGGGTATTCTTTTGAAAATTTTGATGGGCGAGATGAGGAGGTTGATGAGAAGCTAAAATACAAAAAGCGTGATAACGTGAACTGTGCCCACTTCATACTGTGTTCCTTACCCACTCGAAGACATTTCAACAAGCGGTTTTGTTATCGATATATTACTTCAACTGGAGAGATAAAGCATACACAGTGACCAAGCGACCCACAGTAAAGTGTACAGTTTGCCCGCATTTGCTACAAAAAAACAGACAGGATACCCAACATTCTTTTTAAGGTTATGCAAATCACTTCGAGCGAATACACAGTGTCCCTACTCCTCATAGCGGGTAACCAAAACAATGTATGCAACGAATGAGTGGTTAGATTGGTGAGGCTGTCTCCGTAGTCTTTTGATAGTTTTCCGCTGTGCTGCTATTTTGGCTTGCAGATGTTTAATGGTTTGCTTGTACTTCATTGATGGAGACATTGTCGCTGGCACACAGGAACGCACTCCAATAAACAAAAAATGGATGTAAAAGCGAAGAACAACTAATCCCATACGAGCACTTTCCTCGCTCTTTCAGACCCAAGGTGCACAACTTTCTGTTGTGCAAAGTTTTCGATTCCACTACCTAAAAACAAACCATTCACAATGTTGACAATGCACAAAAAAATGAAAATCACTGAGAGCCCACCCTTACATTTTGTAAGTGCACAAGTAGTGTCCTTTTGAGGATATTTTCCTCAGAATGTCCTAAACATAAAATAGCACATTAAAAACAGCTGCAATAAAAGCATAGTCACCATTTTCTCTAGGGCACTCAGACGTGGAGCTGTTGGCGGAGACATCTTCTGGAGGGTCTTGTGAAGCTTGTTCAGTGCCTCGGACAGTGCTGTCGGAACAATCTTGCGAGCGGCCTGCGGAAGTCTCAATATCAATCCACTCTGGTGTTGAAGTGAACATACAACTTACTGGTCACACAAATTCCTTTTGTGACAGCTGAGTTAAGGTTTTCGCCGGCAAGACAAAGTCAGCAGAAATTCTTTCACCAGCTACAAGGGAGCTGCCACCTGCAGAGCTTTGGTCAACAGTCAATTTGGGTAAAAAAAATGAAATCGCGACACTGAACGCACCCTGTTCATCGGGGCACCTCAATGTGTGGGAGCCGCTTTTTGAAGCCTCTACCGCAGGTCCTGAAGAAATGAAATTACGACAATGTGTCAGTATGAGGCTTAAAATAATACAAACTAAAGCTCATCCGCACCTTGCAGTGCAGCTTCTGCAGTCCTGTCACAGTCACTATTTGAAGCGACGCTCGGAGAACGTGCATATATGTGCAGTTGGTACAAGTTACAAAGCTTGTAGCATAGAGAAACTTAAACAGCTCTTTCAAATGCGCAAATTGGTTGAACGTGGAGGAAAAGAGAAGGCACCAACTAGGAAACAATTAATTTGTGATTTTTGGAATTATCAACAGTGCCAGCTTTCACCGATGAAAGGTATATGTACATGTGCACTCAGGATTGAAGATAACGTGAAATAGCCCTTGAAAGTCTTTCAAAACAAGTTGCGCAGGTCAAGAGCATCAGAAAACGACAGAATTGTAAAGCTGCTGTTAGGAAGGTAACAGCCCACAATTCACAAAATTTAAGACTTTCCAAGTGTTACTTCTATAGTGAGGTTTCTCCATCGGCTACAAAGATCTTCGCGGTTAACTGTCGCCACTGATTCAATACAAGTGGCTGCTATTGCACATATTTGAGTTTCAGTCAATCACTTACATGGTGCAGCTGGTTGCACACTGGGAACAGCCATTCTTGTAAGCCTTGTGTGCCCAGGGTCCATGAAACTTTGAGCAGTAAAATGGTCACTACAAACCCTGTACGTTGCGTACAATAGGCTGGCCGGCTTACTCAGGAGATCATCGCGTCCAGCATACTGCATCCATGCTTTCATCCTGCATTGGCAATGAACTACCAGCTGAAAGGGGAAGTGCTTGAATAGTGATTTTTTATTGTTACCCTCACTGAGCAAGTACGAGCAGTAAGCCTAAAGACATGCAAACCATACAAAAGCTTTAACACACCTGCCGTCCCGTTGTATGCGGAAGAAACTCGTCCCAGGCTTCTTGTAGGTTCTGCCATTGTTGAAGCACCACGATACACAGCAGTAGCTGCCGTAGCTTGGACCGCCGGACGGCATGGCATCAGCACGATCTGAAAATGTTAGTAAGTGGATGCTTCACTGTCAAATTACGAAAAAGATATGTGCACGTCATAAGTGTACCAACAAACCCCTTTGAATGACTAGCTAATCTATGCACAATACAAAACCAGTGATACATCTCTGACCCATAAAACTCTGACTTATAAAGATAGACGTCAAGACCACGTACAAAGATCTTCAGAAGTTTCCAGGCCGCTATCTCTTGTAATGCAATGGTATCGCAGCCTGGGAACTTTAGAACACCTTCGTGCGTACGCAGTATCAGAACAGTACATTGGGAAGAAAAATCGTAGTTGAAATTTGTGCGGTAAAATTATATTGGAAACGTCAAAAAAATTTGTGGGCAGCTTGCACTAGTGGCACAAGGCTAGCGAAGAAACGAAGATGATGGCCGCTTGGCTAGTCCAGATTTGCCTCCGGCACACCAAGAATTATTCGTGTTGCGAGCCTTCGGGAAACGTGTCGTGAAGCATGCGAGGCCCAGCGAACGGTTCTCAATATTTTGCACTGAGCCACCGAGCCTATGACATAGCTGTCCAGCTATGCTGCCTACAGACGCTCGCGTCCGTGGCAGACGCAGCACGCGTCGCCTCGGCTTGACGCTGTGCCGCCTTTGCTATACTGCATACGTTGCACAATGTTCCCGTCTAGCCGCCGCTTAGAGCCACAAACTTTCTTTTTAGCGAACCTCCCAGTCCTTACAAGCTTCAGAAAAAGGTTACAACTGCGTGAATGAGACGCCACGTAAGAAACGAACTCGCACACACGAAGCGCAACGTGTGTGTGTGCATCTCTCTATGTTTGTTGCATGGTTTCTTATTCGCACAGGTGTAACCGTTTTCTGAGAAAAATGGCCGAACAAGACCAACAACATGTCATTCAACAAGCTTCGCTTGAAAACGTGCCTCACCTGTTATCTCACGCTTGAAAACGCCGACGCAGCCGACGTTGACGAAAGCGACGAAAGCTTCTCGCTGTCAGTCATGCATGAGCTTGTCGCTGAGTAGATGGTGTTTATGACAATACGGCTGAAGAAAAATAATCGCGTAAGGTGTGTTGAATAAATTGTTTTTATGTGTAAAGAACATACCTAATTTGGGCGTATAATTATTATTTTGTGAAAACAATTCTGTTGTATTGATTTTAACTGTTTTTTTGCGCTTGCGCCCTCTGACGTTTGATGAGAGCACTAGTTGGTTACGTAATCGTGACGCACTTCCTGAGGCCAGGTTTCGCGGAGTGTCCTCTCTTGTCTTCTTTCTCTATGGTAGAGTACCCTGTACTCTTAATTGTTACCCAGTTTTCTAAACCCCCCTACCCTGTTCTTGGAAGGACTTATTTGCCCCAGAACAGCTTATTGCTCTCCCTTTGTAGAGTACACCGTACTCCAAATCATCATGCAGTAATTTTAAACACATTACTTAATCTACCAGGCCCACGGGACGGTTTCAAGTTCTCCCATAGTAGAGTTGCTAGTATTCTAAATCGGTACCCACCTTTTCTAGTCAGATCAAGTGTGAGGCCCAGTCAAGGAGGTTTGAAAAAAAATTGTTAGAGTGGATCCTCCAGCAATGTTTAGCCAGCAGTAGTGAAGCCAGAGTTTGCCAAAAATTCCAGAAACATGCTATTTGCTCGTGGTGCCCACTTAGACATCAAGTGGCTTTGATTTGATACTCAAAAGCTATGTTAAATATAAATTAAAAGACAGTTCTTTTCGAAGAAATAATCAACCGATACTGCAATAGCAGCGACTTGATCTCTATTCTCTAATAAAGTTTGCATTGAATTCAAGGCTAACGAAAGGCAACTAGTAACACGCGGACGCACCTAAAGAAATATTTGACCCGAACGGGTTGCCCCATTAAACTCTTTGGGCTTGCGAAGAAAACGCTCTTTCACACTTGCCGAACGCCAACAGATTGTACCCCTAGTAAGATAGCTGTCGCAGCCACCATCTTACCATTTGCACGGCTTCAGCCATGGGCACAATTTTCCCCTCAAGCAATTTATTTTAAACCTCCTGGGGCCCAACGGACGCCTTTCAGCTCTCTCATAATAGAGTACCGAGTACTCTAAACGCTGACCACGAGTACTCTAAATCGCTGACAACCTGTGTGTTTAGAACAGACATGTTGTAGTCCTTCAGACCGGCACAGCTTAATGCTCTCCCATAGGGGAGTACATTTAACGCCTTCTCTAGATAGATGCATGCGACTTGAGCCAAAAAGCTGGTTCCCAGCCCTCTGCTGTTCTCTCCTTCTCCACTCCCCCAAACGATGGATGGATGGATTGATAAGGCTGTACTCTTTAGATCGAGCGGTGGCTAACTCCACCAAGCCGTAATACTGAGTGAACCAAAAACTAGATTTATTTTTTTTCTATTTTAAATATAGTGAGGTTGAGGAATGGTACTTTGAGGTGAACGGTTTGATTTTTACTCGTGGCTTGACCTTAGCCACCAATTAGACAACCTCCTCCTAGTTAATTCTACCCACTATGTCTATTTTGCTCTTCCTGTCCCTAAACCCTAGTGCTTTGAAAAACTCTGCGCCATCATCCTGAACTATAGGGTGAAGCCGTTTACAGAACATTATCAAGTGTTCGGCAGTTTCCTCCTATTCTCCACACGCACTGCATACCGTGTCTACCCCTTCGTATTTGGCCCGATATGTCTTGATTCGTAATACTCCCGTCCTCGCCTCAAACAGTAGAGAACTACCCCGATTATTATCATAGATCCTTTCCTTGGTGATTTCCCGCTTAAAAGTTCGATAGATCTCTACTGTGGACTTCTTAATCATGCCAATTCTCCACATATCGGTCTCAGTTTCTTTCACCTGCTTGCTAACCGATAATTCTTTTTAGTTTGGCCCCCAGCTGTTTTCTTAGTATTTACCAGTTAGATTTCTGTTTCGCTTCCTCCATTTTGTATCGACATTATTCATGTACAAGTAGCTGAATACAATCCTAGCCCAACGCTCCTCCCCCATTTCTCTCAATCCCTTCTCAAATTTTATATTGCTGCTAGATTTCCTGTCCTCAAATGATGTCCACATTATATCTTCTGTACTCCCTCATTCGGTGTATTTCCTTAGGGCAAGCCTGCCTATTCCGCGTTGCTTCATTTCTAATCTTGCTTTATCTTCTGATGTCATGCCCAAGACCGCATTGCCGAATGTCAGGCCAGGAACCATGACCCCTTTCCGTATTCATCTTTCAACGTCATACCTATTGTAATTCCGCAGTGCCCTGTTTTTCATCACTGTTGCATTCCTGTTACCTTTAGTCGTCAAGTATATTTCATGTTCCCTTAGGTACTCGCTCCCATTGCTTATCCATGCGCCCAGATAATTGTATTCATCTTTTATCTCTAGCGTGACATCCTGTACTCTAAGCTCACTACCTTCATTATCATTAAAAATTATGACTGCTCATTTTTCCTAACTGAATTTGAAATCGACCTATCTCGCTCATTACAGCAGATGTCCATCATTTTCTGCAAATCTTCCTTGTTGTCGGCCATTAGCAGTATATCATCTGCGTACATCAATGCTGGTAGTGCCTGTTCAATGAGTTTTCCTTGTTTGACGAAAGAGAGGTTGAAGCCAACTCCACTTCCCTCTAATTTTGCCTCTAATTCTTGTAGGCACATCATGAATAACAAAAGTGACAGAGGACACCTCTGCCTAAGCCCCCGTTTTACCTCGGTGGGCATGGATACCTGTTTTTCCCACTTTCTAACTACCTTGTTACCTTTATAGATATTGTCACGCAGCAAAGGACGACGCAGTTGTCTATAAGGAAAACAAGTTAGTTTATTGGAGCGAACTTGTGCTCCCCTAACAACTGAAAGAATACACAGGCGGCGAAGCAGTGGTCGGCAAAACGACGTGCACGCTAGTGAGCGTCGGCGATCGAATGTCGCGGCATCGGCTGTGCGGGAATTCATGTCCCTCGACGCGAGGGTTCCTCGAATAGTCGAATTGTATAGAGAACGCTGTGATAGCGTTTGTTCGAAACGCTGTTTGTTCGGGACGCTCGAAACGCTGTTCGATAGCGTTTGTTCGAAACGCTGTGATAGCGTTTGTTCGAAACGCTGTGAAAACAGTGATAGCACAGGCCGGCGCAGCCAGGCCGAAAAAACAAAACACAAATAAACAAACCCAATGCATGGTTCGCGGCATTACCCCCCCCCCCCTCTAATGCCTAGTTCACACTGAAACATCCGCTTTCTACAGCGACTGAAATTCCCCTGCCACCGAAACGCAGCGTCGTTCACACTGGACGCGCCCCGTGCCGCCGAATATGCCATCTACTACGGGGCGAACGCGGGATGAATGCGCTGTCACCCGGTTGTTGTCGCGGCTCGCAAACGCTACTACGCTATCCGGTGGTGTATACTTCGACGATTCTCGTACGCGGGGTGGGGGGGCGCTGCGAGCGCTCGATGGTGACGGACGCACTCCACATCGCCTCCGTAGATTTCCTGCTATTTCTGCGGACATCCACCTTGGTACCCCTGAAACTTGGATTTATCGTCACCGCCAAGTTCTCCGCTTCGCCTAGACAACACCTTCGTCAAGGTGGGTCCAGTTTTGACAACTTGAGGGACGTCCTTCACTCCCGGCTACAACGCTGCCTCGCTAAGGGCTCTCAGCCCGGCGATGGCGGCCGCTAACGTGGTTACGGGCTATGATCCTACCTCAAGCCAAATGCTGTCCATGGAGATTTCATCCTCCGTAAACACTATGCCATCAGAAGATGAATACCTCGACGACATGGTGAAACTGTGGCAACGCAAGCAAGCAAAATCGAAGCCTGCGTCTCAACAACAACGAGACGCCACAGCGGGCCACCATTCCCCAGCCTTGCAAGGAACGCCGGCGCGCCATCCCTCCGGTGATGTGCCTACCTCTGTTCCGTCCTCGCAGCCAGCGAAGCAATGCAAGTGGCGTCCACGTCAAACTCCTCGCCTCTCTCGCGACGACTACATCGTAGTAGTGAAAGCTCGCGTTCCCTGCGAGTTACGCACATTTGTTCCGGCCGATCGCACGGGCGACGCCATCCGCAGCTGCCTCGGCGACCGGACTACCACGCAAATTCAAGTGTGGCCAATCTGGGAACAGAACATCTTAGTCTGTAGCACCACCATTTTGCCTATGGCACAGCGACTCCTCGGGGACTTCCAGCTGCAAGTGGGGGATCAGCAGCTTCCCGTTCGAGGCCACGCCAAGGCACCAGGGGATACATGCAGGGGCGTCATCAACGTAAACCCTGCTGAAAGCCCGGAAAAGATCAAGTCTGAACTGTATTGGCCTCGAGGTACTATCCTTGCGGTCCGCAAACTCGGAGATTCCGCGGCGGCGGTGGTGACTTTCGAGGGCACGAAGTTACCCCGCTTCCTCTTCTACCACTGCGTGGCGACGTACATCCGCGCCTACAAGAAAACGGTCCCGGTTTGCACCAAGTGTGGTACCATCGGCCATCGACCACCTCAGTGTCCTCACCCCGCTCCAACGCAGTGTGCCAAATGTGGAACCCCCGCACCTGCAGGTCTCAATGCCCACGACTGGCACCCCAAGTGCCTCCTCTGCCACGGCGCCCATGAGACTGGGACCAGTGGCTGCACGGCAAAATATCGAAAATATCGGAAACGCAAGCAGCCCTTAACATGTCCTCGAGGGACCACCTTATGTTCGTCACAGCCAGACAGCGGCACCAACCTGCATCAGTCGGCTCCACCACTCCACGCTGACACTCAGGCATTCCCACCGCTCGAAGCACCAGCGGCGGTACCTCAGGTGAGCAGTTGGGCAGGGAAAGCTGCTTCTAAGCCTCTCTCACCCCCTTCTGTCGATCCTCCTTCTCCCGAACTTGCGGCCCTTCGCCAGCAAGTTGCGGCACTTCAAAAGCAAAATTCTCTTTTAACTAAACAACTCGAACTCTTAAATAAGCGACTTCAACCTCAACAACAGTGTACTGCAAGGCCATCCGGTATTGCCTCTTCTGTCCAGGCGGCTACGCCAGCTACGTACAAGCTTAATCATCGCGCTAAGTCCACTCCCATTAAACCGCCGGTTCAAGCAACCATTTGTACTTCAGCACTCGGAACCGGTGCCACATCTACTCCAGAAGCTCTTCAGGCTCCTGGGGCACCTCAGGTTATCTTGCCCGCTAACCAAACTCTCCCTAGCAAAGAGCGCACCCCGCGCGTAGAGGAACGCCTCACGCGCGCCGAAGCTTCGATTAATCACCTCCTCACCAGCTTCTCGGTCCAACGCATAGTAGTAGAGGTTACCCAGGCTATTCAAGCCTGGGAAATCACCCAGTTTCAACCCAAGGCATCGCGTTCCCGCTCCTGCTCGGTGAGCAGTGAGGGTACAGCTCCACGGCGTCGTCGTAAGGTGGCTACCACCACCCCGCCGTCGGACAATCCGGCCTCCGTGCCCTTCTCTGCCTCTGAGGAATCCGAGCGGGACATGGAGGACCAAATATAAAACCTAAGACAGTCACGATGGCTACCAATCGTACGTCCCGTTCAAACATTGCGTCTAAATTCGAGATCATACAGTGGAACCCTGGAGGCTTCGGGAACAGGCGAAAGCGTTCACATCATTCTCTTTTCCTCAGCTCACTTGGCTCTCAGCCGGCCGTCTTGGCGCTCCAAGAATCTGGCCCTGCTCCATCCCTTTCTGGATACTGCTCCTATGTAGGCGGCACCACCACATGCCTCCTCGTGCATAAAGCTTACACGGCGGTACAGATTGACCTCGATCTGGATCTTCCTTACGACTACTGCATGATATCAGTGCTGTCTCAGCGGAGGGGCCAACCATCAGTTCATATCTTAAACGTGCACTGTCCCCCTCGCCTTGCAAGGGCTTCGTTTGCGCATCTCTTCCATCGGGCGCTGCGTATAGCGGCCCGACAACCACTGGTGATTGTCGGGGACTTTAATGCCCCCAGCCCTCACTGGGGTTACCACTACGAGAAGGCCCGGGGCAGAGAGCTCACGGAGCTCATTTCCTCGCTGAGCCTGACGCTTCTTACCGATCCGGCACAACCCACACGTTCCGGCAACTCGGTCACGCGAGACACATGCCCCGACCTCTCCCTGACCCGTCACATCCTCGATGCTACATGGGAGAATTTAGGCGAAACCCTAGGCAGCGATCACTTTTTACTCCGCATTTCGTTCACACCGCGGCAGAAAATGCGCCAACACTGGGGCCAAGCCCGTCTCACCGATTGGACTCAGTTCAGAATGCAACCATTCCCCGCCGGCCTCTCCTCGACCGAATATGCAGCGTGGGCATCATACGCTCTCTATATGAAACAAGCGAACACTCACACCCTTGCAACCTCTAATTTGACTCCTGCAATCGATCCACACCTCCTACATCTTTGGCACGCTCGCCGCGGGCTCATAAGGCGCTGGAAACGCAACAAACTTAATCGGAAACTTCGCGCTCGCATTGAGGCGCTCACTGCAGAGGCGGCCGCATACTCCGCACAACTTTCCGATGCTAACTGGGCAGACACCTGTTCGAAGGCTGCAAACCAGATGAGCTTTAAGAGTGCGTGGCGACTCTTTAGAAACCTTCTCGATCCCTCCACCACCAAGGGAGAAACGCAACGCCAGCTCCACCGTGTTCTGCATGCCTTTCAGGGCACTACGGATGAACTCGCGCGAGAACTTTGTGACCGCTACATCTGCCGCACAAATGATCCTGCAGGCCCAGTATATACGTATTCCGGCGCCCCTAACACCAACCTCGACGCCCCATACACGCTTTCTCATTTACGATTTGCACTCACGAAAATGCGACGGGGCACGGCCCCTGGACGCGACGGAATCACAGTATCGCTCCTGGCAAATCTTCCCGACCAAGCACACCACTCACTACTCCACCTTATAAATTCAATATGGGACGGCTCTCCGCTTCCAACGGAATGGACCACATCGGTCGTGACATTCATTCCCAAATCGGCAAAGACCGTTAGTATTGAGGCACTGAGACCCATCTCACTTACGTCTTGCGCAGGCAAACTCATGGAAACCATGGTTCGCGAACGCCTTTCCGCCTACTTGGAGGCCAGGAGGACCTTTGCCGACACGATGTTTGGCTTTCGCCCCCATCTGTTGGCGCAAGACGTCCTGCTCCAGCTTCAACACAATATCATAGAGCCGACTACTATGCGCCATAACGATAAAGCCGTGCTCGCTCTCTATCTCCGCGGGGCGTTCGACAACGTCAAACACAGCACTATACTCACTAACCTGTCTACCACAAACTGCGGGCAGAAGACTTTCAACTACATTCGTGCCTTTCTATCACATCGCACCGCCTTCATTCGCCTTAATTCTACCGAACACGGCCCGTACTTATTAGGCACGCGGGGTACACCTCAAGGGGCAGTCCTGTCTCCTCTGCTTTTTAACCTGGCGATGATGAACCTCCCCTCTCTTCTAAGCGAGGTCGAGGGAATACAACACGCACTATATGCGGACGATATCACAATCTGGACCAACACCGGCTCCTTAGCGCAAATCGAAGAACGCCTGCAAAAGGCTGCCCTTCTGGTGGACACCTACGCAGGTTCATGCGGCCTGGAGTGCTCTCCAGCTAAATCGGCTCTTCTTTCAGTCTCTCCGCTACCGCCGCCTCAAATTTTTCTTCCGTCCGGGCCCATCCCGTCAGTGCAAAACATTCGGGTTCTTGGCCTTCACCTCACATCGTCCTTGGATCCAAAGGGCACAATAGCAGGCCTCAGACGCATCAGCGAACAGGTGAGCCGCATGATACGGCGAGTTTCTACCAAGCGCGGCGGCCTCCGCGGGTCTCAGTTCCTCCGATTGGCCCACGCGTTTGTGACCAGTCGCGTCCTCTACGCCTTGCCTTACCTTCGCCTGCGTCGTCGACACGAGCACCAGCTGGACGTCCTTCTTCGTTCAGTATACAAACGCGCTCTGGACCTACCTATTGCAACTTCCAACAGCCGATTTGCGGCTCTGGGGGTACACAACACCTTTGCAGAGATGCGCGAAGCTCATCGCGTTAACCAAATCAATCGACTGTCGCAGACGCCTTCAGGGCACCGTCTTCTACACAGACTTGGCCTTAACCCGATATCTGACCAAGACCCTCTGCAGCCGGTACCAGAGCTCTGGCGTCAAAAGCTATGGGTGGAACCTCTACCCCGTAATATGAACCCCGACCTCCATTCTGGCCGTAGACTAGCACGCGTCGCGGCCCTTCATACGCGACACTCCGATCGTCCTGGTGTTTTCTACGTGGACGTCTCGGGTCCCTCCCCTCGGGTCACTTCACGGCTGCCGTGATTACAGAGGGCAAACACGTAGATGGCCTCTCCTTTCGAGCAGACACAGTAACGCACGCTGAAGAGGTTGCCATAGCTTTGGCCGCCTCTCACCCTGCCTCACGCACCATCCTGACGGACTCGCGCTCAGCCTGTTCTCAGTACCTTCAGGGTTCCATTGCCCCGCTGTCGGCTAGCCTGCTACAGGCAGCCTCCTGGCGCTTCAACCCTCATCCCATTCGTATAGTCTGGACCCCAGGCCACTCGGGCCTGCCCGGCAACGAGGCGGCAAATGCCGCTGCCCGCGCTTCTCCTGTCCGGGCCGTTGCCCCTCCATGTCCCGAGACGGAATCTGGCAATACCAACCTGACGCGCTTTCGCGAAATTTTGGCTTATACCGGGCTTCGTGCCGCCTCTACCCGGACCCCGCACGCGGTTTGGAGAAAGCGGACGAACGACTGCTACGCCGCCTGCAGACAAACACCTTTACCAGTCCGGCGGTCGCCAGGCACTTTTTGCCGGAAATCAATGGCACCTGCTCGACCTGTCATGTCCTCGCCGACACATATCACGTCGTAGCATCGTGCCCAGTTAATCCCGTCCCTTTCTCACCCCCTTTTCCTATCCCAACTAGAGAGGCTTGGGAGGAGCACCTGCTCGGCTGCTCTACCTTGGCTGCACAACGCTCCTTGGTGGAGCGCGCACGGGCAGCTTCCAGCTCCACTGGCGTCCCGGAATAGGGTCTTGCCACTCTAGCACGCCGATGGGCCACGTCGGCACTCTCTAGTATACTTTTTCTGAAATAAATGTTTTTACCACCACCTACCACCGTACGCAAGAAGCAAGAAAAGACAGTTCTGCTTACTTTGCTCGCAAGTGGCTGTCTTGTAATGCACGAAGAGCAGAAAAACCACCGACGCCAGCGGCGTTGGTGGGTTCGTTTTGGTTTGCAAGACCACAACAAGCTCGGTCACGCCAACAGCAAGCTCGGTCACCTCTTTCACGAAATACGAAGGCGAAGTAGGCGCAGAGTAGGTTAAACTCCCGTTCGTTTCAACATTCAGTTACGTGCACTGCAGCATAACAAGTGAGTAGGGCTTGGCCGCCATTTTTCAAAATGCCTTGATAGCGCTCCTATTGGTCCGCGGTGACCGATTCGGCGGCAGACACCGAAAAATCGGTCCGAGAGCGATCAGCGTGGAGAGGGCCCTTTCGGCGGATCTCGCCGCCGCCGAACCGGATTCGGAGCACTTTCCGCGGCCGGAATGCTCAGTGTGAACACGGCCAAAGAGTGCATCGACCCGATGCTAACATAAGGGATAGTCCAAACAAATTAATATAAAAGTTTGTCATCGTCCGTAGAAAGGTTTTAAGCGAACCACATGGACGACTTCGGGCCGCGTGCGTCGTCGTGATGTACGGGAGTCACCATCAGAAATCACTACGTACGTTAGTTCACCAACACGTCGTAGAATCCGGTAGGGTCCGAAATAGCGTCGTAGAAGTTTCTCACTGAGTCCACGTCGTCGAATGGGAGTCCAAACCCACACACGATCTACAGGATGGTACTCGGCGTCTCGGCGTCAGAGATTGTAGCGTCCGGCATCCACCAGTTGCTGGTCCGTTATACGAACTCGAGCGAGCTGGTGGGCCTCCTCCGCACGTTGGAGGTATCCTTGAACGTCGGCGTTGAGGTCGTCGTCTTCTACGTGCGGAAGCATGACGTCGAGCATCGTAGTCGGCCGTCTTCCGTAGACGAGCTCGAACGGTGTCATCTGCGTGGTTTCTTGGATAGCCGTGTTGTATGCAAACGTGACGTACGGGAGGACTTCGTCCCACGTCTTAAGTTCAACGTCGACGTACATAGACAGCATATCCGCGATTGTCTTATTCAGCCGTTCCTTTAGTCCGTTCGTTTGTGGGTGGTACGCCATCGTTATGCGGTGATCCGTGTTGCTGTAGCGTAAGATTCCTTGCATGAGCTCCGCAGTGAAGGTCGTTCCGCGGTCCGTGATTAGGACCTCAGGGGCTCGATGTCGCAGCACAACTTGGTTAATAAAGAACTTTGCAACTTATTGTGCAGTTCCTCTCGGAAGAGCGGTGGTCTCTGCGTAGCGCGTCATGTAATCTGTCGCTACGACAATCCATTTGTTCGCGGATCGGGATGTAGAGAATGGGCCCAGAAGGTCCATTCCGATATGTTAGAAGGACCTTGTTGGGACGGCGATCGGCAGCAGAAGTCCGGCGGGTCTCGTCGGTGGTGTTTTTCGTCGCTGGCAGTCACGGCAGCTCCGGTCAGTAGTGGGTGACATCGGATGTAAGGCGGGGCCAGAAGTATTTCGCCTTGATTTTTGTAATCGTGTGAGCTGTTCCGAGATATCCGGAAGACGGGTCGTCGTGGCACGCTTCCAAAATTTTGTCACGAAGGTCTGCGTGGATGACAAGGAGATAATTCGTTCTCGTTCCGGGGTTGAAATTCTTCTTCACTAGGATGGAGTTTTTGAGGCTGAACGCTGGTAAGTTGCGCTTGAACGCCCTAGGCACGGCTACGTTGCGTCCTTCGAGGTAGTCGATCATGGCGCGGAGGTCAGGGTCGGCACGCTGCTGGGCGGCTAGGTCGCTCTCTGTCACGACTCCGAAGAACGCGCTGTCTTCATCGGAGTCCTGTGGTGGTGGGTCGACGGGGGCGCGGGACAGGCAGTCAGCGTCGGAGTGTTTCCTGCCGGATTTGTAGAATATTGTAACGGCGAACTCTTACAGGCGCAAGCTCCACCGCCCAAGACGGCCAGAGGGGTCCTTCAAATTGGCGAGCCAACACAGCGCATGATGGTCTGTCACAACCTTAAACGGTCTACCATAAACGTATGAACGAAATTTTGAAATGGCTCATATGATAGCCAGGCACTCTTTCTCGGAGGCAGAGTAGTTTCTCTCCTCCTTCGACAGACCATAGCTTGCATAGGCGATTACCTTTTCGTAACCGCTTTGCTTTTGGATGAAGACGGCACCCAAACCGATATCACTGGCGTCCGTGTGCATTTCCGTTTCGGCGTTTTCGTCGAATCGAGCGAGCAAGGGCGGGTTTTGCAGGCGTTGTTGCAGCTCGCAGAATGCCTTTTCTTGGTCGTTTTCCCAGCTAAAAGGGGTGCTTTCTTTCGTCAGGCGCGTGAGTGGCTCTGCAATGCGTGCGAAGTTTGCGACGAAGCGCCGGTAGTATGCGCACAGTCCGAGAAACCTTCGCACACCTTTATTATCTTTCGGCCTTGGGAAGTTCGCAATGGCTGATGTTTTTGCCGGGTAAGGTAGGACTCCTACGGCGTTCACGACGTGACCCAAGAACTTGAGTTCCTCGTACGCGAAACGGCACTTCTCAGGCTTCAGCGTTAACCCCGACGTACGAATGGCCTCGAGTACAGATTTCAACCTTGTGAGGTGTTCGTTGAAAGTCTGGGCGAATACGACAACGTCGTCGAGGTATACTAGGCAAGTGTGCCACTTCAGGCCTGCTAGCACAGTGTCCATGACTCTCTGAAACGTTGCGGGCGCCGTGCACAGCCCACATGAGCCCTAAGCCATTGCCAAGCCGACAAGCAAGCCCAACACGACAAGCTCGCCCAACTCGTGTCAGCCGCCGACAGCAAGGCCTTCAGCCAGAGTTTGGACTGCTCCCGGATAAAAGGAGGAAAGAAAACGTAAAAACCACGATGATCGACACAGGCACCATGACCAGCGCTACCAACCCTGCCGTCGTTCTGCAACAACCTCGTGAGCCCCCATCATTCCGAGGATCTCCTGGTGAATACCCGGAAGAGTGGCTAGAGAAGCTGGAGCGCATCCGCATCTTTAACAGGTGGGATGACAAAGAAACGTTTCGTCATGTATTCTTCTATTTAGAGGATGCAGCTCGAACGTGGTTTGAGAACCATGAAGGCTCCCTAACCGACTGGACTGTCTTTAGGAGGAATTCCTCAAAACATTCGCTACGGTTGTGCGGAAAGAACGAGCCGCCCTTTTGTTGGAGACATGAATGCAACACCCTAACAAAGGTGTTGTACCGTTCGCTGAGGAGATGAAGATGCTGTTCCGGAGAGCTGACCCCGAAATGGCAGAAGAGAAGAAGGTGCGCTTTCTGATGGGGGAGTTAAACAAGAGCTCTTCGCTGGACTCATCCGCAACCCCCCTAAGACCATCGCTGAGTTCGTCACCGAGGCTTCGATGATCGAGAAGACCTTGGATATGCGTTCGCGGCAATACGATAGACCACTCAACACCCTTTCGGTGAACCCGGTAAACGCCTCTGGATTGGCGACGGAAGACTTGCGGGAGACCATCCGCGCCGTCGTTCGCGAGGAACTGAGGAAATTGTTCCCAGCAACGCCGCAGCCCCAAGTCGCCTCCCTCTCTGACGTCGTCCGCGAGGAAATTCAGCAAGCACTGGAGAATTCTACGCCGTCGGAAGCTTCTTACGAACCACAAGCGATGACCTACTCCGCTGCTGCTCGTCGACCCCGACCCGTCCCAACCCGTTATCAAGAGGCCCCACCGTACCGCCGCCCAATGTCGCCCGCCCGACCCCCTGTAACCCGAAACCAGGCGCCCAGGAAGACCGAGGTGTGGTGAACGCCAGATAATTGTCCGCTGTGCTAGCACTGCGGAGAGGCCGACCACGTCTACCGCCGCTGCCCGTACAAGAGGCTGGGTATGCCTGGGTTCTCCGTCGACGCACCCCGCCTGCGAGCCGGCCAGCGCCCATTTGAGATCGAAGAATACCTGTCGAACACCAGCCGTGGACCATCCCGTTTCAACCGTTCGCCGTCGCCCTACCCGTACCAATCCCCCAACCGTCGCAGCAATGCTGACTTCGCCCGTGGAATGTCCCCCAGCCCACGAGGGAGAAACTAAAAGCAGCAACTTCTGGAGGTGAAGTTGCACAACGACGAAAAAATGAAAACCCTCCAACGACGCAAGACCGTGATTCACGACATTCCCTCATCCCGACGACCCGGCGACACCCTGACGAGACCCCCGAAAACGACGACAGCAACGCTGCGCGACGCGTACACGAAATGACGAAGCCTGCCGCTGAGAAGACGATGATGACGACGCATAGTGCCCGACCATCAACACGCGCAAGCCGCGATGCGACGCCCCGACGCACCCGAAATTCGAGGAAAGCGGCATCCGACGTCCGGTTGTGCATCGACGGCCTTGACGTAGTCGCCCTTATTGACACGGGAGCCGACTACTCGGTCATGAGTGGGTCATTCGCGTCCAAGCTAAAGAAAGTTACGACCAGATGGGACGGTCCGCACATACACACAGCAGGAGGCCACCTCGTGACCCCAAGTGGAATGTGCACATCGCGCGTCACCATAGACGGCACTCGTACCCTGCGGAGTTCGTCATTTTGCCTAACTGTTCCCGCGACGTAATTCTCGGAATGGACTTTTTGACGGACAATGGCGCAATAATTGATCTGCAGACCAGGTCGATAACGTTTTCTTCCGATCACTCCATGACATTCCCCGCAGCCGAACCTCAGACACCGTGCTGCTGTAAGGATCGCCGGCGATCACGTTACCCTGCTACCCCGCACCTCCACAAGATGTCACGCAGCAAAGGACGACGCAGTTGTCTATAAGGAAAACAAGTTTATTGGAGCGAACTTGTGCTCCCCTAACAACTGAAAGAATACACAGGCGGCGAAGCAGTGGTCGGCAAAACGACGTGCACGCTAGTGAGCGTCGGCGATGGAATGACGCGGCATCGGCTGTGCGGGAATTTATATCCCTCGGCGCGAGGGTTTCTCGAATAGTCGAATTGTATCAAGAACGCTGTGATAGCGTTTGTTCGAAACGCTGTTTGTTCGGGACGCTGGAAACGCTGTTCGATAGCGTTTGTTCGAAACGCTGTGATAGCGTTTGTTCGAAACGCAGTGAAAACAGTGATAGCACAGGCGGGCGCAGCCAGGCCGATAAAACAAAACACAAATAAACAAACCCAATGCATGGTTCGCGGAAATATTCTTTAAAGGAGTAGTGACTCGATCTTCCACACCTAGTGCGTCCAATATTCCCCACAAGTCCTCTTGAGCCACACTATAGTGCGCACCCTTGATATCCCAAAAAAAGCTAGCAACAGGGGCCTTCCTTTTTTGCTATTTCGATGCAATGCGTCAGTGAGAACAGATTGTCTTTCAACCTCCTGTGTTTCCGAAACCCTTTCTGCAGTTCCACCAGCACCTCCTCATCCTCAATTCATGCCTGCAGCCTCTCACTTACAATCTGCATCGCCAACCTGTAGACCACTGATGTCGCTGGTACAGGACGGTAGTTGTTTATGTCACCTTTGCCACCCCCCCCTTTCCTTTATAGATCATGCTCATCCTGCTAAGTTTCCATCCATCGGGGACTTCACCATCGATTATTATTTTGCTCACTGCCTCTCTAAAAATCTGCTTAGATTTCAGACACAATGTCTTTATCAGCATAATTGGAATGCCAACTGGGCCTGTTGATGTACTACTAGGAACCCTCTTCTCTACCCTTTCCCACTCTCACTGTGAAAATGGAGCCATTGCACCACCTGATTCATCCTTGTCTATTGTGGAGCATAAAGCGTTTCTTTGTTGAAATTTTTCTGTCCCCCTTGTTCTCATATATTCAATATAATCGTCCCCTTCTAGCTTGGCACCTTGAGCTGTAGTTATAAACCTCTGCTCTAGGCTCGTCTCATTTCTTAGAGAGTTTAGGTGGTTCTGAAATTTCGCAGCTGCCTTTCTATTCTTTTATGTATTTATGCCAGCCACTGAGCCCCCTTTCTTTTAATCTTTTCATTGATCAGAAGGGATGCTTCCCTTCTACAGCTTAGAAAGATGTCCCATTTTCTTTCAACATCATCTCTCGGTTGACCCCACTGCTTGGCATGTTTGTGTTTCCCAGAGGCTTCCTGGCGTTTCGCTCTAGCTCTCTTCACTTCCTCATCCCTCCAAACCTTGTGTTTGTGTCTTCTTTTTCGTGGTGACTTGTCACGTGCCTTAGCAAGCTCTAGCTCAAACATTCTAATTAGATTCGTGTATGTCCACATTGTTTTATTATCCTCGGCGATTACTTTCTCAATTAGTTTAGTAGCTATTTCTATTTGCCTTTTTGAATAAATATTTTACTGTAGTAGCTCATCCGGTCTCCTTCCCACTTTCACTGCTCTTCCAAAACAATCTTGATAGCTTGATACGTTTGTGATCACCGACGATCGCACACGGGACCGGCGCTAGCATAGCCGGCCGGCATTCGCTGGATTTGTCGGCGTCGCTCGAACTCGGAACGAAACCGCGTCACGCTGGTAGCACTCGCAGTCGTTCGTCGTTTCGTTGTCGTTCTAGATTACGAAGCGGTCATTCAGGAATGTTTGGAGTAGTTTTCATGCTTGCTTTCAGCCCTCGGCTGTGCCTTCGAAGCGGCGGCCATTAGGCACAGCATTCGGAGTCATCGCGGCCTCTGGTTGGTTGGCGCGCGGCCTCTGGTTGGTTGGCGCCGCTGTACGTGTGGTGACGTAGCGTACGCGAGGCGAAATATCAAGCCGGGCCCCACACAGAATGCCTCCAAACAACGTATAGGGGGATATTCCCAAGCAGTCCTTTGATAAGGTGCCTCATTGCGTGGTGACTTGAAAAGGTTCGATGACCGCAGCGTTCACGCTCGTCAGGGAAACTTGCATGAATTACCTACAATATGAAACTACACAGGACTTGTGTAGCTACAAAGGAGCAAGTATTTTGTGGCATTGTTACACATTCACCTTTCAATATAGAAATTGATCACTGCTTGAAAAAAATTAGTATTACAAGTCGCATACCGTAAAATGCCAAGAAAGCGCACTCATTAAGTACAGGCCCCCTTTCTTTTTCGGGAAGTCTGGAGTAAGCACGAACGACAGGTTCGGGACCTGCACCCAGTTTCAAATCGGGTCGGATTAGCCTTTCTTATAGGAGGGCGCTTGCTTGGAATTTCACGGTTAAGTGCTCTAGTGCTTCTCGGAATGTTTTCTAGTGTTGAAGGGCTTAGACTTGAATAAGTTATAAGGTATTTGGTCATTAGGTTTGACATGGAATAATTACATTTGAGGCGTCGTGCTGTTTTGATTTGTAGCTTAGTGTTTTTTCAACCCTTGTCATTTAGTCTGCCCTTGTCTAGCGTTGCCCTAATGTGAAAAAATGACAAGGAAAGTGTAACCAAAATTGGAAACATGTGCTGGTTACAGGGGTCTCAAAAGCCTGCAGCGAAGCCTGCTTCACTGGCAGCTTCAAGGACAGCAAGTTCTGTTGCACGAACTCCTCAAAGTGTGCCATCAAGCAGAGCTCCGAGTATCAAGCCAGCTGCTGCCAGAGCAGTTACCGTTGAACAGCCAAAGATGGTATGCACATTAACACAATACGACCAAAGATCTCAATTTCCAAAATGGTATGTTGGTGTTGGCATCGTTGTCTATGAGCAAGAATTCAAATTAGATGCAAATAAATAAAGGACTTATGGCCAAGTGCAAATAGGTGGGAAGGAGAAAGGGGCTAGTTGTTTTAAAAGAGGAAATGAAAAGTGACTCCCTTAGTGTATGCATCAAAGTGGGACATCTCAGCAGTGGTTCACAGGGGAAGCGACTAGAAAGGATTGTAAGATATCATGAGAAAAGTAAAGATAAGGAGACTGTTGGAGAAGTTCGCAGATGAGGCCGCGATTGGCGAGCTGTTGTCAAAGAGACGATATCGCGGATGAGACAACTGTCAGCGACGAAATCAGCTCAGCCTCTCCAGTGCAATTGGAAGTCAGGCCTGCTGCGTTGCTAGCATATGTACGTACCATAGCACCGCACCTCACTTAAAAATGTTTTTGAAAACCTTGTATGAATTTCATGTAGTCGAAGCAGTCTGCTTACGACATGTAATATTGCGTGGCAAGGGTGTAGAATTGCACGAGCCGCCAAAGCATGTGAATTGCCTAAAAAGTCGGTGGCTTAGAGGTACACCTATTATGAAGTGCTCAGTTATAATTCATAATTGTCAGCAGATAAACAAAATGTGCAGCTGTGCATGTGTGAATGTTGCCTTATCGACAAGCAGTGGGCATTTCACAACTGTAAGTACTTACTGTTAGCATTGTAGGATAGTTCAAAAGGCCAAACTTGCAAGCGCAGATGTTCCTTTGCTTTCAGCACCCACGTGCTATGACTTGTGCTGGCACTTGTGCTAGTACTCGCACTAATGATGACTTATTGTCATGCCTGCACGTTGTGCTGAAATATTTGGGGCAGGAGACTTATGAGGCAAGGAAGTTCACTTGTTAGGTCATTGTTTAGTGAGCTAAAAAGCACCAGGCCTGTATGAAGCATTTAGCACAGTCGCTGCAAAAGCTGGAAAAGTGGCCTTTTTAGGGTTCAATGCAAAGCCTCATGGGGTGACTACTGCACGTGCAGCTGCAAGGTACCCACTACAACATAAATTATAATAATTTTACATATATACATACCTTGTAAGAAAGCACCACTATGCCATTCATCATTGCGTGGAGAAGCAAGGTCTCCACTACACATCTGTAAGCAAATTGTGTGCGCTTTGTTGACGCTCTCTGGCTGATGAGTTGAAGAGTCACAGTTGAACCCTTTGTAATGGGGGGGAGCATGACTTTAGACCACCCATTTGTTATTCGCAATGTGAGGCATCTGACTATTGAACTATTTTTACCATGCTGTATTACATCTGTTGTTGTTATACCCATGCGCAAGTGACACCTGTATGACATCAATTTGTGGAGGGGGATAAACAACAAGAGGGAAGGCAGGGAGGTTAACGAGGCACATGCCCGGTTTGCTACCCTACGCTGGGGGAATGGGAAGGGGGCATAGAGATGAGAGAGAGGAAGCAGAAGAGAAAGAGAGAGAGAAAAAAGACGATTGTTAGTCAATCGGCTGGCGCGTATGCAGCGGTGGCACTACACAAAAGTTAAAGGTGGTCACGTAGGCCTGTAGTCCTCAAAAAGCAGAAAACAGCTTTGACTGCTTTTTGAGCCGACGAAAGGCGATGACGGTGTTCCAGTAGCATCTGCACAGAGAGTGTCCTATCGTCCAATTGTGGCAATGCGTCCGAAAGCTTCTGTCTTTCAGAGGGAAATCGAGGGACAATGACATATCAGATGGTCGATGTCTTCTTTGGTGCAGCAGACGTCGCATTCCGCATTGTCGGTCAATCCGATGAGGGTTCTATATGCTTTTGTGAAGGCAACCCCCAACCAAAGGCGACAAAGAAGTGAAGCTTCATGTCGACGAAGTCCGGATGGAGGTAGAAGTTCCAGTCGAGGGTTCATTTGGTATAGTCACGTATGTCTTATGCTTGGGGTGTTCCACTCCTGCAGACTCAGACTACGTGCCAGGTGACGAAGTTGCTTTGCAGCGTCAGTCTTTGACAAAGAAATCGGAAGGGTGTGCTCTTCTTGGTGCGATGTGCGAGCTGTGTTGTCCGCGGAATCATTTCTACTGATGCCACAATGGCCAGTAAGCCACTGAAACTTGACCTCATGGCTTGTTTCTGTGACGTCGTGAACAAGCTTGACAACTTCGTAAGTTCGTAAGTTAATTGTTGATGGCAACCTCGTCGAAGGACTGACTGCATGCTCTGTAGGGCTGGTTTCGAGTCGGAAAACACAGCCCATTTACTCGGTCTTTGGGATTTGATGTACTCTAGGGTGCCACGCAAAGCCGCAAGTTCTGCCGCCGTAGACGTAGTTATGTGTGACAGTTTGATTCGCAGAGTGATTCCTCTAGCTGGAATCACCACCGCACCGCCAGAATCAGACGCTGTGGTTGAGCCATCGGTGCATATGTGCACGTGGTTGTTGTACATTTCGTGCAGAAGGCTCAAGCTCAATTGTTTTAGGGCTGATGAAGGCAAATTTGATTTTTTTGTATTCCTGGAATTGAAACACTTACTTGTGGAAGTATCAGGCACCACGGAGGATACACCAGTTTCTCAGCAGGCGTAAAATCTGACGTAAACGACGCACGATGAGCACAGACAATTGCACTAAAAGTCGTGCGGGCCTCTCAGTAGCGAGGGTTGCCAAGTGGTGGGAAGGATTCCTAGCATGTTGCCTGAGGTACGTACGCATCGTTTCAATGGTGACGTGCGTTATGATCGAGTAGTCCCGTGCAATGACAGTTGTTTCAGCTGTCGATGCGCAGCGGGGTAAAGTAAGGCATATCCTAAGTGCTTGGGCTTGAATATTTTGTATTGTGCGCAGGTTCGTTTTGCACGTGTTAGATATAAGAGGTAGGCTATACCGCAGGAACCCAGTAAATAATACCTTGTACAGCTGTAACATAGACTCGACAGACATTCCCCAACTTTTCCCAGCAAGAAACCTGAATAAGTGACAAATGGCCGTCAGCAGCTTTTTCACGTAGTTTACGTGGGGTGTGCAAGACAGGTTTCGGTCGATTACGACTCCCAAGAACCTGTGACTCCGGCTGCATGACACCAACTGCCCATTAATTGATATGCCGTAAGCGCACATTGGTTTTCTGGTGATAGCCACGACTGCACGCTTCCCACTTGCGATTTCGAGCCCTTGTTTGCGTAGGGGGTCCGATATCACTGATGCTGCCTTCTGAAGTCGAGCGCGAAGTTGAAGTCGAGTCACACCTGATGTCCACACACAGATGTCATCAGCATAAATGGAAAGTCGTACACTGCTTGGTTGCTTGCCAACTAGTTCAATGAGTGTTAGGTTGAACAGCGTCGGGCTTTGCACTCCGCCTTGCGGGACTGCTCGGCTGCAGTAATACACGGTTGTCAGGCCATTGTCTGTCTGCACATGAAATGATCTATTCTGTAGGTAGCTCGGAACCCACGTATATATATCTTGCCACCAAGTCCCACTCCTTCTAGTGCGCTGAGAATGGCTTCGTGGGTGTTATTGTCGTATGCCCCTTTAAACGTCAAGAAACAGAGCAGCAGATAACCGTTTGCAGGTCTTCTGGTGTTCTACATATGTCACCAAGTCAACTACATTGTTAATTGACGAGCCGCCTTGTCTGAACCCGGACATGGCATCTGGATATATTTCGTAGAACTCTAAGTACCATTCCAGACACGTTAATATCATTCTTTCCATAACATTTCCCACACAGCTCACGAGGGCCATCGGGCGGTAAGAGGAAATGTACAAGGGTGACATGCCAGCTTTGAGAAGTGGAATCAGGCGACTTGACTTCCATTCCTGTGGAACCATGCCAGTTTGTTAGGAGGCATTGTACAGCTGCAAGAGTGCCTTCCGAGCTTGATCTCCTAGGTGACACAGAGCGCGGTAAGTGATGCTGTCAGTTCCTGGCGCTAGAGAACGTCTACACAAAGCAAGCGCAGCCTTTAGTTCGTCCATTGAAAACGAAATCTCCATTTGGGGATTACGTGAGGATACAGAAAAGTCGGGCGTCTTCGTCCCAGTTGAATTTGACCCGCTGGCAATCCTTTGACAGAAAGAATCTGCGACATCAATCTCTTCGCAGTGTAAGTGAAGTGCCAGAGATTTTAATGGCTAGCGATGAGTAATGGTTGTACGAAGACCCCAGACAGTTCTCCAGATTAGTGACAGAAACTTTCTGGCATCCAAAGACTCGCAAAAAGATCCGTTGCTTATCCAACTTGTCCATGTGACGCTGTATTTTCTTTTGTTTGCGTCTGGCCATTCTCAGATCAAGTGATCTCGTGCGTCTATAACGTCGTTCTGCACGACGACGAATCGCTCGGCGTTTCTCGAGGTCAATGTCTATATCAGTGCGCGATGAGCTCACCGGCAGCGAACGCGTCGTTGACTGTAGAGCACTCTTTATTGCGTCCTCTAAGTTGAAAGGTGAGGCGCCAACATAGTCTTCCATGAATAACTTGTATTTTTGCCAATCGGTGCACTGGACGGCTCTGGAGGACTTGAGATTTGGAAAGCCGTCAATCTTCAGGTATGTTGGGACGTGGTCGCTACCCCTTGTTTCCAAACCCGAAAACCAGTGCACTCTGCTGGCGAATGAGCGTGATACGAAAGCGAGGTCCAGGCAACTGCTATAGGCCGATCCGCGCAGACAAGTAGGACTGCCGTCATTCGCGAAGATAAGTTCACATTCAGAAGCGGAAGACACTAACTGTCTACCTCTAGTGTTGACCCTGGAGCTTCCCCATAAGTAGTGGTGGGCATTGAAGTCGCCAGTTATCACCCATGGTTGGAGAGTTGAATTCAAAATTGCGCGCAAGCGCTCATGGTCTAGACGACTTGATGGAAGTAAGTAGGCTCCGATGATGGTGAATGTGGTCTTCTTGTTTTTTACTGTTAGGCAAACGTACTGGTTTCCTTCGTCAGGGGGTACAGGGTGATTAACATAAGTTAAGTCACGCCGTAAGAACACAACGACCTTGCTGCGCTCTCCGTGGGTAGAAGACATAAAGCACTCATACCCAGACAGTCTCATCTGAGCTGACAGATTCGGTTCACAAATCACAAATATGGAGAACTGGTTCGTGAATACATACTGCCGGAACTTAGACATACGCACCCAAAGTCCTCTGGCATTCCACTGAAGGACAGATGCGTTCTTGACTTCCTCTCGAAAGAATAACATGTTGCAGGCCATCGTTTTACCACAGAACACCTACCAGTTTACAGAACGGAAACTGTACCTTTGGGCTGTTGTATCAAAATAACGTGCAAATACGTAGCGGTGGCGTACTGAACTGCAATACCACGAGGCGAGATGGCGCTAGTACTACTATCATGATCAATAAACAGACGTTTTTTTTTTTGGTTGCAGGTGGGGGGGGGGGGTCCCGCGGCTGATTCGCGCTGCTCGCTTTCTCTGGTTTTTTTTTTCGTTGCCCAATCGCGCTTCGCGTCTGTGATTATCGCCAGGGGACCTAGCTGGCCTCGACTGGCAAAAACAACGTCAATCAAGTAAGGTTTGCATCGTTTATTGCGATTGTCCAAGCCGGTACAATCAATGTATACGGTCGGGTCCGAACAAAACAAGTCACTCATACATATCGAAAGCTTTCAACGCGTGTGTAAAGACTTTTGGAAGCTAAAGCATATGCATATAACTGAACATCGAAATCACTGAATGAACGTCGCTCTCATCGTGTTGCGGCGCTCGAGTTTAATAGCGTGGCTTCACGACAAGGGTCTAATTCTGCGGTCAGATGCGGTGCTTGCCCCGTAGGGTTGATCTTGAAGCGAATGCATGATGTGGAATCGGGAAGAAAATTTGCACATTGCCGATAGATAGCTCGCGCAGTTAGAGCAATGTAGTTTTGCTGAATTTGTTAAATAAGAAATTGCGGATGCGTGCATTTCTGAATCTTTCTCGCTCGGCAATGCTACATTGAGTACTTCACAATTCTGCAATGTCGCGTCGTGTGGACAGGGTAGGCACTAGTTTTAATACTCAGCCGTGAGCCCATATCATAGGTATTATGTATTTAGGGGATGCGCCTAAAAATATTTCAGGCTTCCTACATTTATTGTTAGAGTTAAGTTACACAGTTACCACAGCTAGAATTTCTCGTCGCAAGTAATGACCAGTCTGCTAAGTATGCAGCGAACATGTATGCTAAAGACACGCTTATGAGGTGTGTGCTTACAGATCGAAAAGGCCCAATTCGGTGGGGCCTTTTCAAAAATAAGCTTCAGAAAATAGGCTTCATGTATGCATTGTACAATTTTGTTGTCTGTACATCTTTGTTGGTATTCTTACATCACACTATTCTCAGCCCTGAGCACAATCTCTTTTTTGCATAGGCATATCCATAGAACTTGAGTACTCTCTTGCAAGCAAGCACTCCTGAAATCAATTGGTGGGACATGATGTGAATCTGTCCAAATACTGGATCAATAAAGGTCACATTTATTACACACTCGTTATTATGTTTACTTTTTCAGTATACTTGTGCTTGAAAATGAAGTTGTTTTCTCCCTGCTACTTTTAGGGGTTAGGACTTGATATACGTACTATTTTACAATGTGGCTGTAGATAAGTGAAGATCATGTATGTTTTAACTACCTGTGTGCGATTTCCTAGATTTTTTTTCATGACCGTAGTGCACAGAATTACACTTCGTAGTGGTAGACACTATAGTTATGACAACTTAATTTAAACAGAAGCAGATGTGCACAAAGAAATCTGGAACGTTTTTATGACAACTTAATTTAAACAGAAGCAGATGTGCACAAAGAAATCTGGAACGTTTTTCTGCCAAAAAAAAAACAGTACCACAAGCAATGAACACAATCTTACTCTTCATGACAGCATTCACATCTTTGAGGAAGCTGTGCTGCAACTGCTCATCACATTTATTGTTTATTATTTTAGGAGCCCATTGAACACATGCGGAAAGCTAAAGCAATTGAGTGCAGTCTTATGACCTTTGGTGCATCTTTTTGTAAACTTGTATGAGCCAAACACAGTTAATTAATTCAAAACAGGTCTGGGTGTTGTTGGTAAACTGTCACAAGGCACAACTAAATGTCAGAAAGCCTGTTAGGCCCATCACTGTGGGTGTGTTTATTATGTAGTGCAATTAACAATTTCCGATGATTCACATGCCAACTATGAAGTGATCGTGAGTCGTACAGTAGTGGGCAAATTTAGATTGATTCTGGCTTCAAGGGTTCAAACAAATGACATTGTAGCCTCACAGAAGACAAGACTGCTTGTCGAAACTTTTGCTTTGACCCCTTATGTTAACATATTTTTCATATTTTCAAGCTTCCATGTTTTAAGGGTCAGTTTAGTTCACCTGCAGCAATCCGAACTGGTTCACAGCTGTGCACGAGAAGTTCAGAACTTGTGGGGCAGGAGTTCAGTGGTGCGGCATCACAAGTGAATGGCAAGGTGCCGACAAGGTGGAATTCTTATTTTTGTTCGCTTAATTTAATGAGGTGCAAACATCTTGGCAAAACACGCTGCATATATAGGGGTGGGTACAGCACCTACGTCTAATGCTATGTTGTTTGTTAAGATGTGCGAGCGGCTGCACCAAACCAGCGCCGTCAGAGCAGAAGGTACAGGAAAGTCATGAAATAGTTTTGGTGCTGTACCTCTCCTGCGCTTTTTGAAATGAATGGCAAGATTTAGAATATGCCATTGCTGCGCCACTCAAACGAAGGGCGAGGAGCAGCATTTTGTAAAATGGATCATGTGGTGCAGGCGAATCGAACAAACCCTTAAGCACACAAGCGTTCTAGCGTTTCACCCCCATCGAATTATGGCTACAGTGGCTGGGATCAAACAGTGTGTTTTTGAGCTCAGCAGCGCCACACAATCTAACTAATACTGTTACAGTTTCAACATTACTGAAGTGTAGATTCCATGCCATGGTAGGCAGCCAATGCTTGTAGTCAATCTAAAGCACCTCTTCACGATATGTGCATTAAAACATTCACAAATACAGCATTACATAGGTGAGGTTAGAGATGACCTGTTGTAGTGGACATTCAGATGTTTCAACGTGCTTGCAGAGTGCACATTCGGGGGTAGTCATCCTGTCATTGCATGGCAGTCTGGAAAAACAAGTAACATAACCAGATATCAATGCATGAAATCAATGCACAATTAATGCATGAAATTTTCTATAGTAAACAAATAAACTCAGTTATTTAGTAAACAGCCGTATTTTATACATATATGTAGTGGTACCTCACAACACGCATATCACTCAGGGCTGCTTCTTCACAAGGCATGTCATGTAGCAGGTTCCTTGTCGATTGTACACATTTGCTTCCATGTCAGGTGGGCCAGGAGGCTGTGGCAGAAAAAGAAGTATTTCTCATTTATGTGACGCTTCGTTTGTCACACTATAGCAAAACCAGACCCATAATTATGTAATGTTTCTCAAACGCGACTGCAGTAAACTATTAACTAGTAGGTTTTTGCATAATATATGGGCTATCTAAGAAGACACATGCGAGGCGACAGTGATTTATTTGGCTTCTTTTATCGCAACGGCCTGGTTGGTGTATCCTGGTGATAGAATTTCAGAATTACCTATTGAGTCAGTGACTCATTCCCACGTGAAGCCATGCACGCCGCAAGTAACACACGTTTTTACGGTTACAGATTGAGACGTTCAACAATTTTAAAATTTAATACTGCAATGCGCTGCCAACGTGTGACGCCTACGCAGTCATTGGCAAAAAAACTACATATGTTGAAATGAACTAACTAGCCCCGCAAGCAACCATCCTTAAAAAACTGAAGTTGTTTCTACTCACCGGCCCGGGCTTCCAACGGGTGTTCATCCGATGAAAGCTTCAACTGTCGCTTCGTTCCCCGAAAGTCACTCGAATTCCCTTCGCGAAAGCACTTGAACGAGTCAAAATAAAGAGAATGAGAAAGAATGTGTCGGTCGGCAGATGCTCGAAATATTTACAGCGAAACGAAACAGTCCGAGACACATCCGAACGTACCGCGAACCAGTACCTGCTGTCGCAACCGTTGGCCACCGCAAACTTTGAAATGAGGATAATGATGTCGATAGGCTGCTACTAACATCGAGTCAGCTGGAGCAAAAGCTATTACAAAAAGTTGATGATGCAGCACATATTTATTAAAAACTACTTGCTAGAAGAAAAAATGTTTTTTATGTGTAGTGGTACGCAAACGCGTAGTATTTGATCATTTTAAAATAAAACTTGGCCCCGACGAAGGCGCCTCTACAAGAAAGTGCAATAGCGCGAGTGGCGAGAGAGGTTGGTAGATAAACTCTGGGTGTTTGAAGGAGAAACGCGCCGCGGTTGATTTTTTCGCTCCTACAAGTGAGCACTTGAACTTGAGAGTTTCTGGTGCCTGGTTCGCATTGTGGAAAGAGTTCACCAGAGCCTCGAAGGCCCTTAGAAGCGTTATACGATACGCGCGGGAAAACCGTAGTTGGTCGAGACTCGCGTGTGGAAGTCTCACTCGGCCATATGCATCGAAGAGCCGCCAGCGTTGGTCTGCGTAGCCGGGGCACTGCAGCAGAACATGCTCGATGGTCTCATCCGCCGGATATTCCGCACACGCCTGGCTCCCGCTGTTGGTGCGGCGAAATTGCAGCTCAGCTGTGCAGCTGCAGTCAGTGCGTAGGCGAAGAAGAAAGGCACGAGCACGCCTGCCGATGCCGGTCCTCGGCAGCGGTCGAGGGGGGTTTCCCGTGGCCACACCTGAGTCGGGATGGTAGGCACGCACGTGGCGCGCAATACGAAAGTGCGCTACATCACCCGCGCGGACGAACGTAGTGACGGGGGTCGACGGGTGGTGGGCCGCCTTGGCCAGGGCGTCCGCGGCCTCGTTGCCACGTAGTCCGATGTGCGAAGGCATCCACTGAAAAATCACGCCACTCCGCACAATCACACCAACTTCCGCGCGATCCTCCGCGCAATGGGGACGCCACGTTGAGCCCGCGCAAGCGCAAGTAAAGCGCACCGCGAATCGCACAACACCGCCGCTGTTGGTGGTAGGAGTTCGGCGAGCTGATCTGCCGCCAGGTACAATCGACCACCGCCTCAGCTGGCAGCCCGCAATCGCCGATATCCGAGAGGGTTCGCGCAGGATTGCCGGCATGGCCTTTCGCCTCATCGCGGGCAGCACAGGCTGCGCCCCGGACATCGCTTTGCGCCTGTACAACGCGGTGGCGTCTGCCAGAACCCTCTACGCGGTGCCTCTTCTCGGGCTGAAACCGACGCAATGGGCTACGCTCGACGTCGATCACCGCGGCGTCGTGCGGCACCTCTTCGGCTTACCGCGATCCTCGCCAATCGGCCCCACCCTCGCGGAGGCCGGCCAGACACTTCTCTCGCTCCGAGCGAAAGGCGCTGCCCTGCGTCACCTGCATCACAAGCTCCAGATGCCTGAGGGACGAAGTTTTGCTGCCCGACTGCTCGATCGCCCGCACTCAGGTATGGGCGAGCGAGCGCTTGAGTACCGCGCTCTCGTCCCGCAGCCACCAGACTGCGGCACGCTCCCCATCCTTCCGCCCCATGATCCGGACCTCGCGATCTCAACCACGATACCCGGCATCCGGGCCAAACGAGACACCCCTCAGTGCGTCCCCCAACAAGAGACTGCAGCAGCCATTGGGCAGCGACTCTCCGGACGCCTCCTCGTATTCACCGACGGCTCGGTGACGGCAGACGGTGCAGCGGCTGCCGCATGCGTGGTCCCCGCGATCGGCCTTCACTGACAGTGCCGGCTGCCTTTGACTGCATCATCCACCACGGCCCAACTCGCTAAAGCTTCCTAAAATCAATGAGGGTACGCCCAGCGAGTATAATGTAACAACCCTTTCTTCTCAGATAGTGCTCAATGTACATGCCATTGGCTGCTAATGGGGAATGAGAGACAGGAGAATTCGGCTTTTAAATAACGTGCACGCTGCGAATTTTTTATTGTGCAACAACGCATAGCATCACGATGATACAATATTCTTATTTATGAACAAAAGAAAAAATGGAGGAGAGAATGTCAAGGGTGGTTTCCCCATTCCAGCACAACAGTGGGCGCTGCAGCTCGACCGGCTTGATCCAGGAGACCCCTTTGGGTCTTCAGGTCAGGTCGGGCGATGACGACTTCCTAATGCTCCCCCAGTAGCGTGAGTAACAGAGGCGACTGAACCTTCATAGGCTTGTTCCGGCTGTCCCATGTGACATGTTGCAAGGTCGGTCGTGACCCACACCACGGACATTTGTTTACATATGCATTGGGGTTTATGTGATGCCACCTATGTCAACGCACAGGAGAAATCTCCCACTGCCACCACCTTGCAGGTCAAAGCCTAACACAAGTTACGCAGTACTACGAGGGACGAACGGGTGCCGCTTTAAGGAGCTTCGCCCCTAAAAAACAAGCGTGGCCTGTTAATTGCCTGGGTATTATTTTTTTTCTTGCTTCATCCGTGCTGCAGATGACGATTCCAGCCTTTGACAGCTGCTGAAACTTCCACCTTGGAGAAGGGCGGAGGTTAATCGCAGCAACTTCCCTCCCTATTGATCTAATGTATAGGGCAGACTTAGCACCTGCCCCGCCCCCCCTCTTAGTGAGGGCGGCTGTCACCCTACGCCTCTTTCACCTGCACGCACACACCTAAGCAAATGGCACACTGATTTTCAAGGAACTTTGTCACAGCTGCTTTCTGCGTGCGTGAGCCCGAAAGCGGGTATGTGCACCAAATTAAGAACAATTTGTACAGACAAAGAAAAGGTGCGTACTTTGTGTCATACTTTTTTTCGTTGGTGCTTTATTCGTCCTGCAGTTATTTATTTATTTATTTATTTGTTTATTTATTTATTCAGATACCTTCAGCACCCAAGGGGCATTATTGTAGGGGGGAAACAAAAAAATAATACTATACAGGTGGTATAAAACATCAAGAGTTAACATAACGAGATCAGCAATGTGTTTAAAATTACAGATCACGTGACACGTGTACATTCTTAACAGGTCACTCCAAAAATATATCGCGTCAAACCTAGAACAGTACATTACATGTTGACCATTTCAGCCTTTGTCAGCTGAAACACCCACCTTGATTGGGGGGTGGGGGGGCAGGAAAGCACTGGTAAAACTGCATTGTGAGGCATATGCCACTCTAAGACAACTAAAATTGTGTGCGCGCGGCAAAATTACGTCGAACTCCTAGTTTGTGCACACCAGAGCCACTCTTGACCATATCCTATGGGAATGTCCAGCATTAGTCAGTCATTCTGGGGTCGCGGCCTCCAATGAAGACCTTCGGGCGCGTTGGCGGACTGCGCTGCTCAGTTCGGGCCTGGACAAACAACTTTGGGCGATCCAGCAGGCCAAGGAAGCTGCCGAGAGACACGGCCTCTCCGTTGGCCTTTAGGTGGGAGCCCATCCCAGCAATCTGCCGGAAATTAATAGTCTATATCTCTCTCTCTTTTAGTTTGTGCACCTATAGAAGGCTATCTGAATAGTGAAAATTATATTGTAAGCAACATTTTACCTTCATCTTCTTCATCTGTATATAATCTTCATCACAAAAAAAAACGTCGTCTTCGTTCGGAGGGTTGATCAGGCGATTCGGCCTAAAAAACGCCGTCGAGACTCCAACGCTGCTACTGTCTTACAAAGTGGTGGAGGTGCTTTGATCCCCGAGTCCTCTCCGACGTCACGTTCCCCTGGAGCTTCGTTCGGGTCGCCGCTTGCTTCCCCCGTCCGCTGTCATGGCTCAAGAACCGCTGCGCGGAACATCCAGCATCCCTGTCCAACAAACCATTCCTGCGTGGATCATCAACGCCTGGCAGCGCGACCCACCCATCTTCTGTGGTCTTCCACGCGACAACGTCGAGGTATGGCTAAAAGAATACGACATGACCAGTGTTTATAACCCATGGGATGAGCCTGAAAAACTTCGTCACGTCACCTTCTATCTGTCCGATGTCGCGAAAACGTGGTTTTTTAACCACGAGAGCAGCTTCTCGGATTGGCCTACTTTTGCTCAACAAGTCCGTAGGATTTTAGGAAAACCGAACATCCATTCCGAAGTGTCGAAACGAAAGCTCGATGGGCGTGCCCAACTTCCCGGGGAGACGTACACTTCGTACATTGAAGACGTCCTTGCCCTTTGCCACCACGTGAACTTGGCGATGACAGAAGCTGATCGTGTTCGCCACATCATCAAAGGGATAGGCCATGTCGCTTTTAACGCTCTGGCTGTTAAAAACCCCACCGCCGTTGAGGACGTCATCACGACATGTCAGCATCTTGATGAACTCCAAGCCATTCGATTGCACCCAGACTACCCACACGCCAGTGACAGCCGGCCTTCCTCGGATGCGGATTTGCGCGCGCTGATTCGCACTCTGATTCGCGAGGAACTTCAAACGCAAGGGTTGTCATGTGCACCCGCCCCTCGGCCTCACTCTCAATCAGCTGGTCTGCGCGACATCATCAAAGAGGAGCTCTCATTCATGGCTGGCACTCTCCCATCGAACACTACGGTGCCACCAACACCACCCATGACGTATGCGCAAGTCGCTGTCATGCCACCTGTCTTGGTTCAGCACGCGCATCCTGTTTCTGTGCAGTCCAACGTAGCAGAATTTGCACCACACTCGCCTGTCCCAGCGCCAGTTCCAGCGCCTGTGACAGCTCCAGCACACTACGCCTTCTGGCGCTCGCCTCGCCCAATAGGTTACTATTGTGGAATTCGGGGCCATATTTCACGATTGCGCCGCAAGCGCCAACAGGACGAACGCCGCGGCTACGATGTTTACGAAAGGGATTCGGAGCCATCCCCTAACAAGTACCAGTGACGCCCTACGACACGTTCCTTCTCTCAGACTTCTACACTCGCTGCACCTCGCCCCTGCTATCCCGGACGCCGCTAGTCCCCTTCACCTCTACGACGCTCAACATCTCCTCTGAGACCGGCTGTACCTACTTCTGACTACCACTCGGAAAACTAACTGGTGCAGTTTTTGGAGGGAAACCTGCATCGCTCAAACAAACACCAAGACCTCTAGAGGGCCCAGCCAACTTGTTATTAGTGTATGCGGAAAGGGTACCAGTTCAGGCATTGGCGGACACGGGGGCTGCTATTTCTGTTATTCATGCGGATTTGTGTACTCGTCTACGTAAGGTTACCACACCTTATACTGGCACTCTCTTAAATATTTATTTATTATAAAATGTTCACAAAAATGCATTATGTACGGTGGCTGCAGCAATATATCGAATTAATTCTCAGTGCATTTGAATGATTCACACGACTAATATATCAGCGTTTAAAAGGTAATTATCGTTTTGGGGGTTCGACGCGCCTAAACAATGATAATTTTTGGAGACACGCCGCAGTGGAATAACTGTGACTGTCCTCGATGCTAATTGTGACCGTCTAGTTATTTTGATCTTCCGGTCTTGTTAATATGTGCTGTAATTTACTAAGTCTGTTGTGATTGTCTATTACGCTACGTGTAGCACTTGCTTATGGTTCGTTAACTTGCACTTCTTCGTTTCGACAATATCAGAATGACGTTTACATATCTTGGTTGCGCAATTTAAATAAAATGTATTTTCTTGATCTATGGATACGTTCTGCGTCATCTTTCCGTGTATGATAATACGTTGAGACGATCCCTCTAAAAATTATCAGAATCGCATTTACAAATGACTTGCAGATACGGCCACCAGCACAGTGCACCGTTAGAGTTTTCATTGATGGGATCCGGCATCATAGTCAGCTTGCCGTGCTGAATTCTTGTGCTTTTATGCTTATTTTAGGGCGGGACTTTCTTTCTGATGCTGCTGCTTCCATCTCTTGTCGACAACGACTCATACATATGCGAGAGACGGATGATATTTCCCCGGAATTATCTCGTGACCGGCTACGAACAGCCAATGACTTCCTTGTGCCACCTAACTACGAGCACGTTATCACGGTTATGTCTGACTCCATTGACGACGGTGACGTCCTAGTCAGTCCATCAGCCCGTTGTCTATCCACAGGGATTGCACTTTCATCGAGTCTTGTCCGCTTCTCCAACGGCACCGCATTTCTCGCAGTACTGAATATCACCAATGAGCCGATTCTACTGACCAAGGGCACTGTTATAGTTTCCAGCGTGGACACACAACCTATCTCTGTAGTGGGTTCGGATACCAGTCTCATGGAATCACGTTCAATACCAACAGATTATCCACCCACTACGGCTCTCGTCAATACCATCAGCACGGATCTCACTCCACCGCAAGCAGACGAACTACTGGCGTTGTTGTCTAAGCATAAACTTTCTTTCGACGTACATTCCACTGCTCTAAGCCAGACTTCTGCGGTGGCTCATCGCATACACACTGATGGAACTTCTATTGTCCGTCTTCGACCATACCGTGTTTCTTCCAGCGAACGCGAGATCATCGACAAGCACGTTACTGATATGCTCAAGCAAAACGTCATCCGCCCCTCCTCAAGCCCTTGGTCATCACCTGTCGTTCTCGTAAGAAAAAAAGACTGTTCGGTGCGATTCTGCGTTGACTACCACTCATCAAACAAAGCAACCAGAAAAGACGTATATCCCTTGCCTCGCATTGATGATGCCTTAGATTCCTCACAAGGAGCGGAATATTTTTCGAGCCATGACCTGCGCTCCGGTTATTGGCAAATTCGAATGCACGAGGATGACAAGGAAAAAACTGCCTTTGCCACACCCGATGGGCTTTACGAATTTAACGTCATGCCTTTCGGCCTCTTCAATGCGCCAGCAACGTTTGAACGACTAATAGACACTGTATTGCGGGGCCTTAAGTGAAAAACATGCTTATGTTACCTTGACGACATCGTCATACTTTCTTCAACATTTGAACAGCACTTGCAGCGCCTGGGTGAAGTTCTGACTTGTCTCGCAGCTGCTGGCCTTCAGCTCAACACCAAGAAGTGCCACTTTGCTAGCAAAAGTATTAAAGTACTCGGACATCTCGTCAGCAAAGATGGAATCCGGCCTGATCCCGACAAGATTACCGCCGGTCTTCACTTCCCGGTGCCTCAACGCGTCAAAGAGCTCTGAACCTTTCTTGGCCTTGCGTCGTACTTTCGGCGCTTTGTACGAGACTTCGCCACCATTGTTGTGCCACTTCACCAACTCCTTTATTCGGGAGCGTCATACGTATGGTCGGACGAATGCCAAATGGCTTTTGACACCTTGAAACGTGCCCTCACGTCTGAGCCAGCGCTTTGTCATTTCGATAACGCCCCACCCACTTCTCCTCCATACTGATGCCTAGCGGACACGGACTCGGCGCTGTACTTCTGTAACGAACAGAGCGTTATGACGAAGGTGTTATCGCATACACAAGTCGCACCCTCACAGCAGCAGAGAAAAACTACACCATCACCGAGCAGGAGTGTCTCGCCGTTGTCTGGGCCATCCAGAAGTTTCGACCATATCTTCACGGCCGCCACTTTACCGTCGTCACTGACCACCACGCTTTGTGCTGGCTGTCGACATTGCAGAATTTGTCGTGACGTCTCGGTCGCTGGATACTTCGTCTCCAAGAATACGAGTTTGACGTTATCTACAAATCTGGCAAGAAACACAACAATGCCGATGCCCTTAGCCGCTGTCCTTTACAATCCTCATCAGGCACTTCTGGCCTGTCGCTAACTGTGAGTGAACCCATCAAAGTGTCTCCGTCAGTTCATTCACTCGCCGCTGTCGATTTTCTTTCTACCTTCAACAACGACACGTTTGCATCCCACCAACGCAGCTACTCTTACTGTCGCTCTATAATGCAGCGCCTTCAAGGCTCCTCTCGTCCACCCAACGCTCGCCCCCATCGACAGCTGCGGAACTTCAAGACTGAAAACTCAATCCTTTACCGCTTTGTCTTCTACCCTGAAGGACAGCGCTGGGTTCCTGTTGCTCCTCGTTCCCTAGGGCGCAGATTTTGGAGGCGTTTCACGATGACCCTAAGGCTGGTCATCTCGGTTTCCAAAAAACCTATGAACGCATCCGCAGTCGTTTTGCCTAGCCTGGCCTTTCCAACTGCGTAGCGCGATTTGTTGCGTCATGCTCGCTATGCCAACGCCGCAAGCGACCCACTTCCTCCCCGGCCGGTCTTCTGCAACCTCTTTCGTGTCCTGATGCTCCCTTTGATGTCATTGGCATTGACCTCTACGGACCGCTACCAATATCAGCTAGCGGCAAGCGCTGGATGGTCACAGCAGTTGACCACTTAACAAGGTACGCCAAAACCGCTGCACTTCCTTCAGGATCAGCAGAGGATATTGCCACATTTTTTTCTGGAGGCAATCTTTGTAAGACATGGTGCAGCACGCATCTTATTGAGCGATCGCGGCAAGGCGTTTCTCTCGAAACTACTCGAACAAGTCCTCCACGCATTCATAAGACGACATCCAGCTACCATCCCCAGACTAACAGCCTCACAGAGCGCTTTCATCGAACTTTGACCGACATGATAACTATGTATATGAACGCCGACCACACCAACTGGGATACCATCCTGCCATTCGTGACTTTTGCGTACAATAACGCTACGCAGCGCACCACGGGCTATTCCACATTCTTTCTCGTCTATGGCCGTCAAACATCATCTCCGCTCGACATCTCCTTTTTTGACGTCCCTGTGAACTCGTCATCGTCATCCAGGGAGCACTTAATCTCTCGCCTGGCCGATTGTCGCCGACGCGCCCACCTCAATACACAGGCAAGCCAACAAGAGCGGAAGACTCGTTACGATGGCCGTCTACCGCGTAGTTCACTTCAATACTGGAGACGAAGTACTGTTGTGGACCCCAACGCAGGTTCCCGGCCTGTGTGATAAGTTTCACTCACGTTTCATCGGCCCCTACGCTATAGTCGAGCAGACGTCTCCTGTTAACTATCGAGTAACCCATGTTCTCATGCCTCCCGACGGCCGTTTTCGTGGTACGGAGGTTATTCACGTGTCGCGCTTAAAACCATTCGTGCGCCGTACACCACCGTCATAAACAGCGGCCAAATTGGCCGCTTCCGCGCGAGGGGGGAATTAGTGTAAGCACAATATTGACAACGTTTGACCTTCATCTTCTTCATCTGTATATAATCATCATCACGAAAAAACATCGTCTTCGTTCGAAGGTTTGATCAGGCGATTCGGCCTAAAAAACGCCATCGAGACTCCAACGCTGGTACTGTCTTACAATATTTATTTTCTTCTATCCCTGCCGCGAAGGTAATTAGCGATAATATTTATTCATTTCATTTCACTTCATTTCATTTTATGACTTTAAAGGTCCCCACGGGGACAATACATAAGGGGTGGGGTTACAAAAAACGTACAAAAAAGCCATGAATTGGTTTGAAAAATAGCTTGTGACGCTGTGCATAAATGTTGATGGACAGGTGATTGCTGCAATATGGTGGAGGATCTACGGTTACGAATATATCTACGGTTACGATAAGTGTTTCGGGAAGCAGTTTTGCGGCAGAGAGGCAGTTTCACTGCCGCCAGCCTTCACCCCGGTAAAACCTATTTATCCAAATATATCTATCTGGAAGCATTCATGAAATTTTTATTTCACGGAATTTCTATTCCTCGGCAAATGAGCACACTCAAGAAGGTGGCGGCTCGATAAATAGCTCGCCAATTTTTTAGAACGGTGGTCGTGTGGCTCGAGGTACGTTCGCTTGCAAAGATACGCCATTCGGCTTTATGTGAGCTCATCATCGGCGTTGCAGGCATCGGTGAGATATTGCTTTACAGTTTGAAAACATATTGCCCCACTCTCGCGACTATGAAATCAAAACGCGTTGCGCGAAGCGTGCGGACACAGCCAAAGCAACGTTCTCATCGGCATGCGCTTGTCCAACATTGGCTTGTACCGCCGACGTGAACAAGCCTCCTCATGTCGGGTTCGGGTGACGTAGCAGGCCGCACCCCGTGCGGTGCGTAGCCATCCTGGAGCCGTGATTTAAGCATGTATGTATTCACCACATCACAGCATGTCTACCGAGTGAATGGGTGAAGCTTCGCAGGGTTTTATCGACAAACCGTGAATCATCCGGTGGCCGCATCCGTCCGTCGTCTGTCTGCCTGTCTGTTTGACGCACGGGCGGACGTGGATGGATGGATGAACGAATGGATGAACGGACGGACGCATGGATGGACGGAAGCAAGAACAAACAGAGCGACGGAAACGCGGACAGACTGACGGGCGTTTCGCCCCTCTCGTCGTCATTGGCTCCATGGATATGCTGGGTTTGTTTTTTTTTCGCTGCCGCAGTGACCGCATTGACAGCAATAAATGAATGGCGATAGCATCCATCGATTCGATTCACCTTATACTCGGCTGATGAAGCATCAGGTACGTTTTGATACGCTGCTTGCTTAAGCGCGCCTCCTAGGCTCAGTGAGCCGAAGCAATGCTATGGCTGCGTCACCAGGCCGACACGCTGGATTTCCAAATATCGGACATGCAACCTCGCACAGCATTCCGCGCGGTTCAGGTCTTCCTTGTATTGGAACCAGAAAGAGGGAAAAGGAGCGTAGCAGCGGGAGAACGCAAGAGACGTGAAGGAACGCATCCACGCAAGAGTAAGTCATACGAGAGCCACGAACAGCGTCGGAGAGAAACAGCGACAATCAGTCTTCCCTGTGTAGCGAGTCGGGCATTCCGATTGAAATACAGCTTTTTCTAAATTAAAAAAAATGCAGCTGTTATTATTCACCACCCATTCACCGATCTGACACGTGTGTATATACACCACTAAAATAGCATCGAGGGAACTACATCTCCAATTTTATCCACATTTTCGAAAGAGGCCTGGCGAAGTTAGTGGCCCGGTGTTGTTACAAGTTTATTACCTTACTATATTTGTAAGGTAATAAACTTGTCATATATCTCCGATGAGCCTGTATAAATAACGCAATGAGCAGGATGCCGTGAAGACGGCGAGCAGACGAGATGGCATGGATGTATGCATGAGCCTAATCACACTCCCGATTGGCTGAGGGCCCCTACATGTAGCTTCCGCAGCGCTGAAGAGAGAGGAAAAAAATTTATTCTATCTATATACAGAGAGTACGTGGGAGGTGGCCCAGTGCGAGACACCCCTCACAAACACTTGGCGGGCTGCTGATTGCAGAAGTCCATTGGCGTCCAACGTGACTCGGGCTTGGTTCACCAGGGCCTTCTGGCTCGTCAGGTCGGGGCAGCCGAGTTGGGCTGCCTCCAATTTCTCTCGGGCGGGGTTTGGTTTTGCGGTGAGGAGAGGTGTTGACTGGCATACCCACACCATCTGGAAGATGTCCAATGACTTCTCCGCACGGTGCGAGCATCGTCCTGTACAGGCAGGATTGAGATCTTTAAAAACTGCCAGGCACAGAATACAGTGTTTAGGTGTGAAAGCCGAGGATTAGGCGATCATCCACCTTTTTAAGGCCCTTACATAGTTTAGGATAAATTGAGTGTACGAGTCCATAGAATTCGGTAATTTCTCCAAATGTTAAGGCTAAAAATTAGGTTTGAGGACTCTTTAAGAAGGGTCTGAAGGCGTTACCCGGAGAGTGAGCACGTGCGTGGTGGCGTCAGCTATCTCATTGCCTTCGGGGCCCATGTTAGCTGTAGCGCATATGATCTTTCGGGACGCGGAAGGCCCGACGTAATTGCTGTTTTCAGAGATGCAGTACACCAGGTGTAGGACATCCCTGCGTTGAATATTTCTACAGGCCCCTCTCGTGTTTGCCATGAAGACGCGCTAGTCCAGGTCTGCAGCAGCTATAGAGCGATAGTGACTTCCTCCGCATGTGTTATGTCCTGTGCCCTGAATTTGAGGGCATTCACCGCGAAATTTTGGTGGACAACTATAGCCGTGTACCCCCCCCCCCCCCATGGTGAGGGCCGGAGGCGTCCACGTAAAAGATGCCGTGTTTGTTCCAATAGTGGCTACTTAGTGCCGCCACCCGTGCAAGGCGCCTGCCACTGTGGTCGTCACGTGTCTTGTTGGCCAGAAGAGGGCGCACGTGCGGGGCGTATCTCCAGGCTTCTGGGATTCGTACGCCCTCCTCCGTCTCTGTTGGATGGTTGACTCAGGCTAATGCGGAGACCCGACGGAGTGTTTGAAACTCTCGTGTATTGATTAGTCAAGTGTGCGCCTCCCGGAGCTCTCCGAAAGTGTTTCCCATCCCCAAGCCCATAAGGTACTGGCTGGACGTATACACCCGATAAATTCTGGCGCTTCATAAGCGTGAAACGGTCGACATTATCAGTGTTTCCAGCTGAAGGGGGCAAGATAAAGGCGAATAATTTCAATTCGTACTTTCACTCTGTTTTTAGCACTGATAAGCTGCGAAAGATTGCACCGGCTTCCCGTCCCGTTGACCAATGCAGATCACTTCCGTCGTTAGATATGGCAGCACCTGGCATTCTTTCGCTGCTATTAGATCTTGATGAAAAGAAAAGTAGTGGCCCAGACGAAATACCAAACACATTCCTTAAACTCTATGCTGAATCCATTAGCACGTACCACCTTCTCATATTTACAATGTCAACTATGCGCTTCTGATAAACATTTGTAGAATGTGTCCATAAAAATGCCATTTTGCATCTCGTATCTTTCCTTTTAAGGTCGATGTTAGCGTTGCTATTTGTGAGCTAGCGCTTCCTAGCGTTTTTTTTGCCTTCCTTACACGCTTGATTTAGCGCTTAGGGTGAATTATGTCGTGGATAACCCATGGGTTGTGCTTTCTTGTAACCAGTTTTCGTTTGGAAATGAAGTTAGAAATACAATGCATGATATGATGCTAAAACTCTGTCCACACTTCATCTATGCTCGCGTTATTATCTGCACATAGCTCAGAAAACTGGGGATACTCGTGGGATGGGTAGTTCATTATTGCCGCATCATTAGCTTTATTGAAGGAGGGCACATCTTTTACGGGGCCAGATTGCCGTATTGCAGTTGCTAACGGCAAAGTACACAGAGCTATTTTATGATCCGATATGCCATCCATTATTTCAACACTTGCACTGTCGGTGGAAAAGTGATAACTTGCAAACACAAGGTCTAACACTGAATGCAACTGTCCTTGCATTCGTGTATTTTCAACAACAAGCTGAGTTATATTGAAAGCAAATAAGAAGTCGATGACTATATTATTCGACAGGAGGTCTGGACTTAATGAGGACCAATTTACATCAGGTAGGTTGAAGTCACCCGCCATATGATAATCCTGCTACCGAGCGTATGCAAATTCATATAATCCAGGAGGGGGTTTAGGTACGTCGCATCGGCATTCGGGGCCTGTAAACGGTGCCAACATACACGTAGCCGTCGTTCAGGAGAAGCTTACATCAAACCGCTTTGACACTGTTCACCTCTGCCATGACCGTGTAAGCGATTCCCTGCCGTAAAACAATTGATACACCGCCGCCTCTAGTGTCCCTATCTTTGCAGGACAATTGTGTAGCTCGGTCGCTCAATTTCATGGACATGTATATTTGAATGTAGCCACGTTTCACTCACAGTAAAAATATCATATTTTTGGGCCAATAAAACGGCTTCTAATTGTTCTGCCTTGTTTGCGAGACCTCGCTCTTAAGATTTAGAAGGGTTATGGGCATCGCTGTCGAGAAGACTACGCTGTTGGTAGTTGCTCTTCGTTTTTTTCTTTACTTCTGCGATATATTTACTATCTTCATCTCAAGTAAAAAGACTACCGTTTATCTGAACTCTGTCAAAAAAAGCCTTACCCTTTCCCCTCTATCGCGGTTTTCTTTCGTGAAAGAAGTTTATGTAGCGCGAGGCGAAAAAATTAACACAGGAAAGGATAGACTGAGAAGACAGAGCACTCTGTCTTCTCAGTCTATCCTTTCCTGTGTTCATTTTTTCGCCTCGCGCTACATAAATTTCTTTCAAATGTTTCACCAACAAGCCCACATCGCCACTCTTGTCGACAATATTTCTTTCGTGACTTTCCACAGTTTACCTCTAGTTTCACGCACGCCAATCGAGTAATCCTCGCCTATGTGTGTTTGCTAGCTGATGTGTGTTTGCTAGCTGTCCGCAAAAAGTTCCTGCATCACACTGAGACCAACCATCGTAGTGCAGTCAAGTTCGTCCTCCAGAAACAGTTCGGTCTGTGCAAACCAAATCGCTGCGTGGCCGGGACAAACACCAAGATCTAGTAAGTTTTCACCATTAGAGGCGTCATGAGCAAAGCGCCAAGTGAAACCCCGGTGTTGTTTCGAAGCGACCACGACGACACAGCCAGCATCGGCCGACAGAGATGATTTTGCTAACGGTGGCGCTTCAGCGTGCAGCGCCTGTGGGTCCACGACGACCAGCACTAAACAGCTAGTGCCGTCCACCTAGAACATTTGAGCACTTCCCCATGCATGATCGCCGCATGCCCGAGTGTGTAAGGACGAAAAGCGAAATAGGCACGCGGGTGCTAGATCGGAAAAAAGACGACGAGAACGAAGATCAGAATAAGAATAGCCGGCCTAAGTCTGACTGCTTGTGCTCTGTTTAGTCTATTGTGAGGAGGTGCAAACTCTCCTTCTTAGGTTTAAGCTTAGTAATTTTATTATAGGTCGTGGGCATACCCATTGTAGATTTTCGAATCCAGCAGAATCAAAGCCTTATGTAAAAGCGGCCCTGTCCGTAATTTCGAGAGCAACGTTGTTGGCCAATTCATTTGAATTCATGTCACACTTAGACATTTACTGACACAGTCTTATTACTCGCCGGGACAGGCCTAAGGATGGTACTGTATAAAAGATATGGGTGCTGTTTGCAAGGCATACAAGAAAGTAATATGCACGATCGACCACATGCTCTAGAGTGTGGGTCTCTTGGCCCTGGACTTTCTTGGGAATGGTTTACAAGCGCGATAAAGTCTTATGACCATATCCCCAAAGTCCTGGATGTCCAGTACGCCCATGACAAGGGTAGGAGGCTTGGCCTCCGAGTACCAACGCGGGATTAGCCAGGTAGGTGGCAACTCTCTGTACAGGACGTGTAAATAAAGTTATTTTTATTTATTGATCTAACCGCCGGCCTGGCATACAGGCCAGGCGTTGTCTCTTGTTCTCTCGTATATATATATATATATATATATATATATATATATATATATATATATATATATATATATATATATATATATATATTTGTTTCTCTCTCTCTGTGCGTGCGCGCGTGTGTGTGTGTGTGTGCGTGCGTGCGTGCGTGTGTGTGTGCGTGCGTGCGTGCGTGCGTGCGTGCGTGTGTGTGTGTGTGTGTGTGTGTGTGTGTGTGTGAGTGTGTGTGTGTGTGTGTGTGTGTGTGTGTGTGTGTGTGTGTGTGTGTGTGTGTGTGTGTGTGTGTGTGTGTGAACGTGCAGATGATCCAAACAGTTTACCTTTTTCATGATTCCATTGTGCATGTGTCCTTATCGTAGTAATGACGTTGCGAAACACCCCTTGTTCTCGGAGGCTTTCGTTAGGGCTACTCCGGAAATACCGACAATGGAACAACAAGATGGACAGGGTGTATTGACTTTTTGCAAAGTTACGTAAGTTGCATTCGTGCAATAACATTTTCCCTCACAAAAATTATCGTTCTCAGACTTTTAGATGCGGAAGCATCTTATACTCGCGCCTTGTAGTGCGCCGTCCGCACCGCTTCTCGAACATTCGACAGCTGACGCGCGCGCATGCGCCGTCGCGCCGTCGCCCACCATCTGTGTACTACGCAGAGTGGACGTGCTTTGCTTCACCGAGACGTGGAACGCCAATGACGTCGACGTTGCGGGATACGCTTCGGTCGCGCGCACGCATGGGTTCCAACGACCTGCGGGCGGTGTGGGAATTTACGTCAAGCGTGACGTCGACAACGACGACGACTCCTTCATTGACCTCCGACTACAGCCCGGCGTTCAACAACGCGCCAACGGCGAGCACTGCGTTGCTACCGTCTGTGGCGTCGACGTCATGACGATGTACCTCGCGCCAAACCTCTCTCGTGCGCCGTAGAAAAGTACGTCGACGAGGCCGTGCAAGATTACAGAAAACAACAACCGCAACATCGACCGTTCATGCTAGTTGGCGACTTCAACGTCGACGTCATCAAGGACGATTGGATAGTCGAATACATGGCGTTGCGACACTTGCTGAAACGCGCAACGCACGACGACTGCAAACACCACTAGCCGACCACCATTCGTGGAACCTGCATCGACCACGTCTTTGCAAATTTCGACCTACGACCGATGCAACCCGATCCACTCACTCTTTACTTTACCGACCACAAAGCCATCGTCCTCAAAGTTCGTCGCAATAAATAAAACACCGCCCTTTCGCATACGTGCCGTACGCGTTCACTCATTTAACACGCCATTTCACAACCACGTTAACCAATTTAGCCATCGACCCAAGTAAGTCGCAATTTAACACCCGTTAACCAATTACATGCTTCCGCATCCTCCTCAGTGTTCCCCCGAGGGAAGCTGCGGGCAATTTTTGTTTTTTTCGCTCTAGATGCGCCCACCTCTCAACCCCCCCCCCCCTCCCATTTTAGCGATGGTGCGGAAGCACCACGAAGGCTTTCCAAAATTCAAAATCACTGTGGGTAGGCCTCGCCTCCCTGTAAGCTCGATGGTATACAGATAGTGCTTGCAAGGTTTTTGTTAGTTGTCAAAGCGTAATTCTAGATGCAATTTTCATCCGTCAGGCGTGTAATATACAGGAATTGTACAGGGAATATGCCATATGCATTAAGGGCCCCAAATGGAACAGGGTCAGCGGACTAATTTGTTTCATCAAAATTAGAAGTAATTAGATTAACGCACTTATTTGATCGTAAGCTTGATTGCCGTCGCTTGTTCTCAAAAAATAAGACCTACACTACCTCCCCAAGCATTTGTTGATGCAAGCTCTACTAACCAATGAGCGTAATATTCACAATTTGAGCAAAGTAACTGGTAGGTTTAATGAAATCCTCATAATACATAACAAGAAAGCATCTAGTTAATCAGCTGACGGTAACGTTAATTAGCGCACTTTTTAACAAGGACAAGAGGGATATCGTTGCATCCTTCTCACCTTAAAGCTCACTATAAGACAATGCAAGCGAATACACTTCATCTATACACTAGCGCGATCACGAAAACCACTAGCGGCTCAACGTGAGTATTTTGGGCCGCCATAGTCAATCGCGCCGGCTCTCGGCCACTATGTTCTGATTATCTCAGTAACTTAGTCGGTTTAATTACAAAGTAAAAAAAGGCCAGGGCTGTGCGGAACGCTAGCACAGTCACAGTGAAAGCTAGAAGGCTATGAAAAATTTATCATCATCAGCATCAACCTGACTACGTCCACTGAAGGACAAAGGCCTCTCCCATGTTCCGCCAGTCAAATCGGTCCTGTGCTTGCTGCTGCCAATTTATACCCACAAACTTCTTAATGTCATCTGCCCACCTAACCGTCTGTCTACCCCTAACCCGCTTGCCTTCTCTGAAAATCCAGTAAGTTACCCTTAACCACGAGTGGTTATCCAGTCTGCGTGCTACATGACCGGTTCATGTCAATTTCCTCTTCTTGATTTCAACTATCATATCCTTAACCCCGGTTCGTTCAATAATCCACTCTGCGTGCTACATGACCGGCCCATGTCGATTTCCTCTTCTTGATTTCAACTATCATATCCTTAACCCCGGTTTGTTCCCTAATCCACTCTCTTCTTGTCCCTTAAGGTTACACCTACCATTTTCCTTTCTATTGCTCTCTACGTCGTCCTCAATTTAAGCTGAACCTCTTTGTAAGTCTCCAGGTTTCTGCTTCATGCCGGCAAGATGCAGCTGTTATATACCTTCCTCTTGAGGGATGGTGGCACTCAACCTGTCATGATTTGAAAGATCTTGCTAAATGTGCTCCACCCCATTCTTATTCTTCTAGTTACTTTAATATCGTGGTTCGCCTCCACGGTCAATACCTGTCCTAAGTAGACATAGTCTTGCACAACTTCAATTGCACTATTAGCTATTTTGAAGCACTGCTCTCTTCCGAGGTTGTTGTACATTACTTTCGTATTCTGCAGATTAATTTTAAGAGCTACTTTTCTGCTCTCCTTGTCAAACTCCGTTATCATGATTTGCAATTCGTCCCCTGAGTTACTCAGCAATCCAACGTCATCGGCAAAGGACAGGTTACTAACGTACTCTCCATTAACTCTTATGCCTAACTGTTCCAATTCTAGGCCTCTGAAAATCTCCTGTGAGCAAGCGGTAAATATCATTGGGGGATTTTAACCCCCTTCCTTACATCCTCCTTGATTGGTATTCTGTTGCTTTATCTATGAAGCACTATGGTAGCAGTTGATTCCCTGTAGATTTCTTCCATGATGTTTATATGTGTTTCGTCGACGCCCTGATTCCGCAGTGTCTGCATGACTGCTGATATTTCTATTGAATCAAACGCCTTCTCGTAATCTATGAATGCTATGTATAGTGGTTGGCTATATTCTTAGCATTTCTCTATTACCTGATTGATAGTGTGAATGTGGTTGATTGTTGAGTAGCCTGTTCAAAATCCTGCTTGTTCTTTTGATTGATTAAATTCGAACGTTGTCCTAATTCTGTAAGCAATTACTTTTGTAATTAGCTCGTAAACTATGGAGAGCAAGCTGATCGGCCTGTAATTCTTAAAGTCCTTGTCATTTCCTTTCTTATGTATTAGGAATATGTTAGCATTCTTCGAAGATTCTGATACTCTTTCCGTCAGGTGACACCTCGTAAAAGGGTTGGCTAGCTTTTCTAACACAATATGTCCTCCATCTTTCAGCAGATCTGATGTTACCTGATCCTCATCAGCAGCTTTGCTTCTTTGCATGCTCTCCAAGGCTGTCTGACTTCTTCTATCATTACTGGTAGGGTGTCATCTGGGTTACTGCTAGTTCTTACATTCAGGTCGTGGTGGTGCTGACTACTGTACAGATCTTTGTAAAACTCCTCCGCTAATTTTAATATCCTATTCATATTGGTAGTTACTTTCCCTTCCTTGTCTTTTAGTGCATACAACTGCTTTTTGCCTATCCCAAGTTTTCTCTTCACTGCTTTGATGCTTCCTCCATTCTTCAAAGCGTGTTAAATTCTCTCCATGTTATGCATTCTTACGTCAGGTACCTTACGCCTATTAGTCAACTTTGAAAGCTCTACCAACTCTATTTTGTCTGTTGTACTTGAGGCTGTCGTGCTTTGACGCTTCCTAATAAGATTCTTCGTTTCCTGGGACCGCTTGCCAGTGTCCTGTCTAACTACAGTACCTTCAGCTTCCACTGCACACTCCGTAATGGTACTCATCAGATTATGATACGCCGAGGCTGGTTTCCTCAATATCAGCCGAGTACGTGTTCTGAAGCAAGACTCTGAATTCCCGTGCTTTCTCTCTCAGTGCTATCTCATTGATTGGTTTCTTGCGTATCAGTTTCTGTCGTTCCTTCTTCAAGTCTAGGCTAATTCAGGACCATACCATTGTATGGTAACTGCATCGTACCTTGCCAAGTACTTCCACATCCTGCATGATGTCGGGGTGTGCACTTAGTGTAAAGTCTATTTCGTTCTTATTTTGGTCATTAGGGCTCCTCCATGTCCATTTACGGTTCCCTCGCTCTCGGTAGAAGGTACTCAAAATCCGTAAAAAATTGCGTTCGGCGAATTCTACCAGTACCTCCCCTCCGGCATTTCTAGTGCCGATGCCAAATTCTCCCACTGCCTGGTCTCCAGCCTTTCTCTTCCCTACTTTTGCATTAAGTCTCCCATCAGTATGGTATACTGTATTTTACCTTACCCATTTCCGATTTCACGTCTTCGTAGAAGCTTTCAACTGACGCGTCAGCATGACTGGACGTAGGCGCATAAGCCTTTACAACATTCATCTTGTATAACTCATTAAAGTTAGTTACGATATCAACCAGCCTTTCATTGTTGCTATAGCAATCCTCTATGTTGCCAGCTATGTGTCCGTGGATAAGGAGCCTTATCCCTAGTTATCTTTTCTCAGCCAAGCCCCGATAGCAAACGCCGTCCCCAATATGTAGCACTGCATACGCCTCATCTTTCCTTCTAACCTCACTGAGGACTATTACAGCAATTTAATGCCCTCTAGCTCCTCGAATAGTACAGCTACACTTGCCTCCCTAGATAAGGTTCTAGCGTTAAACGTTGCCAAGTTCAGGTTCTAATGGCGGCTTGTCCGGATTCAGAAATTCTTTCCACCTTTTGCTGCGTTGCAGATCTGAACACCGCCATGGTCAGTTGCTTCGCAGCCGCTGGGGACTGAGGGCCGTGAAAAATTAGGGGACCCTAAAGCTTCGCCTTTAGGAGTTGAACGCGATAGCGACCTCCTGTTCCTAGTGCGTATTTCAAACACTTAGGGCATGAAAGCTTTTCGAATTTGCTATGCACCGACTATACGTGGCCTAAAGACACAGGCGCAGCTGCGTATGTGCCTTTCGTAGTGGTGTAGTGGCTTCCAACAGCGGAGCCAATATGATAATCACATATTCTGGCGCCCGTTGGCAAAGAACGGTTGTACCATATTATTGTGTGCACGCACTATTACTGCGATATTACGTTGCTTTGTGAAAGATGTAAACAGGACACGTGTGTTTGTGAAGCATGAAAGCTACTTTCACAGAATTTCCAAGCAGAGGAAGTTCTATTCGCTGCTTTCACAAGCCCTCCCTATCTGCAATAGAAGCCGCGTGGAAGAGACATCGTTTTAGAGACGGTGCCCCCCGTTCCAGCGTGGTCTCGTAGATAGGATACCTGGCTCTCACCCAGGAGGCCCGGGTTCGATTACCAGCGTCGGAAATTTTGGTTGCGGTCTCATGGTGTACCGGCTAGCACTCTGGACTCAGATTCCAGCAATTAAAGTTCAAATCTTAGTGAGACATTTCCTTTTTTTATTACTCTATAGTGTTTATATGATTCGAATAATTCTACTTGCCGCGTGGAAGGGACTTCTCTATAGAGATGGTGACCCCCGTTCCGGCGTAGTCAGTGGATAAAATACCTGGCTCTCACCCGGGAGGCCCGGGCTCAATGCCCGGCGTCAGAAAGTTTGTTTGTGGCCTCATGGTGTAGATTTCACTTCCGGCCACCGCAGTTTATGGACGTGTGCATCATGTGCTCCGTTAGGGTGGCTACAGCGGCCCAGATGGGCCGTGGAAACAGGATTGTTGCCGATGAAGAACAGGATTACGAATTCGGCTGGCGCAATCGCTTACAGGTGCGTGTGTTCAGAATACTACTTTTCTACTCGGAGATATCGAGGCAAGCCCTTATCATGCTGAAGATGTACGCGATGCTTAAGTGCACCTGGGTATGCTGCCTGAGGTAGTTGCCTTAGGCGCATTCCAAATCAATCACGTCAGGGCTGTGACCTTCAGTACAGCACAAGCCACGAAGAACATGTCAGCGCTTGGCAACGTTAAGATGAAGGGAAATCGTTGCCTCGTCATTGACCCGAACAAACATGATGTGCGCCTAAAGATTTATTGGCTCATACATAATCTACCAGACGAAGACGTGTGCACCGCGCTAGTAAACTATGGAAAAGTGACCGAAGAAAGAAAAAAACGATGACGCGTCTATGGAATAGCTGACAAAGGATCCTTGACCAGGGTAGTAAACCTGCAGCTGAAAAACGGCGTGACCATCGAAGACGTGCCACACCAGCTCCGAGTGGGTGGCATAAACACGCTTTTGGTTTTGCCAGGACGGGTTCCACTTTGCTTACGGTGCCAACGAACGGGCCATATACGCCTGGACTGTCGCGTTCCTCGCTGCGGCCGGTGCGAACGTTACGGGCACGAAGACAGCGAATGTGTCCAGAACTACGCCAGCGTGGCTGGGCCTGTGGCTGGTGATCGCGTCGCGGAATATCTAATAGACGAAGTTGATGCAGAAGACGTCGGCGGCAGCAAGATTCAGGGTCCGGTGTTCACGCCCCTCTCTATGGGCCCGAAGGACGATGGATGCGAAGCAGCTCAGGAGGAGAAAACCGGTCGTATCAGTCAACAGAGCAAAGAAAGACCTTAGATCGTACCGTCAGACAAAAAGCGCAACGAGAAGGACGACAGTACCGCGACGTCGACCGAAGAGCCTGAAGTGATGGACGCCACTAGTGGGGGGGGGGGGAGTCATGTGCAAAGCGTTCGCGCGAGAAGAGTACTAAAGATGACGCAGGACAACAGAAAACAATTCGAAGTGAGCCGGCAGCCAAAATATTTGCACACAGGTGACTCGGCTCCGGGTTCTCGGCTTGGGCGGCGGGCGAACGTCAACCGCCCAAGCCACCCTCGTAGCCACGGGGGACAGACTATCAACGAGGGACCAAAATCAGTGGGTGGAAAAGAATGTGACAAAGATGGGTTCATCATTATGTAAAGCGTGTGGATGGGGCACGACTTGTTCGTATATACCAACAAATTCAACCGTTAAAGCCAGGGTTGTATCACGTGGCGAGGTAAGAACCATGTAGTCGACACTAGCGTACGCGCGGCCTTCACAACATGAAACAGAGTTACGTGTGGCTACTTTATATGTGCGTGGCCTACGCTCTAGACAAAAGCAGTATCAGGTTAGTCACCTCTTTCTCGAGAACGACCTTGATATCGTAGCGGTACAGGTAACGAAGGTCGGAAGCCAAGAACAAGCGGACTGTATGGTCGAACCTTTTAGGCCCCGTAATATTGTTTGTATTTGTCACTCCGTTGGTACCTCTGGGGGAGGGCAAGTGTGCCCTCTTCTTGCGCAATTGCTTAGGGCTAGCTGATGAATGTGTTCGTACTACCGATGATGGCCGTCTTGTCTCGTGTGATTTTGTGGGGTTTTGTGTTAAATGGCGTATTATTTGTGTATATGCACCGAACATCGTAACTAAGCAGTTACCTTTCTTTGCACATGTCGAAGAGAAAAATGTGAAAAATGTGAAAGAAATATGATAATGCTGGGCGATTTCAACAGCGTATGTTTCAGAGAAGATGGGAGCAAAAGACTAAACGCGCATGATCAGAGTGCCTTGTTGTTGTCAGCGCTTATGCAAGATAGGGGGTTGGAAGATGTATACGCAATGTTCTGCTAAATGGAAATTGCCTTAGGTACACGCACTTCCAGCATGATTGCTGTGCCCAATTAGACATAGCATACGCATCAGAAGCACTTCACTTATGCTGCTATGTAACAGTTATAAACGTAAACCAGTAGCCTTCAGTGACCATAGCGCCGTAATATTTACGATAGGTGTGAAAAAGAAAAAGCCAATCTTTTCTTGGAAGTTGTGGAAACTGAACAATAAATTACTAAGCGATGAAGTCTTCGTAGACAAGGTTAAAATGCTTATCGATAAAGTACACTTGACTGAGTCGGTTGCGATTGGTCGCGGCATGGAAAGAATTCAAGCAAGAAGTTAAAATTGCTGCAAGCGAAAGATCATGCACGGTGCGTTACAAGAAAAAAAAAAGATGGCAGCATATCCATGGGGCGAATGATGGAGAGTGGGGCAAAGCATCCGTCTGTCCATTCGTTCTTGCTTCCGTCCGTCCATGCGTTCGACTTTATGACCGCCGTTCGTCCATCCGCCCGTCTGTGCGTGCGTCCGTTCGTGCGTCCATCCCTGCGTTCGTCCATGCATCCGTCCCTGCGTCCGTCCATGCATCTGTCTGTCTGTCCATTCGTGAATCTATAGTCAACACTCCAATAACCACAATATCGCATCTTTTAATCATATATTCCGCATATAGAAGCACCGTCAATCAGCGGGCATTCTAAGGACTAAACGAGAGGTGTCACACGCGCACTTTCTCATGGCTTGCGCTTCGTGTCTACTTGCCACCTTTAACCACCTCGAGTTCATGGTATATAATAGTTCACTGTATTCATGGCACTGCGGCTCAATGCTCGCTAAACATTTCTAAAACCAAGGAGGTTACGCCCAGCGAGTATAACGTATAACTCTTTCTTGTCAGCGAGTATAACTCTTTCTTGTCAGATAGTGCTCAATGTACATGCCAATGACTGCTAAGAGGGAATGAGAGATAGGGGAATTCGGCTTTTAGTTAACGCGCAAGCTGCGAATTTTTATATTGTTCAACAACGCAAAGAAGAAATCTCCCACCGGCACCACCTTCGAGGTCAAAATGTAAGACTGGTTACACACTACTACTACGACTACGAGGGACGAACAAATGCCGCTGTAAAAACTTCGCCCCTAAAACCAGCTCGAAAAAGCGGACATAGAAAAATACAGAGGAGCAGTTATACGGCACGCGCAGAGCACTTTTGTAATGGCGAAACACCGACGAAACACTCACTGTGCGAAAAAAAAGCGCTACGTGTCCCGTAATAAAATCAAACGCATAAAATATGGGGAGGTGACCCCCACGAACAAACAAATGATAAAACAAGCGTTTCTCAATTACTACAAAGAATAGCTAGGCAGCAGCGGTAAAAAATAGAAAAGCCTTGGACGGCGAGTTTTTGTCAATAATGCCCATATACTAGATAAGAAGACTACCGAACGCCTGGAGCAGCCAATTTCAGTTGGAGAGATAGAAAAGGCCATTGACGAAGGTAAAATGGTCGGCTCAGATGAACAAGGTGCAGCCTTTTACAAAACATTCAAAGATGCGCTGTCGGAGGTACATTGTCGCATCGTTGCAGAGGCTTATGAAGTAAAGGAAATGTCACCGTCCTTTTGAAGGTCACATATCGTACTTATCCCCAAGAGTGACGACCCGTTAAAGCTCTTGTAGGTGAGCGCTTATCGCCCCATAAGCCTCACTAACACAGGCTATAATGTTTTTATGAAGGTGCTTGCCAAGAGGTTACAAAGTGTGATAAAGGTATTAATAGGACCACACCAAACATGTGGAATTAAGGGCTGAACAATTGGCACCAACATCCACACCGCGAGGAGCATTCTTGAGTGCTGCGATGTATGGGACAGCCAAGTAGTGATGTTGCAACTAGACCAGGAAGAGGCTTTTGACCGTGTTGTGCATGCAGTAATATTTTCAATATTGGAACATTGTAAATGTTGGAAGTGTTATATTCGATGGCGTAAAAATGTCGTATAGGAACTGCTTTGCTAGCCTTGTTATCAACAAGGAAGTCGTGAAAAACTTTCCAATTGCAAGGAGTACTCTTCAAGGATGTCCAATTTCCCCATCGTTATTTGCCTTGTATTTGGAGCCTTTTTGTTTGAACATAGGCAGCAATGATAGAAAACGTGGCTTTAGGTTGACGACGACTGAGGTCAAAGTATTGTCACACGCAGACAATATCGCTGTTTCTTACAAGGACCGGGAAGGCATTAGTGAAGCAGTTAGCGTAGCAACTTCAAGTGGCCACGCAGTGCTTTAAATTGGGATAAGAGTGCAGGTTTCTGGCATGAAACCTGGGACGGAAAGCCTGACGTCTTCGAAAAGGTGAAGTGGAGCTCCATGCCGACTAGGTACCTTAGTGTACAATTGCAGAGTTATGATGATCCCACTGAATATTGGAAAGAAGAGACGGAAAACTTAAGAGAGAAAGTGAACAAATGGGGAGGGAAAAACCTCTCGATGTTCGCGAGGTCAACGATTAGCAATATATTTCTAGCGGCCGAAATTTGGTACGTACTTCAAGTGCTTCACATGAACCAATCAAGCATACAAAAGGTACGCAGAGTTTTTGCCACTTTTGTTTGGGCCTCCAAGGGGGAACGCTCGAGCCGTAAAAATCTTTTCCGCTCAGTGAAGGTGGGTGGGCTGGGACAAGCCCACTTTTTTCTCAAGCAAATAGTTTCAGAGGTTTATATTTTTAGTGAGATCAAAGGCATCTTTTCCTGCGTACTATGCTTCGAATTAGATTATGCTGTAATCTACCCCAATTTGTTGTATCATGCTGCTGTGCTGGGCGCATAGGCATTCATGGTTATCTGCGCGAAGTGGTGTCTGCTTTCAATATACTAAAAGTACGTTTTTCTTTACAGTATCGAATTGGGGAGACAGAAAGACAACTCTATAAGGGCCTTACCGTCGTAATGCTACCTGTGCTGATGTATCGTACCTTGTACGGAAAAGGTCCTGAAAAAAACGTCCTGAAAAGGGTTAAAAGAATGGGGGTACGACCATAAGCAAAGGATTTTTTTCTTTCAACTACACACGGGCACGCTTCCGGTAAAACCATGGCTACAGGAAATGGGTTTACTTGTTCATTGTCAGTTAATTGTCTTTTATGTCACAAGCCAGAGAGCACTGATCACCTCTATTTAGATTGTTTCAACGCTACATTTCTTTGGGACATCCTGCAACAAAATTTAAAAAAAGAACTACATTTAACAGATGATGGTATTCATTTTCTACCTGTTTATAGTGACACTGGCATGCCGTATTATACGTTTATGTGGTTAAGTATGCACGCTATCTGGAAAGCATCCTTGGCTTGTCGTCATCTTGATGGTAATGCATGCCCTGCCAGAGAATACTTTATTGAAAGCATAGCTTATATAAGAGATGTATTTAATGCAGGTGAAGAGCAACCAGAGTGGCTACCTGTATTGAATCAACTTTGTCGCGCTTAAATGTTTTTAATCATACTACGCCCAGAAAAGTGTGGTTGGCGTTTTTCAATGCGTTTTTGTACTTCTTGCGAAAGTGTTTTATTATTATGTGTACATGATGTACTTAACTCAATAAGTAAAAAAACGGCATGGTCTAGTGGCTAGGATACCTGGCTTTCATCGAGGAGGACCGGGCTCGATTTCTTGCGTCGGAAAGTTTGCTTGCAGTCTCATTGTGTAACGGTTAGCACTCTGGACTCTGAATTCAGCAATCCGAGTTCAAATCTCGGTCAGACCTTTCCTTTCCTTTATTACTCTATAGCGTTTATACATACGATTAGAATAATTCAACAAGCTGCCTGGAAGGGACTTTTAAGAAATGGCGATCTCAAGTCCGGCGTAGTGTAGTGGCTAGGATACCTGGCTCTCATCCAGGAGGCCCGGGTTCAATTACTGAAAGTTTGGTTTTAGTCTAATGGTGCAACGGTTGGCACTCTGGACTTTGGATCCCGCAATCCGAGTTCAAATATCGGTGATGCATTTCTTTATAATATTACTCAATAGCGTTTATATTGTTACGAGTAACTTGTTTAGTGATCTATTTACAGTGCACAGAACCCGATGAGCAAGATGGCGCCAGACCAGCATCCAACGGAAAACCCATTTCGTCCTCCTCTTTCATGCAGCCGTGTTTAGCGGCTGTTTTGTGTCATAACCCTCGGCGGTAGAAGCACCGTCCCGGTGCTAAATTTACGCATATGAATGTCGAAGGGGGGTAATAGGGCTATAGCCGAGCCACATGAATGGTGTCGCTAGGAGCTGACGATGACTTTGTTTGATCGGTTCGAACAATTTCGTACGTGACGGCTGTCACTTGGTGAACGATACGGAATGGTCCAGTGTAGGGCGACAACAATTTTTCAGACAGTCCCACACGCCGAGTAGGTGACCAGAGGAGCACGAGAGAACCCGGAGAAAAGTGCACGTCCTTATGGTGAGAATTGTAGAGCTGTTGTTGGCGCGCCTGTGAAGCCTGTAGACGGTTACGGGCGACTTGGCGCGCGTGGTCGGTGCGGGCAATGGCTTCACCAGCATATTCAGTGGCCGCAGGTAGTAACGTGTCTAAAGGTAGAGTTGGGTCTCGGCCATATAGTAGATAGAAGGGCGAATATCCGGCAGTGTTGTGACGACATGAATTGTAGGCGAACGTCACATACGGCAAATGAATGTCCCAATCATGGTGGTCTGGCGCAACGTATTTGGCAACTATATAGGTTAGGGTCCTGTCGCTCCGTGCGGCCATTTGACTGGGGATGGTACGAAGTAGTGAATTTGTGCTTGGTATGGCAAGAACTCAGGATTTCATGAACGACAGCTGATAAGAACGTGCGGCCACGGTCGGTGAGAAGTTGAAGGGGAGCACCGTGCACTAATATTATGTCCTACAGCAGAAAGTCCACAACGTCGGTAGCGCAGCTGGTCGGGAGTGCTCATGTGATTGCGTACCGCGTCGCGTAGTTTGTGGCGACAGCAATCAATTTATTTCCGGCTGTGGAGAGTGGAAAAGGGCCCAACAGGTCGGGACCAACTCGAAAGAAAGGCTCGTTGGGAACGTCGATCGGCTGAAGGTAGCCGGCTGGGAGGGCAGACGGCGTTTTGCGACGCTGACAGGGCTCACAAGCGGCGACATAGCGTCGAACAGAGCGGGCAAGTGCAGGCCAAAACAACCGACGTCGTACCCGATCGTATGTGTGAGAAACGCCCAAATGGCCCGTCAAGGGAGCGTCATGAAGTTGATGCAGGACAGTGGAACGCAGGTGCGCTGGGATGGCAGGAAGTAAGTCTGATCCGAAGGAATCAAGGTTGCGGCGATATAGGATCCCGTCTTTCACCAAAAACATTCGTAGGGACGGGTCGCGAGGCGTTGACTCCAGTTTGTCAATGATGGCTCGTAAAGAAGCATCCCGACGTTGCTCTTCGTCAATGTTTAACAGCTGCGACATGGAAAAAACATCCGTGATAGCGTCAGTATCGGTTGCTTCGTCAACAGGGTAGCGGGATAAGCAATCCGCATCGTGATGTAATCGCCCTGTTTTGTACATTACAGAGAACGTGTACTCTTGAAGGCGTAGAGCCCAACGAGCGAGACGTCCCGTGAGGTCCTTCAGGGAGGCTAGCCAGCAGAGCACGTGATGATCCGTGACAACACGGTATGAGTGCCCGTACAGGTATGGGCGAAAGGGCGAAACTTTGGCGACTGCCCATACAAGGGCGAGGCACTGGCGCTCCGTGATGGAATAGTTGCGCTCGGCTGAAGATAGCAGTCGACTTGCGTAGGCTATAGCACGGTCGTGTCCACGTTGTTGCTGCAATAGCACAGCTCCTATGCCGTGTCTACTGGTGTCCGTGTGAACCTCGGTTGGGGCTAATTGATCAAAGTGAGCCAAGATTGGTGGCGTTGTAAGCAGTGTCGTAAGTTTCGAAAACGATGACGCTTGGTCATGGCCCCAGGTAAACGAGGCGTCTTTCTTCAAGAGGTCTGTGAGTGGGCGTGCAATGGTCGCAAAGTCCTTAACAAAGCGTCTGAAATATGAGCACGACCCCACAAAACTGCGGACATCCTTTGTGGTCTTCGTAACGGGAAAGTTCGTGACTGCACGAATTTTCTCTGGGTCTGGACGCACGCCTTGGGCATCGACAAGGTGACCGAGCACGGAAATTGGACGATGAGCGAAGCGGCACTTGGAGGCGTTAAGCTGGAGTCCGGCTCGACGAAAAACGTCCAGAATAGCTGACAAACGATCAAGATGCGAGTCAAATGTGGGTGAAAAGGCAATAACATTGTCAAGGTAACACAAGCCGGTCGACCATTTCAGCCCTTGGAGCAATGAGTCCATCATTCTTTCAAATGTGGCTGGTGCATTGCAGAGTCCAAAGGGCATCACCTTAAACAGATAAAGACCATCAGGAGTGATGAATGCGGTCTTCTCGCGGTCCATCTCGTCGACAGCTATCTGCCAGTACCCTGACCAAAGGTAAATAGTTGAAAAATAAGTGGCACCGTACAGGCAGTCGAGGGCGTCGTCGATGCGAGGTAAAGGATAAACGTCTTTTTTGGTAATTTTGTTAAGGTGACGGTAATCGACACAAAAGCGCCATGTTCCATCTGACTTTTTAACAAGGACGACTGGAGAAGCCCAGGGGCTGCATGAAGGCTCGATAATGTTTTTCGCAAGCATTTTGCCGACTTCATGTTGTAATATGGCACGCTCCGACGCAGACACACGGTAGGGGCGTCGGTGAATGGGGGTTGCATGGCCAGTATTTATTCGATGGGGGACAATGGTCGTTTGGCCTAAAGAGTTGCTGGCAAAGTCGAAAATGCTACGATAGCCCTCAAGAACGTGGCAAAGCTCTGCAGCTTGCTCAGACGTGAGGTCCGATGACACCATTAGCTCGATGTCGGCGCCCCAAAAACGTGATGGAGTGGAACCACTAACTGAGCTGCAGCAATCGTCAACTCTGAAGGGCTCGACATGGTCATCTTGGAGAGCAGTAATTTGGCCAGGGAGATACCCTGTGGCAGAACTTGGGTGGTGAGTGAAAAGTTGAACAGTGGAAGGAAGGTGCGGTTTCTCTTAATCGTCAGAATTATATGCGGCACAGCAACCCCATGCGTAAGCATCACGGCAGGAATCAGGGCCACCATGTAATCACCATTAGGTACTGGCGGCGTGGAGGATAAGTCGACATGTGTGACAGAGTTAGGAGGGAGGCGCGTGAAATCAATGCAGCAGAGGCTGGTTTTTGGTGGGCTGGGCGGGTCGGAAAAGAGGGGTAAATTGAGATGGAGTGAGCCAGCTGAACAGTCTATGAGGGCAGAGTGCGTGGCTAGAAAATCAATACCGAGAATGAGCTCATGAGGGCAATGTTCAATAACGGCGAAAAGAACTGACAGCGACAGTGCTTCTCCCCCTAATGGACACTCGCGCAGAGCACATGCCAAGAATTTCAGCAGTTCCTCCATCGGCGACTCGTACAGCTTGGTTGAGGGCGGGCGTGACAACTTTTCTCAGTCGGCGGCGAAGGTTAGCGCTCATAATGGACACATGCGCGCCATTATCTATCAATGCACTGACACGAACATTGTCGACAGTAACGTCCAAAAGGTTCCGGTTCGTTGTTAACGTTAATCGAGGATTTCTTACGAAGGTCGTCAACGCAGCTCCACCTCCAGAAGCTGCATGGCCTAGTTTTCCGGTCGGGGATGCTGCGAATAGGTCGGGGAGGCAGCACGGCGTTGTGGGGGCGACCGGGACTGACGACGAGCAGGGGACGGTGACCTGTCGTAGCAAGGTCTGCTCAGAGGTGCTGTAGGAGCGGAAAATGTGGTCGGCGTTGATGGAGAAAGCGGTGGGGACGACTGGCGAGCAGAAGTGGTGTGATACTGAGGTGCATAATGGGACGGTGGAGCCCAGCGGCTGCGGCAGTGACGAACGATATGACCAACGCGTCGACAGTTAAAACATATGGGCCTGTCATCAAGAGTACGCCATTCGGACAGATTGCGTTGTATGCGAGGTGCAGAAGGGGCACGATAAGAAGGCTCAGCAGAGTATACGGTAGGAACAGGATGTAGGCCGACATTCGATAGCTCTTGACGAACGACAGCTTGTATTAAAGAGATCGTGGTCGGGGAAGGCGCAGGCGCCGGTAATGGCGTGGCTACCGTTTGTGCTGCCTCGACCTCTCGACGAATGATGCATGTAAGGTTGTCACATCGAGGGGCCTGGTGGAAGGCGTCGTCACACGAAGAAGTGGCCGCTGTGTTCGGAAGGCGCACGATGCTTTGGGCTACGCGGCGGGCTTTAGCTTGTTCGAGACGTCGTCATTCTTTAAGGATTGTGTCGATGCTCGAGACGTTGTTAAAAACCAGCAGGTTGAAAGCATCGTCAGCAATGCCTTTCAAGACGTGGTTAACCTTTTCGTCTTCCGACACCGACTGGTCGGCCTTGGAACAAAGGGCCAAGACGTCAAGAATGTAAGAGACGTACGATTCGGTAGAAGACTGGGCCCGCGTGGCAAGAGCCTTCTTCGCAGCGAGCTGACGACCAGATGAATCGCCAAACAGGTCACGTATCTTTTCTTTGAAGAGATCCCAGCTCGTTATGTCGGCTTCGCGCCTTTCAAACCATGTTCGGGGAATGCCGTCCAGGTAAAAAAGCACATTGGCGAGCTTGAGCGTGGGATCCCAGCGGTGAGTAGCACTGACGCGATCGTGCCGCTTCAGGCAAGTGTCGAGATCGATCGTATCATCACCGGAGAAAGTGCCGGGATCCCGGAGGTGCGGGAGTGTGACGTAGGTGGTGGCTTGGACTGATGAGGGTGGCGTAGAGGAAGTACCAGCAGTCGAAGCAGTCGAAAGGTCGCCGATGGTGCGACAGCTGCGCGTCTCCATCGAGGTACGGGGGTCATCCACCTCCAACAATAATGTTACGAGTAACTTGTTTAGTGATCTATTTACAGCGCACAGAACCCGATGAGCAAGATGGCGCCAGACCAGCATCCAACGGAAAACCCACTTCGTCCTCCTCTTTCATGAAGCCGTGTTTAGCGGCTGTTTTCTATCAATATATACGATTCGAATGATTCAACTAGCTTCCTGGAAATGACTTCTATTTAGAGACGGTGACCTCCGTTCCGGCGTGGTCTAGTGGCTAGGCATTCTTCTACCGGCAGCGCAAGCGGACGGTGGCGGAATTATGAGCTCCGACGGAGCGGCGATAGCAGCCAGCACCAACCACGGAAACAGGATCGATGGTGAAGAGGATAAGGACTACGAGATCGTGCTACTTACGTTGCCCACCAGCCTTGTTGTACTAAACACGTTGTCTTTGTCCGGCGACGTGCGTGAGAGGCCTTACAGGGTCGACGATTTCCGGGACGCCCTCGCATCAGTTGGTGTGCTTCCTTACGTCGTGGCGTTAGGCGCATACCAAATAACCATGTGTGGGCGGTGACCTTGAACACCAGGGAAGCCGCCAAGAAACTAGCCGTGGTAAAGGTGCTTAATGTGAAAAGCCGCCGGTGTATCATCTTTGACCCAGAGGGCCAGCAGGTGAAGCTTCGCCTCCACTGGATGCTTCACGGCGTCCAAGACGAACATATTCGGACAGCCTTTGCGGCCTTTGGCAACATCACCGAGGGGACTCGAGGGCGTTGGCGGGTTCAAGGTAGGAAGGAAAAGGGCTCAATCACAACAACCGTCCTGCGGAAATCTAAGCGCGGGTACAAAGTGGAAAACCTTCCACACCAGGTCCATGTTGCTAGGGAGTTTGTCCTCGTTGTGGAGCCCGGGCGAGCCGTGCAGTGCCTACAATATCATGGCACGAGACACGTCCGCCGGAACTGCAATGTGCCCCGGTGCTACAAGTGCCCTCGTTATGGGCATGCGGGCGCAGACTGCGTACGCACCGACGCGTCGGTGACCGGGCAGACAAAGCCGGACCACCGTGAGGAAATGATGGATGTTGCCGAGGCAGAGGAGGCGGCTCGGGCACCGACGAGGCTACAGAGAAGGCCGGACCCCGAGACTCGTTGGCGCCATCCTGCGGTGAAGCCCCGGAAAGGAACGCCCCGGCGGACCAAGAAGCTCAAGGCGACTCGGCAGGGTCTGTCAACGAACCGGCGGCTCAGGTTCTGCCTGCGGCTTTAGGAGTCGACACCGGTAAGGGTGACACACCAACCCTCCCAGAAGCGGCAGGCGACACATCCCCGTCATTCGTGGTGACGATGAAAGCCCCCTCACCAGCACCCAAGGTCGGAGAGGACAAGGATTCCAACGAGCCACCGCTGGAGAAGAGTGGCGTTTAAGCACCGATCAACGTCACCGCGGCTTCCAAACGTCCCTACCCCCCGACCAGCAATGAGAGTATAGAAAGGGCCACGCCTGGCCCCGACGAACCGCAAGCAAAAACTCTGCAAGGACTGCGGCCGTCTATTGCACTACGTCCCAACTTTCCAGCCGATAATCCCGGCGGCAACTTCGAGCCAGCCGGGCAGTCAACAACTCCGCCAGGCAGCACCGCCGGCGATGGTCTGGTCTAGCCATGGGCTAGACGCGAAGGGTGAGCGCAATGTTGCTGGTCTCTTTTCTTATCGTCAAAATGGCCCCTGCATTTTCGTTGAATTTCGCCAACCTTAACGTCACAGGACTGTCAGGTAAAAGAAAACAAAGCCAGCTTTACCGTCTCGTAACGTAGCATGGCATGGACGTGCTAGCGGTACAGCAAACCAAAATCGATAACGATGCAGAGACTGGCAGCATCGTGCAACTTTTTGCGTGAAAGTATTTTGTTGTAGTTAGCCATGTGGTGGGCTCATCGGTGGGCTGCGTACTGTCGGCATCAAATGAAACACGAACAGCGGAGCACGTGGCACAAGCCTTATCAATGGCATAGTGTGTGCCGTCGACCAGTCATTGGCGAAGACAGGCACACACATCCGGTGTGGCAGCACTGCGCGATCCCGCTATAGTGCAATATTTGTGCTTGTGTTCCAGGTAGGGTATGTGAAAGGAACAAAAAAAACAGAGGTTAGACTACCGCAGCCGAAGGCGAGTATTGTACCACGGTTTGTCATCACGGAGTCCATCATCTTGAAATTCCTGGCTAATTCTATTTACAGTAGACAAAAGTCGGTTCATAATGCTGACGATTTCACGCTATTTCCCTTCGCGTGGATAAAGCGTAACAATTTGCGCTCTCTGTTCCGAAGAAACGCTCAGCATTTCCAGGTGAAGTGACGCGTTTTCGTGTCGGTCTCTGAAAGAAGGGTGCAGGTGAAGCAGCGCTGGCGAACAAGACGCGATGATCGTTTGAAAATCAACTGCAAACCGATTAATTTTTTATCGTGCCAAGTCGCCGATTGCACTGTGACGCTGAAGTAAAAGCAAGGAATTGCCAGTGATACGATCAAAAGCGCTTGGCACGCCCACGATGGCCACCATTACCACCATACGAAAACTGGAGCAGAAATGGAGATAATGCACTGTAGGGGGATCGCGTAGTGCTGCCAAACCGGATATGCACGCCTGTCAATAATGATGACTGGACGGTCAACACTATACTGTTTCTAATGCTTGAAACACGCGCTCCGCTGTTCGTGTTCCATTTGACGCCGATAGTACCCTTTGTTAAAAAGTTGCCTGGGCTTAAGGTGGAGCCCATTTTTTGTTCGAAGCAGGCCGATGTAGACTTCAACCTGAATAACACCGATTGGTGGGTCGTGTGTGTGTACGCGTTCAACAAGGTAGAAGAAAAGGCACTGTTCTTTCTCAGCCTTGAACAACAGCTCTGTGCAGGAAATAAATTAGTAATGCTGGGTGACTGAGCACACACGACAAAACCAGTACTCGGGGTTACAAAGATCAGAGTACCAACCTCTTGGCTAGTTTTGTCGCAAAATTGGACGTCGAAAATGTAGCGGAGTGTGTCACAGGCACACGTGCGGTCAAGTACACGTGATTTGAAGGCCCTAACAATCCAAGACTTGACCGCATTTACGTCTGCGTCGACATCCTACCGGAATTCACCAGTTATAATGTCACCCCTGTGTCTTTTTCCGATCACTGCCTAGTCCTCTGCTCTGTCAGAATTTCGAAGCGACATAAGTGATTCTAATGGGAACTGTGGAAATTAAATAATAGCTTTCTGCAGCACGATATTTGTAATCAGTCAGTGAAAGAAGAAATTAGCAAAACAAGCCTCAGCGAAAAGATTCACCTTTGGTAACAGTGGGAACTTTACAAAGAAAAGCTAAACATTAAAGCAACAAGCAGGGCTACGGGAATTCGGTACGATGTAAAAAACAGACTGAGTTGAGAGTGCTACTTGACAAGTTACTTAAGCATGAATGCCGAGCCACGGCGAAGTGGAGTGAAGATATCAGAACAGTAAAACAAAAGGTAGAGCTGTTAGATGAAAAGCGTTATTGAGGCGCGCTGGTGAGGGCAAGGGCGGGTGACACCGCAGCAGGTGAAATGCCGTCGAAATGCGCTCTAGGCTTGGAAAAAGCCCGCGCTGAAAGAAACTGCGTACGAGAGATAGAGCGGGGCGGCACCGTATTAACTGATACTGAAGGCATCACAAGAGCTTTCACGGACCATTATCGCGAGATGTTCGCATTGCACGACGCAAATTTTGAAAGCTTCCAAAATGAGTTCATGCTATGTTTACCCCGTCCTACACGCTCCAAGAAAGCTTAGAGCGTGTAATAACTGTGGCCGAAGTAGAAGACGCCATAGACAAGTAAAACCCAGGCAAGTCGCCCTGTCCGGACGGTTTCACAGCCACCATTTATAGGTAGTTTAAGCATGAAATCAGCCCTATTTTGACAGGAATATTCAATGAAGCCTATAAATTAATTACTTTGCCGCCATAATACGGGATATCCGACACGGTTCTCAAACCGAAAGCAGGGCGTGTATACATAAACTGCAATCTGTCTCAGCGTATCGTCCTGTAGCCCTAACCAATGTAGACCTTTTAAATTTACATGAAGGTATTAGCTCGAAGATTACAGTCAGTGATACAAGACATCGTGGGGCCTCGACAAACGTGCGGCATCAACAGGCGCTCCAACGCCTTAAATATTCATAAAGCACGCAGCGTTCAAGATTTCTCTGATTTTTCCGATGAAGAAGTTGCCATATTAGATTGATATAGAAAAAGCCCTTTATTGTGCTGACCACCAAATTTTGTTCGCTGTGGTAAATCATGTTAACATCGGTTGTGTTATTTGCGACGGAGTGCCCTGGCGTAGCGAGACTGCATGACGAGGTTAATTGGAAATAAGAATATGAGTGCATCCATTAACGTGTATCGTTCGGTTCCTCAGGATTGCCCCCTCAGCCCTTTGTTTACATATATATATATATATATATATATATATATATATATATATATATATATATAGAGAGAGAGAGAGAGAGAAATGCTATCTTTGAAAATAAATAATAACCATATATATATATATATATATATATATATATATATATATATATATATATATATATATATATATAAGGGAAAGAAGTGTATAGGCTCGTTTTTCCGTGTTTTGACACAATATTAATGAGATCTAACAGACAGCAATGCCAAGGAATGTACAGGGGAAGTTATTAGAACCAATGAAATGTAAATAAGAAGGAAGAAAAGTGGATGAAAAAAGAACCAGCCGTGAGCAGGAATCGAACACACACACACACACACACATATATATATATATATATATATATATATATATATATATATATATATATATATATGAAAGTAGATGCGCTTTCACATAACAACTGTTTATTGTGCCGACGTTTCGACAGGAACCCTGTCTTTTTCAAGGCATAATACTATTTACACATGTTCCGTGCCTTTTTATATCCTGTCGAGACAGGAGGGGAGGGGTCAAATGAGAAAGAGAGAGAGAAAAAAAAGAGGAAGGAAGAAACAGCGAAACGGGAGGACAAACAATAAATAAAATATAGAAAATCTAGGAGAAGAAGCAAGACCGACATGGCGTAATTAGAAAGGGGCAGCTTTTCAACAGAGTAGGGCAGAGGTAGATGAGGAGTGTCATCATTGTCAACAATACCTCCCCCGCACCCACACTTCCCCAAGTGGGCAGGGAGCCGCCGTTTTTGTATTTCACCTTTCCGTGTAGTCCGCTGGCCGCTCGTTCCTCTTTGAAGTGTATGACAAGTTAATGGGGAGGGCTTAAGCGCTTTAAGTGCATGCTGGTGGCATCGGGAGTAGCGAAAAAGCCGGTGAATGAGGCACTGCCATCGATATTCATTATATGCATTGGTTCCTTGTCAGTGAAGGAACAGAATGTGCGTTAAAGGATTAACGAAGGAAAAAAAAAATAAGAAGAAGAAGAACAGGGGGGGGGGGGAGAGAGACTGTACCACTCCGGGATAGTCACCACACAGTTGAGGCGCACTGGGAAGATATGCGCGCATGTAGGAAAAAGTTAACGAAACCACCTAGCTGTCAGCTGCTTGTCAGTGAAGGAACAGAATGTGCGTTGAAGCTTGACGAAGAAAAAAAGAAAAAAAAAGAAAAAAAAGCAAAAAAAGGGGGGGGGGACCGCACGACCTCCGGGACCACTTATCTGTGCGTTCCGGCTGTGCTTGATGAGGCAAATCGTTTCTATGTTGTCAGATGCATAGGCCAAAAGCTTCGTTAGCGGGTAATATTATTGTCGTAATGAAACCGGACTGATTAGAGAGAAGCGTTTGCGTCTTTTAGCGGTCGTAACGCAGACAGAGTGCCTGGGTGTTCATTTATTCCGTATTTTATCGTGTTAAATTTGTAGATAAAATAAGATTCCCGTTGTTCCCGTTCTCTGATTGTTCGAAAGTTGTTTTCTAGTAGTGTAACCCTGATGTCATCAAAGCTGTGGTCTTTTAATGTGCAGTGTTTTGAAAGTGGAAGGCCTGGAAGAGATCGTACATGTGCCCGATGGTTGTTGAATCTAATTCTAAACGGAGTGTCTGTCTGGCCCACGTATTGCTTGTTACATACCCCACATTCCAAGAGGTATATGACATTGTCTGAGTCACAGTCTAGTGCACCTCTTATCCTGTGCTTAAAATCCGAGTGGGTGCTTTTCGCCACTGTCGTTGTCTGCATGTGTTTGCATACCCTGCATCTGCTTTTTCCGCAAGGTTGACACCCAATTTGAGGTTTCACACCTATCTTTGAATTTATTAAATGATCCTTTATATTTTTCGGCCTTCTGTATACAACACAAGGAGGAGAAGTGAAAATTTTGGATAGTCGCACGCTCTGTTCCAATATGTTAAAGTGTTTTCTTAGGACCTTGTTTATGTTCGGTGGGTTGCTCGTGAAAGTTAATAGCAAGTTTTTGTTGCGGTGTTGGTCGGCGTTTCTCTGGTGGTTGAGAAGAATCTGGCGGTCCAGATTTTCAAGCTTTTTTGATGGCGTCATCGATGATAGCTGGTGGGTATTCTTGATTAAGGAGTACTTCGCGCATATGTGTGCTGTTTTTGTGGAAGTCCTCGGTGCGGGAGCAGATTCGTCGAAATCTGTGTGCTTGGGAATAGGGAATGCTGGTCTTGCAATGTCGCGGGTGGCAGCTTTTGAAGTGCAGGTATTGTTGCCTGTCTGTAGGTTTTCTGTATACGTTAGTTACCAACGCACCATCGTCAACTCGAATGAGTACATCAAGAAAGTTTATTTCAGTGTTAGAGTAGGTGTGTGTAAAATAAATGCTGGGGTGTACCTGGTTGAATGCCTGTATGAATTTGAGGAGCTCGTTTTCCGAATGTGTCCAAATTATGAATATATCATCTAGGTACCGTTTATAGAGTAATGGTTTGATATTACAAGATGAAAGAAAATTGGACTCTATGTGGTGCATGAATATGTTGGCGTAGTTTGGGGCCATTCTTGTACCCATTGCCGTACCGCTGATTTGAAGATAGTACTGGTTGTTAAATTCAAAGCTGTTCAACTCGAGTACAAGTCTTGTGAAGATTTCAATTACTTTTTTGCTTGGATAAGCGACAGGGTTGTGTGTGCCATACGATTCAACAAGTGCCCTTACACCATCGTCATGTGGGATATTTGTGTAGAGTGAGCTAACATCCAATGTTACGAGAAATGCACCGTCTGGAATTTTCACGTCTGCTATTTCCCGAAGGAAGTGGTTTGTGTCACGCAAGAAGGACTCATGTGTGGGTGGTATGTCTTTGATTAAAGAATCAATATAACTGGAAATGGGTTCCGTTAACGTTCCCGTGCCTGATATAATGGGTCTGCCAGGGTTATTCTCTTTATGAATCTTCGGCAGCATGTAAAAACGACCAGGCGCCGAATGTACCGTAATAAGTGCCTTTTTAAGCTTTGAATTAATGGCGCCTTCACGTGTGAGATTCTCTAGGGTTGTTACAATGATTTTTTTGTGCTCCGTGGTAGGGTCAAAGTCGAGGTGTTTGTAGAATTGTTTGTTATTTAGTTGTCGCTTGCCTTCCTCAATGTAGTCCGATCTATTCAGAACAACAATCGCGCCTCCTTTGTCTGCTGGTTTGATGACGAGATCTTCGCAGTTGCTCAACGTGAGTAGTGCCTCCTTTTCTCTTTTTGATATGTTATTCATGCTTGGTTTGTGCACTTTGTACGCATGTATAACATCTTTTTGAACCGCGTCTATATAGAGATCCAGATGTCGATCTCTGTTGGCGTCTGGGGTCCATTGCCGTCCAATTACCCCACGAAAAAGTGCGTTATCTTTTTCGGGTTTATCAAAGAAATATTCCTCCAATCTTATATATATATATATATATATATATATATATATATATATATAGAGAGAGAGAGAGAGAGAGAGAGAGGGAGAGAGAGAAAGACAGAGAGAATTCATGGTTTTGAGTTGCAGGCAGTTGAAGTTAGGCTGTTCGCATATTCGCATATGCAGATGATTTGGCTATTTTTTCATGGGACTAAACACTATACAGAACAAACTATTGGAGCTGTGCGTGCTTTCAGTCAAGCTACTGGGAGTGGTGTTAGGTGGTGTAAGTTTTGGGGCTCTGGCATGGATCGTGGCCAACAAAGCCAGAACACTTCGCTAACGTGCCCTGGGCAACGACCCCTGGCAAGTACTGAGGTGTGTCGCTTGACCCATATTGCGCGAGCGACCAGTTTTGGAAAGGTGAAATTCAGGACACACAGCAGAAACCGAAGGAGTGAAAAGGAGACGCGTTCACGATCTTTGCCAGGGCCAACATCTGTAATATGTTCTTTACCAGCTAGCTCTGGTACAAGAAGGCACTGAATTGCTCAAGGACGAATGTGCAAAGGTTCCACAGAATATTTGCAGTCTTTGTGTGGGTTTCAGGGTGAGAATTCTACTGCCGTACTCACTCGTTACGACGAGTAAAAGACGGAAGGCTGGGACTAGTTGACCTATCTATGCGGCAGCTAGTTAACCGGTTTTTCTTTTTTCGAGATGTCACATATCGTTTCCTGCGCACGCTATGTCAATTACGACTGGGCAGACTCATACCGATGTGTATGTTGTCTCAACTGAATATAGTGTAGGAGGGATAGAAGGCTGACACAAAGAAATATGTCTAGTATACGATTATACGGTCTTCTAGAGAATATCTTTAGAACGCTAAAGGAAAAGATCGGTATTTCGCTTTATGTGACATTGTCTTTACTGTGCCGTTGCACAAGTCATTGTACGGTGGAGGCCCAGTCAGCAACGTCGTAGAGAGAGTTAAAGTGTATGCGCTGCGCGAAACAGAAACGTTTTTATTTATTTGCACTCTGGTGCATTGCCAGTTGAAAAACTTTTGGAAGGTAAAGGATGTTATTTGCCTTGCGACACGCATGATCCCAGAAACTATAGATCTTGTGTTTTTACATTGTTGAAAAGGGTTTTACTTTTGGGAAGTGCTGCAGAGCGCTCCTACTAAAGAACTCCCGTTGGACCCATACGGGAGTCGGTTCTTGAGTGTAGAGAACGAAGCTGGCCTGCCTTCGACACATGGGCCTCTACTCGTTGTGGCGTTCAAGAATGGCAGGCTACATAGGCGTGTAAGCAGGGTGGGGGGAGGGTCGAATTTCGGGGGCCAAAGTGCCCCCCCTTTTGAGAATGGTCACTCTAATCACTAAATCACCTTCTTCCGAAAGAATGAAGTTGGTATATATATATATATATATATATATATATATATATATATATATATATATATATATATATATATATATATATCCCCGGCTGACGAGTGAAGTAGGTTGCGCCCCCCCCTCCAACCACCTCGCGATAATAGAGTTGCTATCACTTTGGTAAGAATGCGTGGCCTGCCCGAGACTATTTCGGAGAGAGCATTCATCGCTTTGTTGAAATTCCCGAAGCGGCACCGGAACCACCTGACTGCTTTTCAAGAGTAGAGGCACTGGTCACATTACCCGAATTTTAATCTGACGATACCGGTACCATACAAAATTGACTTAATAAAAACGTCACCGTATGTACATTGTACATGGGGTGGTTTTGACATCAGTGTTGTTTGGGCTATGTGTTATGAACCAAAGACAGGTAATACAGAAAAAAAGGGGAAGGGGTCACATATGCGTCACGGAAAAAGTGAAATCAAATTACTAACTGCCTGGTGGACACACGAGGCGCATATCATGCGTGATCCACATAATTCATGTAGGTGTGAGTATAGCTACCACCCTGCTTTTTCATTCGGATCACGCGCCTGAAGTAGGTCATCCTTCAAACTCTCTGTGCTTCAACGGTGGGTTCTGCCTGCTGCAAAAGGCATGGGCGCCGTGGCTTAGTTGGTTAAAGCGCCTGTCTAGTAAACAGGAGATCGTGAGTTCGAATCTCACCGGTGCCTTGAAAAATAACTTTTTTTTTACTCTGCTCTTGAGGTGTACCTGGTAGCGTCCTTACTCCAGAGCCCAGTTGATGATAATAACTCATTTCGTTGTTTGCATAACCCCATGTCGCTTTTTTGTCATTGTGACAGTTAAAAAAAAGCATATAACTGAAGACCCTGTCACGAAGTATTCGCTGAAACAGCTAGAGTAAAAAAATAAAAAAGATCTTTTTTACAAAGGCATCCAGACCTTTCCATATGTTCATAAAGTGACACGCAATGTTATCTAAAGAAAGTGCCATGAAAATCCGGTGTCAAAGACGTTTCCAGTGCACGTCAAAGCTATGTGGCCTCTTCAAGAAGACTGACGGAGATCAGGCAGAATCTTGTTGCAAAAATAAGCGCTAGCAACATTTCCTTAAATGTCGAGGGAACGTTGTGTAAAATACTCCCCCCCTAACGGAAGTTGTGACATCGGCCAAAGGAGCCACTGCACAAATAAAGATTACGTGAGCATCCATGATCGCTAAAATGGTCTGTGAGTAGCCACCTTGCAGACCACTGCGAAAATTGTGATTGTGAAGCAGTCTTCAAGGATAGCGATAATCTACGCAAATACGCTGAGCAACGCCAACGGGAAATTGTTGAGGTCATATATGCATCCAGAAAAACGGAGATGTTTCAATGATAACACGTTCCTCGAAGCGCTCACTGATTGTACTTTCTTGTATATATCGACGTGCAAACGCAACAATACAATGTTTTTATTCAGCGCCCTGTTTGTATCTGCTCAATTATGTCCTGTTCTAGCGCTGTTTCTTCAATCAAGGTCATGTCAGTGAGACATATCAAATTATCAGCTTAAGACTGTTTTTATGCATTTGCAGCCACAAAACCTCCAAGCTTTTACAGTGTAGTTCAACTGGGATTCCCTTTACTAAAGCATCATCTTAAAGTTGTCTGACGCTCATTCATTACGATGAACTGTTCAAGGCGACATTGAATACAACACACCGACTCAAAGAAAGAAACGCGGCGTATATACCTATTTAAACGAGGTTTAAATTGTATGACGGGTCTAGTGGCTAAGGTACTCGGCTGCTGACCCGCAGGTCACGGGAGCTAATCCAAGCTGCGGCGGCTGCATTTCCGATGGAGGCAGAAATGTTGTAGGCCCGTGTGCTCAGATTTGGGTGCACGCTAAAGAACCCCAGGTTGTTGAAATATCTGGAGCCCTCGACTATGGCGTCTCTCATAATCATATGGTGGTTTTGGGATGTTTAACCCCACATATCAATCAATCAATGTATGACGGGGGAAAGGGGGCAGAAGCTCAACCTTCTCTCCACCTGTGCCGCTTCTGCATTGATTGCAATAAGAATAAGAAACTGAACGAGGTTGTCATGCGTATTCATAAAGAGCATTTTAAAAAAGGTGGCGCTTGGATGGCGTGCAGTCGTGGCCGAGTGGTTAAGGCGATGGACTAGAAATCCATTGGGGTCTCCCCGCACAGGTTCGAATCCTGTCGGCTGCGCTCGATTTTTTTTTTCGTGTGGTATCTTACAATCTTTATTCAATGGTGATGCGGCTGTATGGTTTGGAAGGTATCGTAACTAATGAAGTGTTTTGCCGAGTTGTTCCTGCTACGTTGCGCATTTTATGCAGTTTGTGCAAGTTGTGCATGAACTGGTGTAGCTAGTAACTGATTGCTAAGGGGGAAGGGAGTGGCATAGAGGTAATACGCGAGAACGACAGTGGTCTGACAACAAAATACCAGGGGGTAAAAGAATGCTCATAAAAAATATGCATTTTGTGTTAAAAAACACACCGTGTTCGCCAGTGCGACGAATTCTTTCTTAAACTGAAGAAAAAAAACGAGAGAGAAGGCCAGAGTCATTGATTTCAACACAAGAACAACGCATCAAAGAGCATGTGCAAAACAGATGTGCAGCTATAGCGTCTTGATGAAAGATACAAATATCGTGAGTGAGCAAAAAAAATTAGCAGAGCGTGGTTTTGATTTACGGATCTCTGGGTTATAGGCCCAGCACGCTTCCACTGCGCCACTCGGCTCAGTACGAGGAGCCTGACATGCAGCAGCTATTTCGCACTGGAGCGCATAGCGATCTCGCCCTGCGTAGACCAGTGTCCTTCACGCATATAATGGACGTGAACCGGTCGCTGTGATTGCATCCGCCTGCAGGCGTTCCGTATGAAATAGATAAAAGCTCGTCGCGCCATCTGCATGATAGTTGTTGCTGTAACATCGAGGCGTAAGCAGTCAAGTCTGTCGCGTTCACTTAAACTGTCCCTTTTATATGGGTACTTCCTGTATGAACGAAGAATACACTTGTTAGTAATTAATCACTTCATTCCCAGCCATCGGCCTGTTCGGGGTGTAGGGAAGGTTCAAACCACCCACCCCACTGAAGTTTTTCTGTTCTGCGTGTGTATGAGTATATCAGTAAGCTCATAATTACAAGCACACGCACGAACATTCATAAAAGGTGGTTGAACACAGCCACTCACCCTGCCCCCCTTTCCCACTGCCCAAGAAGATATCTGGCTATGCCCCTGACTTGCGTTTATTCATTCATTCATTTATCAGATACCCCGCAGCGCCCGAAGGCGTTATAGCAGGGGGGTTACATCAATAAATGACGTACATCTCCGTTCACACACACAATACAACTTTGTTCACACATAAATAACTGAAATACATTTTCGTTCACACACATGGTAGACTTTTGTTCACACATCAATACATCTTCGTTGAGGTTACAACACGGGTTTACAGCAATGAATAAAATATACCTTCGTTCCCACTATGTACTTGCATTTCAGTTAGCCTGTTCCACTGTTTAATCGTTCTAGAAAAAAAATGTGGCATACATGTTCGTTTTAGCTGGGTAATCCCGAATTTTGCAACTATGATGAAAACGTTTTGAAGTGTAATGAGGGTTGTGTAGGTATATTTCTCTATTCATTCCATATTTATATTAGTAAATGCAGTAAAGAAATTTTAATCTCTGCTTCTGGCGGCGGTCAGAAAGACACTCCCATCCTAGCTCAGCCTTCATTGCAGTGCAGCTCCCCCCTTCCGTACCGTCCCAAGACGAACCTGGCAGCATGATTTTGTAGTTGTTCCAGAGCAGCAATGAAGGTTACTTCGGCGGGGTCCCACACAACACAACCGTATTCTAAGATAGGTCTGATACAAGTAGTGTATGCCATACGTTTTAAATTCACATGCGAACATCGCAGGTTTCTTTGAATAACGTTTAAGGCCTTACCAGCTTTGGCTATGAGAGTGCTATGAGAGTGTGTTGCAGTTTTAGACAGGAAAATGTAATTACAACGAGGATGGTGGTGATGCCTCAACTATGGCTCATACCAACTCAGGGGGACTGGCCAAGAATTGGTTATATGAGCTTCTAGTCCTTTTAAGTAATCTACAATCCTAAGATTAAGAGGAAAGAACGTACTTAAAAACGGAAACGGTGCGATATTTACTTTTTGTCATTCCGACCAGACATTATAGTCTTTATTTTGAATGTAAGCTACAGTGGCATCAAACGTGCTTAAAATTTGTGTTGTGAACTTGCTGATTAATACTGTGATAATATATATACAAATAGAAATTTAGAGGCGCATTCGTTTTGTTTCATGAAAATAACTGCGAACGGCATCAAACACGTTCCTATGGCTGAAGCCCAGACCCGTAGCACCAAAGGTATACGCATACTGTCAATGGTCAAGGTCAGTCCTCGGTTATCGGATGGGATATCAAGGAGTTGATTTCACGAGCACATGAAGTGTAGGGCTGCACGAAGAAAGAACTACGGGCTGATTCCCTAAATAATTGACATTACGAGGTAAAACACTAAGTAAAATAAAATAAACTTCAGCAGTATTACAGCGATAGCTGTAAAAGATCACAACAATGGTCGCGTGCACCGTAGTTGTGCGCCGCGCCTGTGTCCGCAACAACTGTCCCATGAAATAAGAAGAAAAAAATCTTAACAATCGAAAACACCAAGGACACCACGGGATTTCAACACGGGTACGCTACGTCCTAGGCTAGAGTATTCTACCACAGTGTCACGGCGGGGCTTGAAACTTCGTTCCAAACTTGCCTTACGCAGGCTTGGTGTCGTTAAATAAAATGCGTTTGTATGAGTAACAAAGAGTCTAAAACAGCAAAACAACAGCCAGGCGTCACCCAATGTGAACTGTGTAAGGAGTTGGTCGTCCAATGCCCCAAACAAGCTCTGAAGCGACTTTTCAGTGCATAGAGGAACACACCAGTGGGTAAACGCCAATAAATCATTCAAGAATGAATGAAGGAAAAATAAGGCAAAGCACTGTTTCAATGCACGATCGTCTAGGTTATGAGTCCAGCACGCTTCTACTGCACGATTGTGTTTCGTCTCTATTGCTTCTTTCTTTTTTCTCTCTTTTTTTTGTTCGGCTAACTGTATACAGTCAGCAGAGTGGCACAGTAGAGGGGTGCTAGGCCCGTGACCCAGAGGTCCGTGGATCGAAACCACGCTCTGCTAATTTTATTTTCTTTTGTATTAGTGCGCATTTGCTTACTGCACATTTTCCCACGTGACTAGAGGGCAGCAGAGTGGCGCAGTGGAAGCGTGCTGGGCCCATAACCCAGAGCTCTGTGGATCGAAACCACGCTCTGCTAATTTTACTTCCGTTTGTATTAGTGCGCACGTCCTTACTGCACATTTTCCCACGAAACTAGAGTGCAGCAAAGTGGCGCAGTGGTCATTCCACTTCCGGCCGCGATAGCGAGCGGACGCGTTTGGAATGGGCTCTGTCGGAGCGGTATCAGCGGCCGTTTCTGGCCGCGGAAACAGGGTGTTTCGAGTATAACGAGTATCGCGTTGTTCTGCCTAGTCTGCCTTCAGGACGTCTGGTTTTGAATACTGTTTTTGTGCATGCGGATGTGAGGGCACGGCCCTACCGTGTAGAAGACTTCAGGGATACGCTGAGTGATTTGAAACTGCCCTCCTAGGTTTCGGCCTTGGGGGCGTATCAAATGAATCACGTTTGGGCCGTCACGTTCAAATGTGCCGAAGGTGCGAAGAGGCTGCTGGAAAAAGCGGAAGTGAAAGTGAAAGGCCAGCGTTCCGTCCTCACCGATCCATCGAACGAGGAACTTCGGTTGAAGCTTCACTGGCTCCTGCCTACAGTACCGGACGACGACGCGCGAGCGGCCTTCCGGAACTATGGCAGAGTGACGGACATTATCAAGGAACGGTGGAAGGTCAGTCGTGTGGATGACAAAGCGTCAACGACATGAAATGTGACGATGACACTTAAGGCGGGAGTCAAGCCAGAAGATTTGCCCCATCAAATAAGGATTGCTGGTGAGCTGGCTCTTGTGGTGGTGCCGGGAAGGGCACCACTATGCCTTCGTTGCCAGTACACCGGACACATTCGTCGGGACTGTAAGGTACCACGGTGCACGTTGTGTCGTCGCTTTGGACACAACGAGTCGGAATGCGTGCCTACCTACGCCACTGTTGCAGGGCCCGTGGGGAGCGACGACACTTCGGAGCTGCTAATGGACGAAGCAGATTCCGAGGCAGCAGCGAGAGCGGAGGCAGAAAGTGCCACGATGGACAGCGTGCCAGCTGAGCAAATCTCAGGTGAGGGAGCTCACGTAAAATCTACGAACCTCGATGCCGAAGATACATTGTTGGTGAAAATAGATTCCTCGGAAGCACTGCAGACGTGAGAGACAAAAGCAACGTAACAGAGGTGGTCAGCAGGGAAGCAGTGGAGGCAATAGACATTTCCAAGGAGGGCACCATGACGAATAAGCGATCACACGATGGCGCCGAGGGAGAGAGTGAATCTACCGACCCCAAGCAGTCCCGGTGAACCTCAAGCAAAAGCAGCCCCTGTACGTCGACCTATAGTGCGGCAACGGCCGAACATCCCACAGGATCGGAGGCCGACGGTGACGACGATGCCGCCGCCACCGCCGCCGGTCATGTAGCAGTAAGCTGTGGAAGCCCCGATTTAAGTTGGGGGCCCCAAGGTCATGTGTCGACAGGAGCACAAGCCCATACTCTGGGTCTCTAGATCAGGTGACTGAATCGTGCGATCAGAATGCCTCTCCAACAAAATAAACTCCCTGCTCGTCTTGCGAGTCATGTGCCGACTCCACAGATTATGACATCAGTCTCATACGCATGTTGCGCGGTGACGGGTGGGGGGGGGGTATAGTCTCCCTGACAGCCTGATACTTTCACGACCGCTCCTCTCCGAGGCTCTGTTGGTGGCGCGCAAAAGGCAATTTTTGAAAATTTCGTACCTGAACGTCATCACACCCAACCAAATTCTGTTGTGAACCAGCATTAGTACTGTAGCCTGACGTCAAGTTATCATAGATGTGGGTAGGTGCACCATAAAAAATTGACTTTAATATCAAAACGAAATACCGTATCAGCATTCTCTGACCTTCACGCTTGCTCAGAGTCATCTCCACATACAGGGGATGTGTGTCACAAAGTAAACTCGCCTTATAGAAAAAAATGGTGACAGTATACTCTTGAAGGCTGCTTTTAGAAAAGTGTTTGTACGTGTCTGTGATTAGAAAAGAAGGCGGGGAAGAAGCTGCAGCTACGCTGCGAATGTGTTTGCTATCCTTAGCCTGGTAAATCCGCAGGACGGCATAAAAACGAAGCGACAGCAGAAGTGCCACTCTATGGTGAGCTGATGGCAGTTGATGCTGATGACCTTACTAACGTTATCATTCTTCCCATGTTGTCACATATATTCAAAGTTTTTGTCGTTCTGTCAACAACAATAAGTAATGATATGCGCGATTTATATCTTGATGAGTTTAGAAAAAATAGTATATAGCTAGAGCAGAGTGCAGTTCACATGGAGGCATGTCGGGCTGCAAGGCTTGCTCTCGCTACCTGCGTATCGCCAGCTGCAGTCAACAACAGCGCTTGTGCACATCTCCAAATGTTTCAATATTCTTATCTTATTGTAAATGCACAGCGCCTGAAAGGTTTAACTATTCTCAACGTTTCTTTATTTAGATCATGCTGTTTCATCATTCGACACACCAACGCAGTCATTGTTTAACGGAAACCTCATTTGAATCAAGCATCTCTTGTCTTTCTTTTCTTCTTTTTTTTCTTTTTTGGTGTCCCGAGAATGACCGACTCTCTTGATATTCTTCAAAAGTATTTCAGTGGAACCCGCAACTCCGTTTTACCGAATATTCAAAAAATGTGTTTCCGAACAGTAATAGGATGGAAAGGTGGATTAGTTCGTAATTCATAATTGTTCAGCGAACTGGGAGCGCGGGAGGAACACAGACACGAAGCGAAGGCTGTTACGAAGGCGAGACGCCAACACGGTCCCGAATGCGCCACTGCCCCGAACTCCACCGACACGGTCACCAGCCGTTTGGTAGCGTGTGTTACTCAGCTCGCGACTGCTTCTGCACAGAGCTGATAGACGAGTGGACGAGCGGACGAGACGACGGTGAGTTTAGGCAAGGTTTATGTACAGCTGAGAAATAAAGACGTTACAAATTCGACACTAGGGTCGACAGCTTAGAGACTCGAAGAGCCGAGCTCTCTTCTCTGACACATTGGTCTACTGCTGGCGACGCGCAGCACGGCATTTTTTATAGGCACTGGGTGGATCCTTTGAGTAACCAAATGTCCAACCAGAAGCACCGCTGGTCGTGATGTCGGAATCCTCCAATGGGGCCCGCCGCTGCACGTGGTTGCACCAAGGTCGAGGGATGTTGCCACACCTTGCGTAAGACTCGCCAGACTGGAAGGCACCGATTGCTGCGCGTAGTTGCAGCCAAGGATGAGTGACGTTCCGACGCTCTGCGTAAGACTCGCCAGACTGGAAGGCGCATATTGCTTCAACGGGCTCACTGGCAGAGGGCGCTCGCGGTGCGTTGCGTGACAGACCGGCACCGCAGCTTGATGACGTCGTTGAGTTGATCGCGTCAGGTGGGCTCGATTGCTGGCCTTGACACAGATTCCCTTCTTCAGAGGCATTCACGTTCGGTGTGGACTCGCGCTGTAACTCGCAGGTGTAACAAGGCACACAGCACGAGTGAGCGCTCGTGCTGTGTGCCTCCTCTTTGCTTCGTGTCTGGGTTCCTCCCGCGCTCCCTGTTCGCCGAAGAATAACACTGACAGGAAATTGATGGTTGTATGCGTAGTTCAAGTTGCGAGTTATACTAGATATATGGGGTAGCTGAGTGTTAGTTTACTACGGATAAGGGCTTGCTGGCTGACAGAATGAGAATTTATGAGAATTAATTCAATAAGGTCGCTGAAAGTTCTGAAGCTTTCCTGGCGAACAGGTGGAATCGTTGCAGCACCTGACACATCAAATTTTAATCACGTGCACGTCTCTACAATGCCTTCTAGATTTTTATCGGCATTACAACTAAAATAAATGAAAGATAGAGTAGAGATTGTGTGCCGCCAACGCTGTCCATTTTTGCTCAGGCCGTTCGCGCCATCACCGAAATTTCGAGAGAGACCAGGCCACCACCGCCACGCAATAGTTGCTGTTCACCACCGTTGGTGTTATTTTTACCCCTACGGCGAGTCTGCGCATAAAACACATCAGGTCATCTTCTTTCCTGCAGATTTAGAATTTTTCAGAGTGGTGTTTCCGGTGCCTTGACTGCTCTATTGTGTGGGTGTATGCACGTCCTGTCTGTATAAGGGCCACAAAACAGCTTCTGAGGATACACAATCAATCTTGTAATTCTCTCTTGGCGTCTCTCGTTATTTTGGTGCTCTTCATGACGCCATAACTGTGATTTACGTGACATTATTAGAACTTGTACTATAAAAATGTTCATATACGAGAAATATCAGTTTCTATTTCTGTTTGTTTTCTATACTGCTGAGCTATATTTTCAATTATGCACAAATCAATCGCTTTCAAACACGTAATAAGGTTAAATTTTTAGAGGCAATAGTCACTCTCATAGCGCCAAAGGAAACACAATTATTGCAGACATCTTTACTGCGGTTCCAGCAGAAGGGTTAAACTTTTTCAGGCAAAACAACGAAGTTGCTCACTTTTCCTGGACCTCGGGAGCCCCATAAAACTGCGGGGTCTGGTTCATTTATACCATGGATAATCAGCCCCTGTCCACGTACCAGGCCTGTCGCCGATTACTTCTCGACCAGCAAGGAATCGCTTCCAGTCTTTCTCTAGATGAAGTAGTGTGAATAGATACTCAGGTAGGAGGCTGCGCGGCAGCATCAGCGACTGCGAGCATCGATTGTAAGGAAGTGGTTGGGAGTGCTATACACCAGAACACGGCTGCAGTGGCTAGAATAGGAAAGTTTTATGAGCGGCAAGCGGCGCCTACGGAGCGCACTGAAGCCTCCGAGGAGGAGCCGCGTGGGGGCGCGAGCAATCGTTTATACGTTGTTTGCACGTTTCTGACAGTTTCGTCGGTCGCGTTTGTCTTCGTTTTTTTAGATGCGGAGCATCTAATACTCGAGGCTTGTAGTGCGGCGCCGTCCGCAAGCTTCCTCCTCCTTCTTCCACCATCTGTGCATCCCTTCATCCTCTACACACCGCGTGCGCTTCTCCTCTTCACGAACATTCGCTAGCTGTATAATGTAGCGCGCATGCGCCGTCACGCTTCGAGAACATCGGCAGCTGACGCGCGCGCATGCGCCGTCGCGCTTCGAGAACATCGGCAGCTGACGCGCGCGCATGCGCCGTTGCGCTTCTCCCCCTTCTCGAACATTCGATAGCTGACAGTGCATGCGCCGTCGCGCTGTATATATACTCAAGGTCGGCGCTCGCTCGCTCAGTTGCCGCTCGTCGGTTGGTTTGTACGGCGCGTCGACGTCCAAGGTCACGGTGAAATGAATTCCAACGAATCCACAAACACAATGATCGACGTCCCTTCGACCAGCGCCGCCCTTTCGCATACGTGTGTACGTGTTCACTCATTTAACGCCCCCTCCTACAACCACTTTAACCAATTTAGCCATCGACCCAAGTAAGTCGCAATTTAACACCCCATTTCACAACCACGTTAACCAATTTAGCCATCGACCCAAGTAAGTTGCACTTTAACACCCCGTTAACCAATTATATGCTCCGCATCCTCCTCAGTGTTCCCCCAGGGAAGCTGCGGGCAATTTTTTTTAATTCTGGTGGCACTCTCACACCAATGCTTCTGTATGCACTGTCATGGCGCAAAAACAAAGTCATTGCTTCGTCCCGCGAAGCACTAAAGGCTACAAGTAAGGTTGTACGGCGTTCCAAAGGACGAAGCTCTGCGCTGTGGCGGAGAGCGATCCCGCGCGCTGACAAGCTGCTTCAAAAAAAAACTCGGCTGTGTGCGAGCTGAAATGCGACGAGAGGTGCGTCTCCCGGCACTTTAAGCTCACGGGGAATGGTAAAATTGTCCACATTGAAAGGGGTAGGCTCATAGGCGTTCTTGCCGTTGAGCGGGGGGCGGAGGACGAAGGTTTATGGCAGGGCGTTCCCTTCCTAATGATTCAGTGTATGAGGCAGATATTCACCCCCATTTTAGATCACTAAAAGAGTGTCCCGCCACCTAGTCAATGAATAGAGCAGATTTAGCACCCCCTTCCAGGTGACTAAGGGGGCACGAGGGGGTCAATGAAGGCCCGCCTCCTTTGCCCCCTTCGTGCGGACGCCTATGTGTAGGCATATCAGAAAAGCTCTTCGCGTTTGTAGACGCCCGTGAAATTCCTTTTTCAAAGTGGTGTAGCTACAACGAGTTTCACAGTGACAACTTGAAAGAGCTTGATTTCTGATTGAAAAAGATTTCTGATTTAAAGCTTTTCGAAACCAATTAAATTATGAGCTACGGCGTGCCAAACGAGCTTATTACGAGCAACTTTTTCTGTCCGCCTCACAGCAGCGGCCCGATAAGACATGGAAAATAATAAACGATGTTCTTGGTCGTCGGACCAAACAAAGTGTTCCAAACAGTATACTTCATGACGGTACTGAGTTGAAAGGCGAGGCCCTCGCTAATCACTTTAACCAACATTTCATTAACGCTGCTATTCCTGCTCCCTACCCCACCTGCGCTGCAACGTCGGGAATAACAAACTCAAGTCTTATTGTCGAAAGCATTTTCTTCCAGCCTACTGATGAATATGAAGTCTGCGCTACATTTCAATCCTTGAAAAATACTAATGCGTTAGACACAAACAAGCTGCAACTAGGCCCTATTAAGCATTGTATAACTTCTATTTCTCCTGCTCTTGCTCACATATTCAATTTAACGCTTCAATCGGGCGTATTCGCACAGGCAATGAAATACGCCAGAGTTTCGGCAATATTGAAAGCAGGTAGCCCTAATGACCCCAATAACTACCGGCCAATTTCGGTGTTACCTGTGTTTTCTAAGGGGCTAGAAAAAATTATACACTGTCGCATGGTCAATTTCTTCGATAAGTTTGGTATCATAACTAACGCGCAACACGGATTTAGGAAACACAGGTCAACAGAAACAGCCCTTCTGTCAATCAAGGAAACGATAATAAGGAACATAGAAAGGAAATCCTATGCGCTGGCGTTATTTATAGATTTTAGTAAGGCATTCGACTGCCTAAGTCATAACATTTTATTAGACAAACTAGAATGCTACGGAGTACGTGGTAGCTGCTTATCACTGTTTAAGTCTTACTTAAGTGACAGATACCAGTGTGTTTACTTGAACGGTCACAGGTCGTCTTGTCTAATAAACAAATTTGGCGTGCCTCAAGGAAGCGTTTTAGGGCCGCTTTTATTTAATATCTACATTAATGACATTGTGAACCTTAATACTAATGCTGAATTTATTATATACGCTGATGACAGCACTGTCATATTGTCTGGGAACGACGTGAGCAACTTGACAACGGATTGCAATGAACTGCTAAGAAAGTTATCTACCTGGTCTCAGCTAAATCAACTTAGGATCAACGCGAAGAAAACTAAGGTAATTATTTTTCGCTCCAAGAACAAATTGCTTCCGTTAAATAATACTATTGCTTTTGAAGGTCAAAAAATCGAAATAGTTGACAGTCACAAAATCCTTGGCGTGCACTTTTCTTCACAACTTACTTGGGACATGCATGTAAATTACCTATGTGAAAAGCTCTCCTCTGTGACAGGTGTCTTATCACGATGTCGTAGTTTGCTACCTACAAAGGCCAAAGTACAGATTTATAATGCTTTATTTCATGCCCACTTAAATTATTGCGCCTTAGTGTGGAGTACAACCACTATAACTAACATACGTAAAATTCTTATGCTACAGAAGAAGATTATTCGCTATATTGACAACATAGACTATTATTCTAGCACCAGAGAAGCATTTCCTAAGTACAACATTATTAGAATTGACAACCTTTATACTTTTCGTTTATTACATACTGTGCGATATGCTTCTGAATCCCTCAAGAACTATATAAAACAGTTGGCATCGTTAGAACGTCGTAGAATTAATGTGAACACAAGGAACCCTGAGACATGGTCAGTTCCATATTTCAGGACGCACTACAAACATCAATCGTTGGCATATAACCTACCATCTGCTTTAAATAAATATAAAGACATTGACACGGTCAGTAAAAAAGACTTCCGCTTATATTTCGTTCACTTGTAATATCACATACTGTGACTTTCTGTGTAATTGAATTGTGCGTAACTTATGTTGTTTCTTCAACACAGTCTTCTGCTTACATGAATTTCTTGCTGTGTTATATGGCCAGTGTTTTCTTTTTATTTTGTCCCGAATAGCTAGTATTGCCACATTGGTACGGTGTTATTATTCTGTGTTAATATTATTTATGTTTATTACTTATGCTATAGCCGTATTTTATTGTATATAGCAGTTATTTATTTATTTTTTCTAGCACTTTTTATGCACATTTATTTATTTTCACTTTTTCTTCCTGCAATCTTCATGCTGGAAATCCCTGTAAATCGCTGTATATGTACATACGATATGGTATTCTGTTTTACTTGTTGGTTTTTTTCGTCTGCTTGCTGTTACTGCCCTGTATAGTCTGGTCGTTGGGTCTCGTCAAGCTACTTATGTAGCTTTTAACCCAATGCAACCATCCAGTATGTATAAACTGGTAAATAAAATTGAATTGAAAATTGAAATTGAAAAAAAAAAGATGTCACACTGAGCTACGCACAACATGGTCCGAGCCTCACCAATCAACCCAACAAGTTTTTTGTGCTGACCCATTTGCGTGTTTACACAAAGGCACTCCCCAAGGAGCTAGCATCTTCCCGTGAATAGAGGAAGTACCTGAAGCTCAGGCGAGTCACCTAGGCTTTCAGCCTCCCCCCCCCCCCAAAAAAAAACGTTCTGTGGGGCGCTCGCGAACTATAAAACTTTTGTTTTTGATAAAAAAAGACGTGCGACCAATTATTAAGAATGCATCGTTATAAACAAATAGTGAGCCACTACTCGGAAATGCGTCGTGTGACCAGTGTACTCCATCCAGATACCGCTCGTGATTCTCATCTCTGAGATGACGTTACGAATGATGGGGCTTTATTTACAGATTACTGCTCGAGGAAATGATGGTTCACCGTGGAACGTGTTGCAAACAATGGCTCACAACTGAGTTTATCGTTCCACTTTTCTACCACTTCACATCGATAAAATGTTTCAGTGCCGTCACGCGCTCATCTATGATGCCCTGTCGATATTTCGGTTCAGTCGCGCACCCGCATAGGCATCCTGTAATTCCAGCAGCTAGTCAAAATACTTTCTCGGTCGCCATATGAACCATGCAGGAGCACAAAAAATATTTTAGAACTTTCACATTACCCGCGTGCGTGGTTGATTCCCGTCTTTGCGCAGCGCATCACCGGCTTCGGTCACGTGGATAGATTGATATGGCTGTACCCTTTGCACGTCTACCCATACACGTGCAAACGTGTGCCAGCGCCTCCTGGTGGTTTCCTCTTAAGGCGTTACGTGCTAGCCGGCGCGTTCACCATACTTCCCTATATTCTAGCCACGGTATCACAGTGAGCTCAGTGCTTGCTGCCATATTGAAAAGCGCGTGGCGTCGTCTGTTTCAAGCGTGGCGAAGCAACACCCTCAACTGCCACGCGAGCAGACGCTCTGCAAATCAAACGGGAAACTTCACAACCGGAGTCCCGCTGTAAGCACGTCTCGCGCTGTTCCTTTGCTTAAATTTTGTGCTGATTTCGTACGAAACGTCGAGAAGACCTTCCTAGACAGTCCGCAATGTCTGCAGCACGTGCATTGCAGACTGCGGAAGCAACTCCACCAGGTACGTATTATCCGACTGCAAGAAACCCAAACGGCGGAAAGCGGGAACTACGTCGTGCCTCGGCTGGGACAAGGCGAAATTTGTGCTCTAAGCCGGCGTCAACGTAGCGCTAATATCTGGCTGCAACCAACGCTCATGCACCGCATGTGTACCAATTGCCAGTCCTGCCGGGCGCTCGGAACACACACGCGGTGCCAAAGTACCAGCCAAAGCAAGATTTTAAAATGCTACGATGACGCTGGCTGAAAGCACATGTAGATTCGCTTAGGGAGAGTCAAGGCATTTCGCAGATTGACCGAGTCGAACGCCATCATTTCCGGCGCCTCACGTTACTTTGCATCGTGGTAGTAGGCCGTTACAGTTGTACTAAACATACGCGTTTCCTGCATCCACGCGTGAGTCGCAATGCACATATCCTATTATGGATATGCGGCCTGCGAAAGAGTACGAGAATAATTTTGTACCACATACTACAGGCATACTGCACGCAAATCAATGCTGTAAAGTGGAACAGCAAGAATCGTGCTTGAATAAATGCAATAAGTATACGTACTCTTACACTTCACTTGACTCGTAGTTTTTGCTGTCGACTGCGATTATATCCTAAGGCGGCGGAGCTCAGCATTTTTCGTTGTGGACGGAAATTTGTGCAATCGCAAAACAACAGCACCGGCACAATTCCCGCGATTTTCTATGAACTTCACAGCAGTGCTCAGTAATCTCTTCCTCTTGCGCTGATTGTTGTCGCATCAGATGAACGCGCAGTGGTACCCAGATGACATTTTATAAGCGGGCGCAGCGTTGGCAGGCGTGTCTTCGCTTTTTAAACTCTCAGAGTCACTGCTTATTATGCAAGAGAGGCGCGTCTTGGCAGTTCTAAACAAATTATGACGTCTCTGGGAGCGAAGATAGACCGCCGAAGGCGCCTAGGTTCGAGATAGGTGTGCCCTCGTTTATAGAGCACGCCATCTCATCAGGCAGCAGGGAACGGCTCGTGTACCCATCAACGCGCTATGTTATCACTGCACACTGCTCTTTTAGGGGCGAAGCTCCTTCAAGCAGCACCCGTTCGCCCCTCGTCGTAGTCCCAGTGCGTAACCAGTCTTACGCTTTGACCTGCAAGGTGGTGTCGATGGGAGATTTCTCCTGCGCGTTGTTGAACAATGAAAATTCGCAGCGTGCGCGTTTACTAAATGCCGAATTCTCCTGTCTCTCATTCCCAATTAACAGCCATTGGCATGTACATTAAGCACTATCTGACAAGAAAGGTTTGCTACTTTTATACTCGCTGTGCGTAACCTCCTTGCTTTTAGAAAGGTTTAGCGAGCGTTGGGCCGGAGTGCCATGAATACAGTGAACTAGTATATACCATGAACTCGAGGTGGTTAAAGATTGGAAGTAGACACGAAGCGCAAGCCGTAAGAAAGTGTGCGTGTGCCACCTCTCGTTTAGTCCTTGAAATGTCCGCTGGATGGCGGTGCTTCTATACGCCGCGGAATATAGGATGAAAATATGCGAGATGGTGGTACTTTAGAAAGTTGAATAGATGGACAATTGGCAACACAGACAGATGCATGGACGAATGCACGGATGGCTGCACGGACGGATGGGCGCATGGACGGACGCAGGAGTGGATGCATGGATGGACGCCGGGATGGACGCGCGGTTGGACGTGCAGATTCACGAACATACGCACGCACGGACAGGCGGAGAGACGCAAGGACGATCACACAGACAGACGCATATATGATGAAAAGATTCGAAATGGTGGTACATGGAGTGTTCACTAGATGGACAAACGGACGCACAGACAGATGCATGGACAGACGCATGGATGGCTGCACGGACGGATGGACGCATGGACGGGCACAGGGTGGATGCATGGACGAACGCAGGGACGGACTCATGGATGGACGTGCGGAAGAACGAACAGACGCACGCACGGACGGGCGGATGGATGCATGGACGGTCACACAGACGGCCGCATGGACGGACGGATGCTTCGTCCCACTCTTCATCATCCACCCCGGGAATATGCTGTCATTTTTTCCTGGTAGCGGCTGCATATATTACCATATATCAGCGTTTTAAAGGTTCGCGGGATGACATGAAAAAGAGTTAGCTGCAGCATAAGTTCGTTATGACAATTCATGCTTCAATCGCATGGTGTAAAATGAGAAATAGTTGGTGTGTTTTCTGACAATAAAACTGTGGCCTTAATCTTAGCATGCTCTCCTCAAAGACTCGACATCAAAACTGTTTTGAACTTTTTAAAAGTAGATGACACTTCTGTACTGGACTCCCTAGCCTCACTTTTTGAGAAATTTGAAGGTTGGAGTGAGTTTCACAGTGCAGATGCTCTCCTTTTTAACTTTTATCACATTGTGCGTGAATGACTATCAAAGTATGTGCCTGGAAAACGCATTAAAAGTAACGCAAGATACCTATGGTGTCTTGGGTTCCGCTTACGTAAGGATTGACATTCCGACTGTTATGAAAATTTTCCTTCATTCATTCAATTGAAAAGTAAACTTGAAGCGAGAGGAAAGACGCTAAGAACTACTACCTCAGCCATGCCTTCGCAACATTTATGAAAATAAATTATCCAAATACTAAAGGTCAATCGGTCCTGCGTCATATATGCCCTCATCGTTTATTCCCGATTGATTTATTTGTGGGGTTTAACGTCCCAAAACCACTATTTGATTATGAGAGACGCCGTAGTGGAGGTCTCCGGAAATGTTGACCACCTGGGGTTCTTTAACGTGCGCCCAAATCTGAGCACACGGGCCTACAACATTTCCGCCTCGTTTATTCTCGATGAACAATCCTGCTCAAATCTTGAAGTTATAGCAAATGCGTTTAATAATTACTTCAAATATTTTTTATGGGTTACAGCATAACTCTTTCATTTCCCACGAGCAGCAGACTACCTGTTCGTTGTAATGTTGAACTGAACTCCTCTGGAGTAGATAACCTTGTACTAAAGATTGAAGTTTCGAAACGATGTGGCCAAAACGGTATTGCAAATATATTCGAAAGTGGTATTCAGACTGGTGTGCTGACTATCGTATTGTATATTTAAAAAGATCAATACTCTCTGCAGCAGTTCCCCATCTCTGGAAATTAGCAAACTTGGTGATCGTGCTTAAGTCCGAAAACAAACAAATAATACCAAATTATTGGTCAATATTTTTGCTCTCTGCCAGCTCTGTACATTTGGAGAATATCATTACCTAATACAGTGTAGAATACCAAAACTCACAACATACATTTAACCGATCTCAACACCACTTTCTTGCGGATTATTCTACTGTTCAACAGTTGCTTCGAATTGCGCGCGACTTTGCTTCTTCCCTCAATTATCGAAAATCGCTTGATATCATACTTATTGACAATTTCAAGGTCTTTGACAGAGTTTGATATTGCGAACATTTGGCTTTTTCGCGAAATTCTTTGTCGACAACGATCTGGTTGATTAGATAGCAGATTGCTCGCTGTCACGCTCAAAGTTTGTGACGTTTAACCACGCGAAGTCATCTGACGCACATCACACATCAGGAAGGCGCCTCAATGCTCGGAAGCTAAATGGGGTTTTGTTTATTATTCCTAAATAAATGACGAAGAACGAATTACCGTTGGTGCTCAAATTGAATTGTTTGAAAACTACTGCGCTATCTATAAAACCATCTGTAACACTCAGATCAGGATGCGCTGAATATTGTTCTTGAAATGCGAAGCATTTTTCTGCGAACGTCATCGACTTTATCTGGCTGTCTGTCTGTCTGTATGTCTGTCTGTCTGTCTGTCTGTCTGTCTGTCTGTCTGTCTGTCTGTCTGTCTGTCTATCTATCTATCTATCTATCTATCTATCTATCTATCTATCTATCTATCTATCTATCTATCTATCTATCTATCTTCCCGCCTGTGGCTTTTAGCTCTCCTGGCCGTTTAGATAATGGTATCTTGTGATGATGTGTGCGAGCGGAGTGCGGTGGTATTTAGAGGAAGACGACGAAATTTTGCACGTGCTGCACGTGGCGCACGAGAGGAGACACCGTTTTCATTCGCGCACATCACAGATCACCACAGATATATACCAAAATTAGTAGGGCGTAACATGACTGTACGACGAGCATAAGTAACTACTTCTAACATAACCATCATTACACGTCTGTCACGAATGTCATTATTTACATGTCATGGTCTTGCTGCTCTTGCGGTGGTTTCGTTTACATAACATATTGAAAACTTGTATGGTATGCCCTGACTACATGACGAACATAAGTGACAGGTCCTAACGCTGAAATCATGACGTGCATCTCATGTAAGTCATGACCGCACGCCATGCTCTTGATACGCTCGTGGTCATTTCGCCAGGTTCACATTTATCAAATTTGGTATTACTCGACCTGAATGGATGACTAAGGTATATGACTGGGGCAAACATGATAATCATGAGATGCTTGTCATGTAAGAACATGACTATATATAACGCTTATGATGCGCTTGCGGCCATTTCGCTTACTTGAAATATGCCAATTATATAGTATTAGGTGACGTTTATAGACGACAAGGGTAAAGAACACGTCCAAACATGATAATCATGATATGCATGTCGTGTAAATCATGATTACATGTTACGCTCATAGTGCGCCCGCGGTTGTTTCGCTAGCTCCCCAGTGTACAGAATTTGGTGTTACATGACTGCAATAGACGAAGAAGGTATATGACTGGTGCAAACATCATAATCATGGTATGTGTGTCATGTAAAACAAGACTACATGCCACACTCATATTGTCCTCGCGGCCGTTTCGCTGGCGCCACATATATCGAATTTGGTATTACGGGACATGAGTGGACGAAGAAGGTAAAGACACGTCCAAACATAATAATAGGGATATACGTGCCACGTAAATCATGAGCACATGCTACGCTCATAGTGCGCTCAGGGCCGTTTCGCTAGCTCCACATATACGAAATTTGGTATCGCATGACGTGGCTGGACGACGAACACAAATGCCAGGCGCAAACATGACAGTCATGTCATGGAAGTCATGTACGGCATAATTTACGTCCGACTCGTAACGTTGTGCTGATATTAAAGTGATATATCAACCTTCCTTATTCCAGCTTTGCATATGATCTATTGCGACTGTACGTGGGATCTGCCAATTTTTTAACCTTACTCATCGCTCATTCATGACCTCATTGAGGCGTTCAGCTAGTGCGTCACCATGGCTGGATGTAGGCGCATAAGCCTGTACCACCATCATCTTGTATCTCTTTTTGAGTTTATTAATTACGATACCTACAACCCTGTCATTATAGCGATAGTGTTCCACTATGTTACCAGCTACATTTCTGTGGATAATGATAAGAGGTGCCCGAACCCAGAGATTCCTAGCACCCTCTGCAGCTTTGCATAAGAGGGTGCTGACAGTCATGTTTTGGGATACCAATTTTTCTTTAGATCCCATTATCTAAACGGCAAGGAGAGAGAAAAGTCGTTGGCGGATAGATGTCTATCTATCTATCTATCTATCTATCTATCTATCTATCTATCTATCTATCTATCTATCTATCTATCTATCTATCTATCTATCTATCTATCTATCTATCTATCTGTCTGTCTGTCTGTCTGTCTGTCTGTCTGTCTGTCTGTCTGTCTGTCTGTCTGTCTGTCTGTCTGTCTGTCCGTCTGTTTGTCTGTCTGTCTGTCTGTCTGTCTGTAGAAGTCGGAATCCATAGAAGTACCATAGAAGTCGGAATCCGCTAAGGAGTGTGTCACAACTCACCTGCCGAAGCAAATATAGCGCTCAAAATGGATTGCGCTCTAGCGTCGCGCCTATCCCTGGCCGTCGCTCGCAGAGAAGCACGAAATTTGGGGGTGCTAAGCAGCGACGAGTAGGAGGACAGCAGCGGCGTGCATTGAAGATGTCGGGCATGAGCCCGCCTCCAGCCGCCGCTGGTGCAAATCTTGGTGGTAGTAGCAATACTCAAGTGAGAACCTCGCGGACTGAAGTGGAGAAGGGTTTCATGTGAACCGCCGTTGAACATGGATCACTCGCGGCGTGGTTTTCTCCGGGGACGGCTGGTGATAACCACGCCGCGCGTGTGCAATCTCGTAGGTCATGGAAGATTCCTCATAGTTCAGTGCTTTCTCCGCAAGGAGCGCTCGCAGCCGACACTACTACTTCCACTCAGTTCAGAAGTGACGCCATCACAAAGACACTACCGTGTCGCCTCTGTGACACCAGTAGACATTGATTTAATCTCAGATGCGAGATAGTTTAAAGCGGCCACCGCAGTGAGCGCTTCCAACCGACAACGTGAGCTATCTTTTGGAGTGCAGGATAGCTAGTAACGAGGAAAAGAACAAAGGAGACTATTTGACAGATGGTATGGGCAGACACGATTCCAAAGTAGCACCAATATGTAAGAGAGGTTGAGTTCGTGGAAGAAATAGACGTAGCCACGAGGGCCGAGCTAATTCAGACATAGGGTATACTAACATGCAGGGAGGCTGGAACAGGGTGATGTGGGAAGAGATAGAAGATCAGCTGAAGGAGGAGACGCCGATGGTATACGAATTTGTAGAAACACATCTTAAGGACATGGAACAACCTCCTAACAATCCGGACTACGCGGGCGAAAATTCTAAATAACACAAGGCAGCAAAAAGGGAGGGGGTGCTATTGGGGCATTCATTCATAAAAGTACAGACTGGCAAAGGCTCAAACAAGAGTGCAAGTAACATTTATGGCTAAACGGGAAAGTGGCAGGGCAAATGACACTCATTGGTTTGGAGTACTTGTGGATGGGAGCAAAGACGAGAGAGGAAAACCAGACAATCGTGGAGTGTATATCAAAGGAATTTGAGGAATTAGGAGGAGATTGCGAGATAATTGTACTAGGAGATATGATAGTGCACAAAGAAGATATAGATGGGTATATTAAACCTACAGGCAAAATGATCATGGATATGCGTGAAAGGCATGATTTGATAATTTGTAACAGTACTGAGACGTGTAGAGGGCAAATATCATGGGAGGTAGGAAGTCTGCAGTCAAAGATATAATACGCACTGACGTCACAAAGGATGTATGGTAGGCTCGGGGGAATGCACATAGATGAATGTGACTCCAGAAGTCTGGGTAGTGATCAGAAACGTATCAAGCTAAGATTTGGAACAGCAGTGAAAGTGGGAAGGAGACAAAATGAGCAACTACAGGAAAATTTTCATTCAGAAAGGCAAATAGAAATAGCTACAAAACAAATCGAGAAAGTAATCACTGAGGTGTGGATATACACACCTGAGTGTGTATAGTCCACACCTCAGTGATTACTTTCTCGGTGTGGACATAATAATAAAACGGTGTGGACATACACGAATCTAATTAGACCATTTGAGCTAGAGCTTGCTAAGGCATGTGATAAGTCACCCCGGAAAAAAAGACACAAACCCAAGAGTTGGTGGAATGAGGAAGTTAAGAGAGCCATAGCAAAGTGTCAGGAAGCCTCTAGGGAACACAGGCATGCTAAGCAGCGGGTGAACCGACAGATGAGGTTGATAGAAAATGGCACATCTTTCTAATCTGCAGAAGAGAAGCATCCCTTCTGATAAATGAAAATAATTGAAGAAAAGGGGCTCAGTGGCTGGCAGAATTACATAAAAAGGACAGAAGGCCCGCTGCGAAATTTCGGAACCATCTTAACTCCCTAAGAAATGAGACGAGCCAAAAGCAGAGGTTTAAAACTACAGCTCAAGGTGCTAGGCTAGAAGGGGACGAAGCTGTGTTATATATGAGAACAAGGATGACAGAAAAATTTCAACAAAGTGTCTTATGCTACCCAATAAAAAGGATGAATCAAGTGGCGCAATAGCTCCATTTTCACAACAAGAGTGGGAAAGGGCTGAGAAGAGGGTTCCTAGTAGTACATCAACAGGCCCAGATGGCATTCGAATTATGCCGATAAAAGCATTGGGTCGAAATCTAAGCAGACTTTGAGAGAGGCAGTGAGCAAAATATCAATCAACGGTGAAGTCCCCAATGGATGGAAACTTAGCAGCATGAGAATGATGTGTAAAGAAAATGTGGACAAAGCTAACATAAACAACTACCGTCTTATAAGAGTGGCTTCAGTGGTCTACAGGCTGGCAATGCAGATTGTAAAGGACAGACTGCAGGCATGGGTAGAAGACGAGGGGGTGCTGGGGGAACATTAGAATGGGTTTCGGAAACACAGGAGGTTGAAAGAAAATCTGTTCTCACTGACGCAGTGCATCGAAATAGCAGAAAAGGAACACAGGCCCTTGTGGCTAGCATTTTGTGATATTAAAGGAGCGTACGATAGTGTGGTTCAAGATGACTTGTGGGGAATACTGGACACACTAGGTGTTGCAGATGTAGTCACCAATCTTTTAAAGGATATCTATAAAGGTAACAAGGTAGTTATAAGGCGGGAAAAACAAGTATCTAAGCCCGCAGAGGTAAAACGGGGGCTTAGGTAGGGGTGTCTCTGTCGCCCTTATTATTCATGATGTACCGACAAGGATTAAAAGCCATATTAGAGGGAAGTGGACTTGGCTTCAACCTCTCTTTCGTCAAACAAGAAAAACTCATTGAGCAGGCACTTCCGGCATTGATGTACGCAGATGATATAGTGCTAATGGCCGACAACAAGGAAGATTTGCAGAGATTGGTGGTCATCTGCGGTAATGAGAGAGATAGATTAGATTTCAGATTCAGTAAGCAAAAGTCAGCAGTCATGATTTTTAATGACAATGAAGGTAGTGAGCTTATGATACAGGAGGTCACGCTAGAGATAACAGATAAATACAAATATCTGGTCGTATTGGTAAGCGATGGGGCCGAGTACCTAACGGAACAAGAAATATACGTGTCGACTAAAGGTAACAGGAATTCAGCGGTAATGAAAAACAGGGCACTGTGAAATTACAATAGGTATGACGTTGTGAGAGGAATATGGAAAGGGGTCATGGTTCCTGGTCTGACATTCGGCAATGCGGTGTTGAGCATGACATCAGAAGTTCAAGCAAGATCAGAAATTAAGCAACGTGGAATAGGTAGGCTTGCCTTAGGAGCTCACAGGAATGCACCAAATCAGGGAGTACAAGGTGATATGGGAAGGACATCATTCTAGGGCAGAGATGTTTGCAGCCAGATAAAATTTGAAAAGGGATTGAGAGAAATGGGGCGGAGCGTTGGGCTAGGAAGGTTTTCAGCTACTTGTACATGAAGAATGTCAATACAAATTGGAGGAAGTGAACCAGAAAATTGACGGATAAATACTCAGAAAACAGCAGGGAGCCAACCCAAAAAGAATGATTGGTTAAGTAGAAGGCGAAGTAAGCTGAGACCGATCTGTGGGGAATTTGCATGATTAAGAAGTCCGCACAAGAGATCTATCAACCTTTTAAGCAGGAAATCACCAAGGAAAGGATCTACGATAATACTGGGGTTAGTTCTCAACTGTTTGAGGCGAATACAGGAGTATTCCGAACCAAGATATATCGGGCCAAATACGAAGGGGTAGACACGGTAAGCAGTGCGTGTGGAGAGGAGGAGGAAACTGCTGAACACTTGATAATGTTCTGTAAAGGGCTTCGCCCTCTAGTTCAGAATGATGGCGCAGAGTTTTCCAAAGCACTGGGGTTTAGAGACATGACGGGCCAAAAAATGGCAGCATATCCACGGAGTGAATGATGGAGAGTGGGGCGAAGCATTCGTCCGTCCATGCGTCTGTCTGTGTGACCGTCCATGCGTCTGTTTGTGCGCCCGTCCCTGCGTTCTTTCATGCATCCGCCCCTGCGTCCGTTCATGCGTCCATCCATGCATCTGTTTAAGTGTCCGTTCGTTCATCTATTCAACACTCCAAGTCCCACCATCTCGCATCTTTTTATCATATATTCCCCATATAGAAGCACCGCCATCCAGCGGACATTCCAAGGACTAAACGAGAGGTGGCACACGCACACTTTCTTACGGCCTGCGCTTTGGGTCCACTTCCCACCTTTAACCACCTCGAGTTCATGGTATATTCTAGTTCACTGTATTAATGGCACTGCGAACAAACGCTCACTAGACCTTTCGAAAACCAAGGAGGTTTCGCCCAGCGAGTATAACGTAGCAACCTTTCCTTGTCAGATAGGGCTCAATTTACATGCCAATGGCTGCTAATGAGAAATGAGAGACAGGAGAATTCGGCTTTTACTTTCTTACGGCTCTCGCTTCGTATCTACCTCTCATTTTTAACCACCTTGAGTTCATTCATGGTATATACAAGTTCATTGTATTCATGGCACTGCAGCTCAACGCTCGCTAAACCTTTCTAAAGCTAAGGAGGTCACACCTAGCGAGTATAATGTAGCATCCCTTTCTAGTCCGATAGTGCTCAATGTACATGCCAATGGCTGCTAATGGGGATCGCAGCGTGCGCAATGACTAAAAGCCGAATGCTCATGTCTCTCATTCCACATTAGCAGCCATTGGCATGTACATTGAGCATTATTTTTTATTGTTAAACAACGCACAGATGAAATCTCTCACTGGCACCACCTTGGAGGTCAAGTGTTACACCTATTTCGGGTATGTGCCACTGGTGGTTACATACGAGGGATGCCCAAGCCACGCCATAAGGGGCTTCGCCCCTAATATACTTTAAGCGGGTAGAATCAACTAGAAGGAGGTTATCTGATGGGTGGCTAAAGTCAAGGCACAAGTGAAAATTAAACCTTTCACTTCAAAGTACCAGTCCTCAACCTCACTATTTAAAGTAGAAAAAAAAGATAAATCTAGTTTTGAGTTCACTAAGTATTACGACTTGGTGGCGTTAGCCACCGCCCGATCCTAAAGGGGTCAGCCATATCAATCCATCCATCCATCGTTTTTGGGAGTGGAGGAGGAGAGAACAGGAGAGGGCCAGAAACCAGCTTTTCGGGTCAAGTCGCAGGCATCTATCTAGAGGAGGCGTTAAATGTACTCCCCTATGGGAGAGCATTAGGTTGTGCCGGTCTCAAGGACTACAACCTGTGTGCTCTAAACACACAGGTTGTCAGCGATTTAGAGTACTCGTGGTCAGCGAGTTAGAGTACTCAGTATTCTATTACGAGAAAGCTAAAAGGCGTCCACTGGGCCCAAGGAGGCTTAAAATATATTGCTGGAGAGAAAATTTGTGCCCATGACTGAAGCCGTGCAAATGGTAAGATGGTGGCTGCGGCTGCCATCTTACTAGGGGCATGATCTGTAGGCGATCGGCAATTGTGAAAGAGCGTTTCCCTCGCACGCCCAACGAGTTTACCGGCGCAACCCTTTCGGGTCAAATATTTCTTTAAGTGCGTCCGCGTGTTCCTAGTTGTCTTTCGTAAGCCTTGAATTCAAAGCAAATTTTATTGGAGATTGGAGATTGAGCAGCCGATATTCCTGTCTCGGTTGATTATTTCTTCGGAAACAACTATCTTTGAATTTATAAATAACATAGCCTTTAGAGTAACAAATCAAAGCCACGTGATGTCTAAGTGGGCATTAACAGAAAATAACACGTTTCTGAGATCTTTCGCAAACTATGGATTCGCTACTGCTGGGTTAACATCGCGGGAGGATCCACTCTAACAATTTTTTCAGTCCTCCTTGACGGGGCCTCACACTTGATGTGTCTAGAAAAAGTTGGTAACGATCGAGAATGCTAGCATCTCTACTATGGTAGAACATGAAGCCGTCCCGTGGGCCTGGTAGATAAAATAACGTGTTTAGAATAAATGCACGATGATGTAGAGTACGATTTGCTCTACTAAGGGAGAGCAATAAGCTGTCCCGGGGCAAATAAGTTCTTCCAGGAACAGGGGGGCGGAGGTTGGAAAAAGTGGGTAATGATTTAGAGTACAGGGTACTCTACTATGGCTGAGCTTAAAGCCGTCCCGGAATTAAACGTTGATAAGTTGTCCCGGGCCCAATCAGCCCTTCCAGGAAGAGGGGGGGGGGTTAGAAAAAGTGGGTAACAATGTAGAATACAGGGTACTCTACTATGGGAGAGCTTAAAGCCGTCCCGGAATTAAACGCATAGAGAAAGAAAAAGACAAGAGAGGACACTCCGCGAAACCTGGCTTCAGGAAGTGCGTGCACGACTACGTAACGAACTAGTGCTCTCACCAAACGTCAGAGGGTACAAGCGCAAAAAAACTAAACAGTTATAATCAATGCAACTGAATTGTTTTCACAAAATAATAATTATACGCCCAAATCTGGTATGTTCATTATCCATTAAAACAATTTATTCAACACACATTACGCGATTATTTTTCTTCAGCCGTACTGTCATAAACACCATCCACCCAGCGACAAGCCCATGCACGACTGACAGCGAGATTCAATCGGCCGACCAGTCGACCGAAGCAGACGTTTTTCTCATCGACGGACACGTAAGCTTCGGAGTCTGGCTTGCCCGTGCTCAACCTACTGGGGTGTTCTTGGCTGAGGATTGAGTGGTTTTAACTTTCTGTCTTAGAGTGCGATTTTATAGTTTATCTGTTTCTGAGTCTAACCGTATCTCTAGCGCTCATGTCGACATCTTCTCCTGGCCAGGCGCGATCCGCCTGGTCAGCGTCCCTGCCGTCGAATGAATTATCGCTAGACTCCTTTTTCCGCAGTGATATCGACAGTATTCCCGTGGCACTGGTACCTACAAATGAAGGCTTCATCAGACTTACAAACCCTCAGGCGGTTAAAAAGGAACTTAAGACAACTTCAAATCATTTCCAGACCATCACAGATGTGCGCCCATTTGGGCGAGGAGGTATTGTGTGTAGGTCGCCGGATCAGACCTGCGTGGAGGATCTTCTTAAATGCACCTCCTTTGCTGCTACCCCGGTGAGTGCTTTTATTCCACCTCACCTTGCATGTACCAAAGGCTTTGTACGGGGAGTCGACTTCACGCTGAGTCCAGCTGAGACCCTAGACAGGCTATCTGGAGCAGGCGTAATTTCAATTTACCGGTGTAATCGCCTAGTCGACAACGAGAGTGTACCAACCGAATCTGTCATCGCGACATTTGTAGGCACAAAATGCCCGTCAGAAATAAAATTATGGCCACTGATCTTCCGAGTAGTGCCCCTCGCTTCTCGTCCGATTCAATGCAAGAACTGCGGGAGATTCGGCCACAGTGCGCGAGGATGTAAATCTAACGTTCGTTGTAGCACCTGCGGAGAGAGCCATCCTTCAAGCAAGTGTACTGCAACAGCGGAAAAGTGTTGTCTTTGTGGGGGCAGTCACTGCGCTGACAACTCTGACTGTTCCGCTCGTTCCCGAGAGGTTCAAATCCTTGAAGTTATTGACCGCCGCCGCTGTTCTCGAAGGGAAGCCATTGCCATATTTAGAGACAGGGCTTTTGGATACTCTGGTAATACAGGGCGCTGCACTTCCATTATAGACTCCAACCTATCGCAGGCTATTGAAACTGCTAAGGAAAAAGCAGTGAGTAAGGCAATGGATAAACACATATCTAACCTTTCCGACTGTTTGGTGCAAATTCTTTCAAGTCAGATTGAACAAACAGTGCAGACTAGTACAGAACCAGCAGTATTAGACATTACCAGCGATGCCACACAGCTACGCAATGTAGTGTTGGACGAACTTTCTGCATCTGCAGGCAAGGCTAAGCAGTCAGGAACACATGTGCACTTGGACCGACATTCGCCTCAGCCGAGCACAAGTACTGCTACAGATATGGAACTCAATATACGAACTAATAAACGTACCAGATCCCCTATCTTCACCAATCTCAAGTCCAAATCTAAACGGAATGAATAAGCTATTTCGCGTGAAGATGCTAACAAGGGCGCGAATTGCGCCTCTGTGGTGCGCTCAACACCATAGGTCAGTTGAGGGTACTACAGTGGAACTGCCGTTCTATATTCTCATCCTCAACCGACTTACATTACTTTTGCAATAATTTTAATCTTGATATTATAATTCTCCAAGAAACTTGGCTCACACCAGATAAAAATTTCTATCTTGCAGGTTTTTGTTCTTTTCGATTAGATCGCCCATCACGTGGTGGTGTTTTAATGATCCTTGTATCAAGTAAATTATGCAATAGGGCGAAAATTTCTTTCAGAATGCTAGACTTGGATTGTGAAATATTAGCATTAGACTTTTGTCTCCGCGGATACAATCCTTTTTCAATTGTAAATTGTCCCTTCCCCTCCGGTGTGCAAAGTACGCGTTATCTTGATAGCGTTTTGGTAGCATGTAGAAAGGAAGTTGTACTCACAGGAGACTTTAATTCACATCATTTGTCTTGGGGTATAAGGACAGATTCTTGTGGTAGGTGACTGTGGGAATGGACTGTTGATCACAACCTCTCCTGTCTGAATAAAGGTCATTAACATTTGTCCGAGGTCAAACCAGCTATTATTGGATTTAACGTTTTGCTCCAATGCAATCAAGGTTTTCTCATGGGCTGTTCTGGATTCGGCAACTAACAGCGACCATCTTCCTGTAGATTCTGACATTACTTGTCCAACAATAACTTTAGATCAGCCAAAACGCACATACATCAACCATAGCAAATTTCAAACCTGCCTTCGTTCTGCCATTTCCAAGCTTAAAAATGCCAGTACTAAGGAGATTGCATCTGCGATTGGTTCAATGCTGGAGGGATCTGGAAAAAATTCCGAATTTTCTATTCCATCCAATAAACGATCCTCCTCTCGTTGGGGGAATGATGAGTGTACGTGCGATTATAGAAGACGAAAAGCCGCTTTGAAAAAACTTCTTCTTAGTCAGAGCCCAACAAACTGGAAAGACTATCAATTCCTTGCTGGCGTACTTAAGCATACAGTGAACCGCGCGAAAGAAGAATACGACAGTAGACATTTCGATTATCTTTCTAAATCTAAAAATAAGCGTGCTTTGTTCGCTTATCTTCGGACAAGAAAAGTACTGCCAGCACCTTTAACGCTGCAGTCATGTGTCTTGACGCCGGAAGAAATGAACACCTCTCTAAAAGACATAGCGCAAGGTTTAGAACGCCGCTTCACTGCTAATTTTTTGGCTATTCAGTCCGTTCTGGTAAACTTGCATGAATTTCCAGAAGTTTCTTTAGCTGAATTGAGTCAGACAGTATTATGCTTACCGAGGACGGCTCCCGGACCAGATTGGATTACCAGCTCTATTTTGAAATGTTTACTCCAGGAATCGCCTAATATTTTGCGAGAACTAGTGAATTATTCGTTAGGGAACACATGGATACCTCCAAAATGGAAACTTTCCAAAATTGTATTGTTGCTAAAAAATGAAAATGATGCATACACGTTGGATAACAAAAGGCCGATCGCACTGACATCAAACTTAGTGAAATCGGTTGAGAGAATCATCAATATACGAATTAATAAAATTATTACCACGAGGTCAATTCTATGTCCCTGTCGAATTGGGTTAAGGGCTGGTTGTTCGATTTGAGATGCCCACGTTGATTTAGAGAGTCGGCTTCAATTAGCTTGGCTGCATAAAAGATATGCAGCCTTAGTTACCTTAGACATCGCTAAAGCATATGATACCGTGGAGCACTCTATTTTGATACATCGATTAGAATACCTTGATTTTCCATCATACATAGTAGCGTGGGTTCACAATTTTCTTGCAGACAGAAAATTTTATTGTTTTAAAGATGGGTTTTCATCATCTACTCATACCCAAACGAGAGGAGTACCGCAAGGCTCGGTGCTTTCCCCGGTGCCATTTAATTTACTAATGAGCACCATTCCACGTAAACAGGATATAACAACTTATGTTTATGCAGACGATATCGCATTTTTCGCAATGGCAGATAACATTCAGACCTCATATGAACGGCTGCAGACTTACCTTAATATATTGGAGAGGTGGCTTGATGGTAACAGCTTTTTACTTAATCCGAGTAAATGTGCCCTCCTTGTTTTCCCGCTGCAATATCCTGTGAACATCTCTCTGTCTTACCACCATGAGGACATACCACAGCTGGAATCTGTTAAATACCTTGGAATAATTTATCACACGTCGCTTAACTGGCGACCTCATATCGAATATATCGCCGGAAAAGGAGTGCGGGCCATTGGCATATTACGTAGGCTAAGCAACTACCGCATAGGTTTGAGAAGAGACACATTAGTAATGATATATCGCATGTACAGTTCGTCTCATTTTGGAATTTGGATGTGTGCTTTTCTTTGGAGTTCCAGCTTACAAGTTGCGGCCTCCTATTCTTCTGGAAAAAAAGCTTTGCGCTTATTCCTTGGCCTTCCCAAAACAGTTGCCAACAATGTATTGTATCTCGAATCGAGGGTCCCTCCGCTTTCTTGTAGATTTCGCCTTCTGACTGTTCAGACATTCTTGAGAATTTATGAATCACCATTACGACATTCACAAACAGCCTTTATTTCCACCCCGGAATCATTTTTTTTTCTGCTGGATGGCCGCGATTTCACACGCCACAAACTATATTTGTGCAAAATTTACTGGAGCCTCTAAACGTACGTATAAGCGACATCATGCCGAGTCGCGATAATTTAGCCCCGGTGGAAATTCAATTCGACGACATTTTTCCTAATAATGCCAAATTACTTCCCCATAATATTTGGATGGTTTACTACAAGATCACCTGCGCCGTATTACAACGAACATTATTATTGCTACAGACGCATCGCAATACGACGAAAAGTCAGGGGTTGGTATTTTCAGCCCGATTTTGAATTGGATTTATTCCTTTCGACTACCCGATTTCATACCCGTTTTTGTGGCTGAGCTTCTGGCAGTGGTGCTCGCCTTACGCAAGTTAGATACAGCAAATACATCAGCTGTCATAATAACAGATTACCTATCTCTCTGTGCGGCAGTTTCTGTTGGTGCTGATAATCAAGTACCAAAGGCGTTCCGTGCTCTAGTACCTGCGCATTTGAGAAAAGTACAATTAGTTTGGGTGCCTGGACATAAAGGTTTGTTTCTAAATGAAATAGCCGATTCCTTAGCTAAGTCGTCAATCAGCGAACCAATTCTACCACTCTGTCCATCATCCGCTGATGTGACTGCTGCTCGATTCCGCAGACGTACGCTTATGCAAGTCTTTAAAGGTTCAGCACTAACAAAATCTACAGAATATCGTCATTTATTATATCCCTGGCGAAGAGACTTTTGCCGCACTCGAAAACAAGAAGTAGCTATCACAAGGCTGCGTTGCCGGGTACCAAATCTGAATTTCTATAAACACAGGTCTGCTCAGGCACCTTTGCCACTGTGTGCATTCTGTGATGAACTGGAAACTATAGACCATTTCTTTGTGACCTACAGGCTGTTGAACACATTACGAAAAACCCTATTAGAAATACCTTTACGTGGTATTGGTATGGACTTATCTCTGCCTGTCATTTTGTCTTTTGTAGCTTCCATTTCTGGTTTCTCTAATGCGACAGTATGCGCGGCCGTCCGGGACTATATTGATGAAACTAATAGGTTGAATAATTAACCAGTTTCATTATCCTAACAGGTCCACATAATTATATACGTATAAAATCATACTATTGCTCTATTCTAAGAATAAATTTGTTTATGTAAATATTTGCATGCATTACATTAAGCAATACACTTTCCTAGGCAATCGGTAATCTTTCTGTTAAACCTCCATCATTCAAAATCTGAACAGTAAATTTTGAAACCACTCGATTCTTGGTCATTCACCCACAGTGGGTATGCGCCACTTACAACAGGAGAACAACAACAACAACAACAACGACAGCGAGAAGCTTTCGTCGCTTTCGTCAACGTCGGCTGCGTCGGCGTTTTCGTGCGTGAGATAACAGGTGAGGCACGTTTTCAAGCGAAGCTTGTTGAATGATATGTTGTTGGGGTTATTGGGTCATTTTTTTCAGAAAACGGTCACACCTGCGCGAGTAAGACACCATAGAACAAACTTAGAAAGATGCACACACACACGTTGCGCTTCGTGTGTGCGAGTTTGTTTCTTACGTGGCGTCTCAATCACGCACTTGTAACCTTTTTCTGAAGCCTGTAAGGACTGGGAGGTTCGCTAAGACAAGACAAGACAAACAACATTATTTGGTCCTGAGAGGCAAGGCAGCGGGCCAACTATGTAGGTCCCCACCCAGCCGTTGGCTAGTCCCATGTCGGAACAGAGAGGCCATGCCTCTCCGCTCGTTCACGGGCCCTCTGGACAGCCTGAAGCTGGACGTCTTCTCTGGGGTCTGTGATTGCCGTCGTCCAGTCTCCTTCTGTTATAAAATCCTGTAACGCAGGGCACTGCCAGAGCATGTGACTCAAAGAGCAAAATTCACCACAATCTGGGCAAAGTGGATCAATATCCGGATGAAGCATGCTCAGAAAGCCCCTAGAGGGGTAAGACCCCGTCTGGAGCATGCGGAGCGTGCTTGCTTGTGATCTGTGGAGCTTATGATGGGGAAAAGGAAAAGTCTGTCGCTCTCCTTTGTAATGAGATGTTATCTCGTGAAAAGTAACGAGAGGATCACTGTGGACGAGCTCTCCCGAACTCACCCGAGAGACCACCCCGTCGCGGCTTGTGAAACCTCGAGCACAGTCGTGGGCTATCTCGTTTGGGTTCAGGTGACCCGGCAGTACGTCTGGTCCCATGTGAGCGGGAAACCAGACTATGTGGTGAATAACGTCTGAGGGGGGTTTGCTGTGGAGAATTCTGGCTGCCTCTGTGGCTATCAATCCCGATGCGAACGCCCTAACGGCCGCTCGGGAATCGGTGTACACCGTGGTGCGTTTCGTGTCCAGTAATGCCAGCGCTACAGCAGCCTGTTCTGCTACATCGACCAAGGAGGTCTTCACTGAAGCTGCCGAGACAAGTTCTCCCCTGTCATTGACGACTGCCACGGAAAACTTGCTGCCGCCGGCGTGGCGCGCCGCGTCCACAAATGTCTCTGTTCCGGAGAGGTTCTTTATGAAAGCCCTAGCCCTCGCCAACCTACGACCTTTATTGTGTTGGGGATGGATGTTTCGTGGAAGAGGGTCAACAATAAAGGAATTCCTTGTTTGATAATCAAGCTGCGTAGTTTCTCCCTGATTGAAGATAGGACGGAGGCCTGCCGCATCGAGCAGTTTTCTTCCTGTTTTGAAACTCGATAACCGAGCTATTTGTGCTGACCTTTGCGCTTCAATTAATTCCGAAGTGGTGTTGTGCACTCCCAACTTCATGAGTTTTTCTGTGCTAGTCGTGATTGGGACGCCGAGCCCCTTTTTGACACTTTTGCGCATGAGCGTGTCCAGTTTATCCCTTTCCGTTTTGGTCCAATTGAGAGCCGCCACTATGTATATGATATGGCTCATGAGGAAAGCGTGGTGGGCCCTAAGGAGGATATCCTCGCCTATGCCGCCCTTCTTGTTGGACACCCGCATAATTATTCTCAGAATGTTCTTTGTTTTTGTGGTGAGATGGGCTATAGTCTTTGCGTTGCATCCCTTAGAGTCTAATAAAAGCCGCAGAATTTTCATAGAATTGACTCTAGGAATTGTGCGACCATCATTGGTGCAAACGCTAATGGGCACCTGATCGAGAGGGGTGAGTCCCCTAACACCTCGTCTAGCCTGTCTGTACAGCAGGAGTTCCGACTTTTCCGGCGAAAGCGCCAGTCCCGTACCTTCCAGGAAAGACTCTGTAACGTCCAGAGCCTCCTGTAGGGAGGTTCGCTAAAAAGAAAGTTTGTGGCTCTATGTGGCGGCTAGACGGGAACATTGTGCAACGTATGCAATATAGCAAAGACGGCACGGCGTCAAGCCGAGGCGACGCGTGCTGCGTCTGCCACGGACGCAAGTGTCTGTGCGCTGAGCATAGCTGGGCAGCTAGGTCATAGGCTCGGTGGCTCGGGGCAAAATATTGAGAAGCGTTCGCTGGGCCTCGCATGCTTCACGACGCGTTTCCCGAAGGCTCGGAACACGAATAATTCTTTGTGTGCCGGAGGCAAGTCTGGACTAGCCAAGTGGCCATCATCTTCGTTTCTTCGCTAGCCTTGTGCCACTAGTGCAAGCTGCTCACAAATTTTTTTGACGTTTCCAATATAATTTTACCGCACAAATTTCAACTACGATTTTTATTCCCAATGTACAGCTGATACTGCGTACGCACGAAGGTGTTCTAACGTTCCCAGGCCGCGATACCATTGCATTACAAGAAATAGCGGCCTCGAAACTTCTGAAGATCTTTGTACGTGGTCTTGACGTCTATTTTTGTAAGTCAGAGTTTTATGGGTCAGAGATGTATCACTGGTTTTGTATTGTGCATCGATTAGCTAATCATTCCAAGGGGTTTGTTGGTACACTTATGACGTGCACATATCTTTTTCGTAATTTGACAGCGAAGCATCCACTTACTAACAGTTTCAGACCGCGCTAATGCCATGCCGTCCGGCGGTCCAAGCTACGGCAGCTACTGCTGTGTATCGTGGTGCTTCAACAATGGCAGAACCCACAAGAAGCCTGGGACGAGTTTCGTCCGCATACCATGGGACGGCAGGTGTGTTAAAGCTTTTGTATGGTTTGCATGTCTTTAGGTTTACTGTTCGTACTTGCTCGGTGAGGGTAACAATAAAAAAATCACTATTCAAGCACTTCCCCTTTCAGCTGGTAGTTCATTGCCAATGCAGGAGAAAGCATGGATGCAGTATGCTGGACGCGACGATCTCCTGAGTAAGCCGGCCAGCCTATTGTGCGACACGTACAGGGTTTGTAGCGACCATTTTACTGCTCAAAGTTTTATGGACCCTGGGCACTCAAGGCTTACAAGAATGGCTGTTCCCAGTGGGCAACCAGCTGCACCATGTAAGTGATTGACTGAAACTCAAATATGTGCAATAGCAGCCACTTGTATTGAATCAGTGGCGACAGTTAACCGCGAAGATCTTTGTAGACGATGGAGAAACCTCACTATAGAAGTTTCACTTGGAAAGTCTTAAATTTTGCGAATTTTGGGCTATTACCTTCCTAACAGCAGCTTTACATTTCTGTCGTTTTTGATGCTCTTGACCTGCGCAACTTGTTTTGAAAGACTTTAAAGGGCTATTTCACGTTATCTTCAAGCCTGGGTGCACATTTACATATACATTTCATCGGTGAAAGCTGGCACTGTTGATAATTCCAAAAATCACAAATTACTTGTTTCCTTGTTGGTGCCTTCTCTTTTCTTCCACGTTCGACCAATTTATGCGTTTGAAAGAGCTGTTTAAGTTTCCCCATGCTACGAGCTTTTTAACTTGTACCAACTGCACATATATGCAGGTTCTCTGAGCGTCGCTTCAAGTAGTGACTGTGACATGGCTGCAGAAGCTGCACTGCAAGGTGCGGATGAGCTTCAGTTTGTGTTATTTTAAGCCTCTTACTGACACATTGTCGTAATTTCATTTCTTCAGGACCTGCGATAGAGGCTTCAAAAAGCGGCTCCCACACATTGAGGTGCCCGATGAACAGGGTTCGTTCAGTGTCGCGATTTCTTTTTTTTTACCCAAATTGACTGTTGACCAAACCTCTGCAGGTGGCAGCTCCCTTGTAGCTGGTGAAAGAATTTCTGCTGATTTCGTCTTGCCAGAGAAAACCTTAACCAGTCGTTCAGCTGTCACAAAAGGAACTTGTGTGACCGGTAAGTTGTATGTTCACTTCAACACCAGAGTGGATTGATATAGAGACTTCCGCAGGCCGCTCGCAAGATTGTTCTGACAGCACTGTCCGAGGCACTGAACAAGCTTCACAAGACCCTCCAGAAGACGTCTCCGCCAACAGCTCCACGCCTGAGTGCCTTAGAGAAAATGGTGACTATGCTTTTATTGCAGCTGTTTTTAATGTACTATTTCATGTTTAGGACATTCTGATGAAACTATCCTCAAAAGGACACTACGTGTGCACTTACAAAATGTAACGGTGGGCTCTCAGTGTTTTTCATTTTTTTGTGCATTATCAACATTGTGAATGGTTTGTTTTTAGGTAGTGGAATTGAAAACTTTGCACCACAGAAAGTTGTGCACCTTAGGTCTGAAAGAGCGAGGAAAGTGCTCGTACGGGAATAGTTGTTCTTCGCTTTTACATCGATTTTTTGTTTATTGCAGTGCGTTCCTGTGTGCCAGTGACAACGTCTCCATCAATGAAGTACAAGCAAACCATTAAACATCTGCAAGCCAAAGTAGCAGCACAGCGGACCCACCAGTATTTCACAATGCTCAAAGCATACCACATCCCCAGCAAGCTTTTTGGGAATCTCACTGTGCCATCAGAAGCAGCTTTTGCATACGTACAACAACTTGAATATCACTTTCTTGCCATGATTGAGGCCACTGCACATCACCTGAAAGTGTGCGATGTTTTGCATAACCATCTGTCAAGTGTGTGCGATTTTCATTTCTGCACGGCTGGGTGTCGCGCGAAGTTTCTGAAAATGTTTTGCCGGGTTTGTTTATGTTGGCATGTGCGTTTTCTGAACCGAAACTTAGGGTTAGGTTCCAGTCTTCAATCTCAGGCATACAGCTTGACAAGTTCAAAGGTTAGCAATTAGCGGCGGGTTTACACTAAAGTACTCGAGTTGAGCCGAATCCTGCAATAGCTTTGTTATGTTATTACTTCGTTACAGCAGACTTCATTATGGTCTTATATGCTTATATTCAGTTCAACTGGACTAACCACTCCTTCGTTGCATACATTGTTTAGGTTACCCGCTATGAGGAGTATGGACACTGTGTATTCGCTCGAAGTGATTTGCATAACCTTAAAAAGAATGTTGGGTATCCTGCCTGTATTTTTGCAGCAAATGCGGGCGCAGTGTACACATTACTGTGGGTCGCTTGGTCACTGTGTATGCTTTATCTTTCCAGCTCAAGTGATATATCGATAACAAAACCGCTTGTTGAAATGTCTTCGAGCGGGTAAGGAACGCAGTATGAAGTGGGCACGGTTCACGTTATCACGCTTTTTCGTATTTTAGCTTCTCATCAACCTCATCTCGCCCATCAAAATTTTTAAAAGAATACCCAAACTTGTAGCGTTTGATGGGGCTGCGGACGCTGCCAATTTATTTTTATATAGCTTGTGAGTGATAACGTACGATGTAGAGCCTTTGTGAAAAATGATGAGCCAAAGTGGTTTCTTTCAGCTATTCATTGGCCCTGTAATACCACTCTCGTAGCACCAATTAAGGTCCACAATTCTGGATAAGTGATGACTACAATCTATTTTATCTCGCAAGCGTCACAGCAACACTGAGATGCAAATCACTTGGATCTTAAGTTTTTGGTGAAGGCGACACATAAGAAGAGCCACAAGACCTGCCAGTGTTGTAGCATAAAGTTTGTCTGTCACGTAGTGAGCAAGCTGCAAAGCCCTACCTTTCTGAGGACAAGCAGGCATCATGTCTGCTTTTTTTTTCATTTTGGACTAGCTGTTCTTAAGCACAGCCAGCACACTGCACCTTTGCCTTTCTGCTACATTGTGCCGTGTGGTTTCTGTGCGCTCTTTTTTTCTATGCATTATTTCGGTTGACCCCAGGCGTGATTCGCGACTTCATTGCTGTGTATATGTCACTTCTTCCTTCTTCATCAGCATTAAGCGCTGTGTTTTTGCAATAGATCCTTACTTACCCACTGGCCCGGTGTGTCATACTTCACCAGCTTCTCGGCTTCTGCCAACTCTAGCGATGTGTGCGTTGTCTATGTTCTCTCTGTATTTGTTACAATTCATTTGTAAGGCGAGATGCATTTGTTGTCTACCTTTGTCATATTGTGCTTTTTATATTCTCAGACTCTACCTTGCCTTTGAATAAAACATTGCGGATACTCTGTCTCTTTGACTGATATATACATTGATCACTTGTTCCAAAAGAAAAACACAAGCGCAATGAATAAAACCGTAGTGAATTATCACCGCCTGCATATCTTTTTATTATAACTTAATCGAAATAAAAATTACCTCACGACCAATTTGCACGAACCACTGAACAAAACAAAACAGGGAATTGCTAAGTCAAAACTACCTACAAAAACTATCCACTTGGGCGTTGAAAAGTGGATTGAAATCATGAACTTTCGTCATAGCCAAACGTCCGTTACGGCAAAGTAATTCAAAATTTGCGCCAGTGAAACCGAAGCAGGAAGCGCACGCCACTTGCTCTCACCAACCACCGGGTGTGCTAGGGTCGATTGGGCCGCTGGGGTCTACGGGAGTGTCCACTCTTAACCTTTTTTTTATTCTCTATGTTAAACCATAGAGAAAGAAGAAGACAAGAGCGGACACTCCGCAAAACCTGGCCTCAGGAAGTGCGTCACGACTACGTAACGAACTAGTGCTCCCACCAAACTTCAGAGGGCGCAAGCGCAAAAAAAACACAGTTATAATCAATGCAACAGAATTGTTTTCACAAATTAATAATTACACGCCCAAATTAGGTATGTTCTTTATACATAAAAACAATTTATTCAACACACCTTACGCGATTATTTTTCTTCAGCCGTACTGTCATAAACACCATCTGCCCAGCGACAAGCCCATGCATGACTGACAGCGAGAAGCTTTCGTCGCTTTCGTCAACGTCGGCTGCGTCGGCGTTTTCAAGCGTGAGATAACAGGTGAGGCACGTTTTCAAGCGAAGCTTGTTGAATGACATGTTGTTGGTCTTGTTGGGTCATTTTTTCAGAAAACGGTTACGCCTGCGCGAAAAAGACACCATGCAACAAACATAGAAAGATGCACACACACACGTTGCGCTTCGTGTGTGCGAGTTTGTTTCTTACGTGGCGTCTCATTCACGCAGTTGTAACCTTTTTCTGAAGCTTGTAAGGACTAGGAGGTTCGCTAAAAAGAAAGTTTGTGGCTCTATGCGGCGGTTAGACGGGAACATTGTGCAACGTATGCAGTATAGCAAAGGCGGCACGGCGTCAAGCCGAGGCGACGCGTGGTGCGTCTGCCACAGACGCGAGCGTCTGTGCGCTGAGCGTAGCTTGGCAGCTAGGTAATAGGCTCGGTGGCTCGGTGCAAAATATTTAGAATCGTTCGCTGGGCCTCGCATGCTTCACGACGCGTTTCCCGAAGGCTCGGAACACGAATAATTCTTGGTGTGCCGGAGGCAAATCTGGACTAGCCAAGTGGCCATCATCTTCGTTTCTTCGCTAGCCTTGTGCCACTAGTGCAAGCTGCCCACAAATTTGTTCTACGTTTTCAATATGATTTTACCGCACAAATTTCAACTACGATTTTTCTTCCCAATGTACTGCTGATACTGCGTACGCACGAAGGTGTTCTAAAGTTTCCAGGCCGCGATACCATTGCATTACAAGGGATAGCGGCCTGGAAACTTCTGAAGATCTTTGTTCGTGGTCTTGACGTATATATTTGTAAGTCAGAGTTTTATGGGTCAGAGATGTATCACTGGTTTTGTATTGTGCATCGATTAGCTAATCATTCAAAGGGGTTTGCTGGTACACTTATGACGTGCACATATCTTTTTCGTAATTTGACAGCCAAGCATCCACTTACTAACATTTTCAGACCGCGCTGACGCCATGCCGTCCGGCGGTCCAAGCTACGGCAGCTACTGCTGTTGTATCGTGGTGCTTCAACAATGGCAGAACCCACAAGAAGCCTGGGACGAGTTTCTTCCGCGTACCACGGGACGGCAGGTGTGTTAAAGCTTTTGTATGGTTTGCATGTCTGTAGGCTTACTGTTCGTACTTGCTAAGTGAGGGTAACAATAAAAAATCACTATTCAAGCACTTCCCCTTTCAGCTGATAGTTCATTGCCAATGCAGGATGAAAGCATGGATGCAGTATGCTGGACGCGATGATCTCCTGAGTAAGCCGGCCAGCCTATTGTACGCAACGTACAGGGTTTGTAGCGACCATTTTACTGCTCAAAGTATCATGGACCCTGGGCACACAAGGCTTACAAGAATGGCTGTTCCCAGTGTGCAACTAGCTGCACCATATAAGTGATTGACTGAAACTCAAATATGTGCAATAGCAGCCACTTGTATTGAATCAGTGGCGACAGTTAACCATGAAGATCTTTGTAGCCGATGGAGAAACCTCACTACAGAAGTAACACTTGGAAAGTCTTAAATTCTGTGAATTGTGGGCTATTTATTACCTTCCTAACAGCAGCTTTACATTTCTGTCATGTTTTGATGCTCTTGACCTGCGCAACTTGTTTTGAAAGACTTTAAAGGGCTATTTCACGTTATCTTCAAGCCTGAGTGCACATGTACGTGAAAGCTGCCACTCAGTGAAAGCTGCCACTGTTGATAATTCCAAAAATCATAAATTACTTGTTTCCTACTTGGTGCCGTCTCTTTTCTTCCATGTTCGATCAATTTATGCGTTTGAAAGAGCTGTTTAAGTTTCCCCATGCTACAAGCTTTGTAACTTGTACCAACTGCACATATATGCAGGTTCTCTGAGCGTCGCTTCAAGTAGTGACTGTGACATGGCTGCATAAGCTGCACTGCAAGGTGCGGATGAGCTTCAGTTTGTGTTATTTTAAGCCTCTTACTGACACATTGTCGTAATTTCATTTCTTCAGGACCTGCGGTAGAGGCTTCAAAAAGCGGCTCCCACACATTGAGGTGCCCCGATGAACAGGGTACGTTCAGTGTCGCGATTTCTTTTTTTTAACCCAAATTGACTGTTGACCAAACCTCTGCAGGTGGCAGCTCCCTTGTAGCTGGTGAAAGAATTTCTGCTGATTTCGTCTTGCCGGAGAAAACCTTAACCAGTCGTTCAGCTGTCACAAAAGGAACCTGTGTGGCCGGTAAGTTGTATGTTCACTTCAACACCAGAGTGGATTGATATAGAGACTTCCGCAGGCCGCTCGCAAGATTGTTCCGACAGCACTGTCCGAGGCACTGAACAAGCTTCACAAGACCCCCCAGAAGACGTCTCCGCCAACAGCTCCACGCCTGAGTGCCTTAGAGATAATGGTGACTATGCTTTTATTGCAGCAGTTTTTAATGTGCTATTTTATGTTTAGGACATTCTGAGGAAACTATCCTCAAATGGACAATACGTGTACACTTACAAAATGTAAGGGTGGGCTCTCAGTGATTTTCATTTTTTTGTGCATTGTCAACATTGTGAATGGTTTATTTTTAGGTAGTGGAATCGAAAACTTTGTACCACAGAAAGTTGTGCACTTTGGGTCTGAAAGAGCGAGGAAAGTGCTCGTATGGGATTAGTTGTTCTTCGCTTTTACATCAATTTTTTTGTTTATTGCAGTGCGTTCCTGTGTGCCAGCGACAATGTCTCCATCAATGAAGTACAAGCAAACCATTAAACATCTGCAAGCCAAAGTAGCAGCACAGCGGAAAACTCTCAAAAGACTGCAGTGACAGCCTCACCAAGCACCGTCATCGACTTCGAAGGCCCTTGAAGTTATCCGACCGCACGTCACCGAGGAGGTTTTTAAACTTCTTTCTGCACATGTTCGCTTGAGGCCCAAACGCAAGGGCAAGCGGTTTCCCGTGTGGTTCAAGAAATTCGCTCTTCACTTAAACTTCCGAGGTCCGCGAGCATACCGATTTCTGGCTCCATATTTTTCTTTGCCCTCCCGGCGTTCATTAAGGAGGTGGCTAGCTAATGTAAAGATGACTCCAGGCATAATTCCAGGAATCCTTACTTCCATTGCAACAAATACTCATGCTTGGAATGAACGGGACCGAGTGTGCGCTTTAGTTTTCGACGAAATAGCGCTCAAAAAGAATTTGTACTATGATGCTTCAAGAGACGTTGTCCAGGGTTTTACAGATGATGGCACTCATCGCACTTCAACCATCGCTGATCGAGCACTGGTTTTTCTGCTTGTTGGTGTTTCGAGAAAGTGGGTTCAACCGGTTGCTTTTACTATAGGGCACACATCAACACCATCAACTGTTATGCATAACTTGCTGGTGTCACTCATTTTGGAGCTTAGGAGCATTAATATTGCAGTGAAAGCAGTCATTTGTGACCAGGGCAGTTCAAATGTAAGTCTCGCTAACCAACTAAAGTGACTGTAGCAAAGCCTTTTTTTGAAGTTAATGGTGAGCGGGAATATTACATTTTTGATGTTCCGCATTTAATTAAAACAACGCGCAATAATGTCCAAGCACACAAGTTATACATTGGGGATGACATCGTTAACTGGTCGCACATTGTAAGCCTTTACCAATCCTCACATGAGTTGCGGTTGCGATTGGCTCCAAAGTTGACTGAACGGCACGTTCATCAGAAACCTTTTTCTAATATGAAGGTCAGCAGAGCAACTCAGGTCCTCAGTGCATCAGTTTCGATTGCTATCACGGCAATGGTGTATGCGAAGGTGCTGCCTGCCTCGGCCATCACTACAGCTCAATTTTGTGATCGTATGGACAGGATTTTTGATGCCTTGAACAGCTCGAGTAAAAAAAGAACTTCGCAAAAGCTGCGGCATGCAATCATGAAAAATGATTCAGAGCTGATTGACTTCCTCTGAGGCCAGCTTCCCTGGATTGCATCATGGCAGTTTGTTGGCAGACGTCAACCACAAACCATCGTAGGTTGGCAAATTACAATTCAGGCAATTTGTCAACTATGGGACGACCTCTCCAAAAATTACAATTTTGAATACCTGTTAACACACAGGCTTCAACAGGATCCTCTGGAGAACATATTTGGTCACATTAGGCAAAAACAGGGTTGCAACACCAACCCCAATGTAGCACAATTTATTTGTGGCCTGAAGCACATCTGCATAAGAAAACTCTTCAAGCTGTCAGAATACGGAAATGTCGAGGATGATGAATGTGACCTCCTCCAAGAGCAGCTCTCGCCATTCTCCCTCACCAGTGCGTCTCTTGTGGATAATGAGGATTGTGCACAGCCATAGCCCGACGACTTTCCCGCTCTAGACGATCTCTCTGAACTTGCGACAAACATTCACTCCCATATTATCGATGACTCCGCTGCATATTATGTAGCTGGTTTTCTCATCAAACACTTCCTTCGGAATGCATGTGACGGTTGCAGTTGCCCACAGTTACTGAAAGACGACAGTGAGATGCTTAAGGGTACCCACCAGTATTTCACAATGCTCAAAGCATACCACGTCCCCAGCAAACTTTTTGGGAACCTCACTGTGCCTTGAGAAGCAGCTTTTGCATACGTACAGCAACTTGAATCTCACTTTCTTGCCATGATTGAGGCCACTACACATCACCTGAAAGTGTGCGATGTTTTGTGTCACCATCTGTCAAGTGTTGGCAGTTTTCATTTCTGCTCTGCTGGGTGTCGCGCGAAGTATCTGAAAATGTTTTGCCGGGTTCGTTTATGATGGCATGTGCGTTTTGTGAACCGAAACTTAGATAGGGTTAGGTTCCAGTCTTCAATCTCAGGCATACAGCTTGACAAGTTCAAAGGTTAGCAATTAGCGGCGGGTTTACACTAAAGTATTCGAGTTGAGCTGAATCCTGCAATAGCTTTGTTATGTTATTACTTCGTTACAGCAGACTTCATTATGGTCTTATGTGCTTATATTCAGTTCAACTGGACTAACCACTCCTACGTTGCATACATTGTTTTGGTTACCCGCTATAAGGAGTAGGGACACCGTGTATTCGCTCGAAGTGATTTGCATAACCTTAAAGAGAATGTTGGGTATCCTGTCTGTACTTTTGTAGCAAATGCAGGCGAACTGTAAACTTTACTGTGGGTTCCTCAGTCACTGTGTATGCTTTATCTCTCCAGCTCAAGTAATATATCGATAACGAAACCGCTTGTTGAAATGTCTTCGAGCGGGTAAGGAACACAGTATGAAGTGGGCACGGTTCACGTTATCACGCTTTTCGTATTTTAGCTTATCATCAACCTCCTCATCTCGCCCATCAAAATTTTCAAAAGAATACCCAAACTTGTAGCGTTTGATGGAGCTGCGGACACTGCCATTATATTTTTATATAGCTTGTGAGTGATAACGTACGATGTAAAGCCTTTGTGAAAAACAATGAGCCAAAGTGGTTTCCTTCTGCTATTTATTAGCCCTGTAATACCGCTCTCGTTGCACCAATTAAGGTCCTTAATTCTGGATAAGTGATGACTACAACCTATTTTAGCTCGCAAGCGTCACAGCAACACCCAGACGCAAATCACTTGGGATCTTAAGTTTTTGATGAAGGCGACACATAAGAAGAGCCACAAGACCTGCCAGTGTTGTAGCATAAAGTTTGTCTTTCACGTAGTGAGCAAGCTGCAAAGCCCTACTTTTCTGAGGACAAGCAGGCATCAAGTCTGCTTTTTTTAATTTTGGGTTAGCCGTTCTTAAGCACAGCCAGGACACTGCACCTTTGCCTTTCTGCTATATTGTGTCGTGTGGTTTCTGTGCGCTCTTTTTTTCTATGCATTATTTCAGTTAACCCCAGGCGTGATTCGCGACTTCATTGCTGTGTATATGTCGCTTCTTCCATCTTTATCAGCATTGTGCGCTGTGTTTTTGCCATAGATCCTTACTTACCCACTGGCCCGGTGTGTAATACTTCACCAGCTTCTCGGCTTCTGCCAACTCTAGTGATGTGTGCGTTGTCTGTGTTCTCTATGTATTTGTTACAATATTTGTTACAATTTATTTGTAAGGCGAGATGCATTTGTTGTCCACCTTTGTCATACTGTGCTTTTTATATTCTCATACTCTACCTTGCCTTTGAATAAAACATTGCGGATGCTCTGTTTCTTTGACTGATATGTACATTGATCACTTGTTCCAAAAGAAAAACACAAGCGCGATGAATAAAACCGTAGTGAATTATCATTACCTGCATCTCTTTTTATTATAACTTAATCGAAATAAAAATTACGTCACGACCTATTCGCACGAACCACTGAACAAAACAATACAGGGAATCGCTAAATCAAAACGACCTACAAAAACTATCCATTTAGGCGATGAATAGTGGTCTGAAATCATGAACTTTCGTCATAGCCAAACGTCGGTTATGCAAAGTAATTCAAAATTTGCGCCAGTGAAACCGAAACCGGAAGCGCACGCCACTTGCTCTCATCAACCACTAGGTGTGCTAGATAGAGTCGATTGGGCCGCTGGGGTCTATGGGAGTGTCCACTCTTCACCTTTTTTTATTTCTCTATGGTTAAACGTTGATAACTTGTCCCGGGCCCAATCAGCCCTTTAAGGAACGGGGGGGGGGGGCGTTAGAAAAAGTGGGTAACGATTTAGAGTACTTGGTACTCTACTATGGGAGAGCTTAAAGCTGTCCCGGGGTCAAAAGACGCTTCGCAGGAATAGCGATACAAATTGTGCTCATCCAACCACTCTTTTTTGAGCAAGCTGATGATTTAAAGCCAACATGATTGCGCCCGTTACTGGGTTCATTGTCCACACTGTTATACAAAAAAATACAATACCGTGCTTATACAAACACTCAGCATGGTTAAGTCTGTCCCCACAGGCACAATTCTTTTAATGAAAATAATAAAAAGCGCATCTCCTTCACCTTCATAAGCAGAACGCGACAGCGTAATCGCGAGCCTCAGCGTGGTCGGTCGTCACCTGTATGTATGAACGGCCGCCCGATGACTACGCACCGCACGGGGTGCTGCCCGCTACGTCGAACCAGTTTGTAGGGGCACCGCTGTGAAAAGAAAGTTGACAGTTGCTGCCGCTTTTTTCTGTGGGGGCACTGATAGTACGGGACAGCTCTCCTCGGGAAGCCGGAACTAATCAGTAGTGGACCACTTTTCTGTGCGGGTTGGATAGATTATAGTTCGCTACACTAGGAAGGTTTTCCTAGGGTAGCGAACGAGGCGGCAAAGCTGACAGATTTTGCTATACAGCCTCCAAAGGGCGAGCCGGCTATCTATTCTCTCTGGGCTGTCCGTCCACCAAGCCCGCGAGGCGGCTGAGGAGCTTGGCATCTCAGTCCCCACGTGGGAGCTGCCCGCAACACAGTGATCTGTGTTTTGGAGGACCAAATAAAAGTTTATCCAATCCACTCCAAAGGGCGCAACCGCTACCTGCCGAGCGGTATTTACGCGTCCGAGTCCGCGCTCTCTGGCGTTTTAGGAACGGTGCTCCTTAAAATGGCACCGGTTCGTCTCTCGCAGCCGTTGTAGTATGTAACAAGTACAACATTTTGACTTCCAAGGAGGTGCCGGTGAGAAATTTCTTCTGTGCGTTGTTGAACAATAAAAGATAGTGCTCAATGTGCATGCCAATGGCAGATAAGGGGGAATGAGAGACAGGAGCATCCGGCTTTTAGTTAACGCGCACGCTGCGATCCCCATTAGCAGCCTTTGGCATGTACATAGAGCACTATATGACAAGAAAGGGTTGCTACATTATACTCGCTAGGTGTAACCTCCTTAGTTTTAGAAAGGTTTAGCGAGCATTAAGCCGCAGTGCTATGAATACAATGAACTAGTATATACAATGAATGAACTCGAGGTGGTTAAGGGTGGGAAGTAGATACGAAGCGCAAGGCGTAAGAAACTGTAAGCCGAATTCTCCTGTCTCTCATTTTCCATTAGCAGCCATTGGCATGTACATTGAGCACTACCTGACAGGAAAAGGTTGCTACGTTATACTCACTGAGCGTAACCTCCTTGGTTTTAGAAAGGTTTAGTGAGCGTTGGGCCGCAGTGCCATGAATGCAGTCAACTAGTATATCCAATGAACTCGAGGTGGTTAGAGGTGGGAAGTAGAGACGAAGCGCAAACCGCAAGAAAGTGTGCGTTTGATTGATTGATTGAAAACTTTACTTGACTATTTACTATGTGCTCTCGCTTGTTAGCTTCGTGTGCCACCTCTCGTTTATTCCTTGGAATGTCCGCTGGATGGCGGAGCTTCTATAAAGGAAATATATGATTAAAAGATGCGAGATGGTGGTACTCGGAGTGTTGAATAGGTCCACGAACGAACACACAGAGAGATGCATGGATGGACGCATGAACGGACGCAGAAGCGGAGGCATCTACGAACGCAGAGACGGACGCACGAACAGACGCACGCGCGGACGGGCGGATGGACGCAAAGACGGTCACACAGACGGACGCATGGGCGGATGGAAGCAAGAACGAGTGGACGAACGGATGCTTCTCCCCACAACACGTTCGTTCCGTACGCGATATATATCCCACTTGTATGTGCTGTTCCGATGAAAATAACTTGGAAGCATACTTTGAAGATTGAAGATCAGTTTGTTTCCTTCGTTTACAATTTATCGGCGCCCTGTGTGACGAGCACAGCGACTTTGTACCGTTACCACAAAGCTTGTTCTAAATGAAAAAAAGGCAGCATATCGGCGGAGTGAATGATGGAGAGTGGGGCGAAGCATCCGTCCGTCCATTCGTACTTGCGTCCGTCCATCCATGCGTCCATGCGCCCTTCCGTGCGTGCGTCTGTTCATCTGTCCATTCATGCGTTCGTCCATGCATCCGCCCCTGCGTTCGTTCATGCGTCCATAAATGCATTTGTCTGTGTGTCCGTTTGTTCATCTATTCAACCAGTACCACAATCTTGCATCTTTTCATCATATATTCCCCATAAAGGGACACCGCCATCCAGCGGACATTCCAAGGAATAAACGTGAGGTGGCACACGCACACTTTCTTACGGCTTGCGCTTCGGGTCTACTTCCCACCTTTAACCACCTCGAGTTCATGGTATATACTAGTTGACTGTATTCATGGCACTGCGGCCCAACGCTCGCTAAACCTTTCTAAAACCAAGGAGGCTACGCCCAGGAAGTATAACGTAGCAACCTTTTCCTGTCAGATAGTGCTCAATGTACACGCCAATGGCTGCTAATGGGAAATGAGGGAGAGGAGAATTCGGCTTTTACTTTCTTACAGCTTGCGCTTCGTATCTACTTCCCACCTTTAACCACCTCGAGTTCATGGTATATACTAGTTAACTGTATTCATGGCACTGCGGCCCAACGCTCGCTAAAGCTTCCTCGAAGTGACTTCGAAAAGAGAAAAAATGAAGAAATAAGCGCGCTACCGTTACTGCCTCTCTCGATGAAGGCGCCTCCACGGTTAAGCGCAGGGAATGGGGGAATTGGAATTAAAAAGACAGATGAAAGCGGGTAAAAGAAGGGTAGTGAAAGGCATTTGATCACTCGTCTCACTCACGCGCGTATGAAACCAAACGCAGCACACGCAATCCGCCGAAAGACCGCCGAGAAACCGAAGGTGAAGCGATGCGCCAACAAAGAAGGAGAGAAAAAAAAACCACTAGACAAGTGGAAAGAAGTTCGGAGCTCCCCGTCTAAGAGAGAGGGTGGTGGTAGTGGTTAGAAGATGAAAAAAGGCACCTAATTTCTGCAACCCGGTCGGGAGCACGGCGCAGTGCCTGAGAGAGAGGGGGAAAGAGTGGCTGCTCCGTCGGCGCATCGCACCCGTGGTGAAGAGGCAAAAAAAAAAGAGAAAGCCTCCAGGCAGCTTAAGCCCCAACTCCACGCACGCGTTCGCGCGCGAGATTCCACGCGCTCACACGCCTATGCGCTACCACGTGACGGCCGGAGACGGCGCGTCAGGCGAAGCGCGCGCGTTCGGAAAGATCTGGCTATGCCAGATATTTTTACACGCGCCGGAAGTTGCTCCCTCGGCAGCAGCCAATCAAACGCCGCTGCTGTGGGCTTCCGCTCCGCCTGTCTCTCAGTTGCAATGGCCGCCCTCTGCAAGTTGTCGGCGATGGCAGTCGATAACGAAAAACTAATCTCTTGTGTGGCCAGCCGGACGTCCTTGTGGCTGGCCACGCACAAGGACCACAAGAATCGGCAAGTCAAAGATGCCCTGTGGAAAGAAGTGGGTCAAATAATGTATCCGGGGAAGGCCAGCAAAGGTACGTACGGCGCGTTTCCGCCGGCTTGACAGGTTGTGTTGAAAGCAGTGGCTGATATTTCATTTCGTCTACGCAGAGTGCATCACTGCGCTGCAAAAGCGCTGGAAGTTTTTGCGGGACAAGTTCCGAAGGCTGTTCGTGCTAGCCCAGAAAAAAAAGAATAGCGGTATGGGCACGGAAGACGCCGACACTGAAGATGAGGGCGATGAAGGGAACCCGCCTGCCGACAGTCCAGTGCAGCCGGCTTCGTGGCCCTTTTACGAGCAGCTGGTGTTCCTGCGCGACACCATGACCTTCCGAGAGTAAGTTTATTGACGCTTTTATTGGCATTACGAACTAGCGAAAGAGAAAAGCTCGCGTATTTTTCGCGTTGAATAAAGTAGCTTGTGATTGTGAGCCTTGCCGCTTTCGGGAATGCTGGCGAAAGTTGCTAATACGCCACAAAATTTTACACGAAACGCGACGAGTAAAGGTAAGAATGCACAAAGAGTGCTTCTTGCGTATGTGTACACACTGTACACACCCAATGTGCATACTTTTGCGCCGTGCCCCGCGTTCCCGCACCAGAATAGTCTTGATTATTGAAAGCTAAAAATTGCTTGCAACAGTACCAAAACCGCATCTGTAACGTGCGGTGTAATGCGAGGTTTAAACTAGGGATGCTCTAAAAGTGGAAACCTACAGTAATTAAAACTTGCTTGATTATGTCACGCTGAAGCCAACAAAAGTGAGCATTTTATTGCTCACAGTGATTGGTGGGGCCGCACATTAGAGAAGCAGTTTTGTCCAGATGCAGAAGTGATTCCCTTGCAGTTCTTGGAAGCATATAGAAATTCTACACTACTCAGATGTACAAGTGGTGCCAAAGGTGCCCAAACCCTGTTGCATACAGTCCTTATGCTGGACATCTTTCAGGCAGCTGTAGAGGATGCAAACAGGGGGCAGATCTTGCACATATTATGGGAATTGCTTCGAGCTATCTCTTAGAACCACATCATTGTTAGTGATGAGCAGTGGGAGACTGCTCCTCAGCTCAGATCCGGCAGATCAGCTCTGGACATTCAGTTAGCCGAAGACTCTGCTAGGACCCAAAGGCACCTGGCTGATGCCTAGGATGGAAGGCTAGCCCTACTGAACTGGACAAAGAAATCTGCTTTCCCTCTCCCCCCTTATAATGAAAAACAAAACAATTATAGTGTTCGCACACACTATGCTGTAGTGTAACAAGCATGCATTTATTAACAATGGGAATGTTGGCATGTTTGACGTTGCGTTAACGATCGCCTGTGTAAACACACTAACTTGCTGAAAGGGTCTGCCGGCAGCCGCAAGTTAAAAAAGGAACTCAGAATGGCATGCGAGATCCATGAGGCGTTCTGTATAACACAATGCAGCAATGAGTATGCTAGTACACAAACTATGGTTGTAAGAAGCATACATTTATTAACAGTGGGAATATTTTGCCATCTTTCAGGGCAAACATTGACACTTTTTTACACACCTATACCCTAATACATACACCTTCATTTTTGCTGTGCAGGACTTCTGGAAATTTCGAGTCCCAGAGGAGGCAAAGGAAGGAGGATGTTCGACAGGTGGCACGGCAGGAGACCCCGGAAACCCTTTTTAGAGACATATGTCCGAGCCAGTTTGACACCATCGAGTTAGATCAGACTGATGACCCCGTCGATCTCTATCCAGCCCCGGCGGTGTCAGTTGAGTGTAGTCCGTCGCTACTGGAACCAGGAATGTCATCCCTTGAAGCGACGCAGTCAAGTGAGTCGGCACCATCACCGCTGGGAACTGCGTCAGCGCTTGGGTCGGCGGAAACGTCACTGTAAAGCCAGGGGTCCAGCCTTGCCAGCATGTCTGTGATGCAGCCACCCAAAAAAGACAAAAGAAAGACGACAATGACAGTTTACTTGTAGAGCACCTTGGAAAACTTACAAACAGTCTAGAGGACCAGGACGACCATCATTATTTTGCATTGTCGCTCGTGAAATCAATGAGAAAAGTAAAAGAGGAAGACCACTTGCGCATGCACATGAAGATTCTGGAAGTAATCCAGCAATTTAACAGTAGCTGAAGTGTGGTGCTTCTTGTCCTTAGAGCTGACAAAGCGTGGGCATAGAGATTGAGGCATGTTGCAATATGAGGCATAGCGCAATATGAGTGGGCCAACATTACACGGCTAAACATGATTAAGGGTGTCTTTGCTGTTAAAAGAGAAGTTTACCTTCAGCAAAATGGGTGCAGCCCCTGCTCTTCCAAGCGCTTCAGGGCCCCTTGTTTGGAGACTCCGGGCTGGTGCCACTGCCACGGTACCTCTCCAGCGCTGCTGCAAAAGTAGGCCGAGAAAAGCGTCCTGGCATCCGCAGCATCTGCACTGAAGTTCCGTGACTGGGATCCCTGAAGCGGGAAATAGGGTCCACATGCCCCTGCCCCGACGTCTGCTGGATGCCCTGCCTCCACCGTCCTGGAACCACATATCCGAACCTGTCCTCTTGGTCGAGTATCTGGTCCGATTCCTCATTTAGGATCGCTAAGAAATTATGCAGTACACATGCTGCCTTCACTACATAATCCACCTTCTTGGGGAGAAGCTGAATGGTGCGGAGCAGTATGCGCCACCTGGCCGCTGTGATGCCGAAGGCATTTTCAGCACACCTCCTGGTAACATGAAATAATAGTACAAAACAGGTTTTAGAAGCAGCCACCTTTCAAAGCCGATTCATTAGACTATTCTTTAAAACTGCAGCTACAAGAATGGCAACGTAAAATGGGCACAGTGCTCATAAGCTCGCGTTTTTTGAAGTTGAAGTTGAAGTTTATTTCAGGCAAAAGCAAAAAAAAGAACAAAGGTACAATTTGCCTAGGGGACCGGCGAAAAGGCATAAAAGCCTGACAAAGCGCCTGCTCCCTGTAAACTCAAAACCCACCAAAATAACACAGTGCTCAGTGTAATGTAACGAGTCAATAAGAAATTAAGCATAAATATGTTTCTACATGCAAAACATGTACAGGAAAACATAAATTAGCGAAACTTTGCGCAGGAGATGAAATCTATAAAGCATATGCGTGTCCGACAAATGAAGCAAACTGTAGAGGACATAAACAAACACTAATGTAAGACATGTAAAATACCTGAAGAAACTTTACACTTGAATACAAGGTTTCAACAATCAAGAGACAGCAACATCAATAAGGAATATGTTTGATCGATAAATGAAACACTGTTTAGATAACATAAGCAAACCTTAATGTGATATATACAAGAAAATACTTCAGGGAATATGAGACAAAGATGGTGACGGTGATTACGTTTGTGTAAATAGGAAGTGTTCCTGTATCTTCTTTTTAAAAATGCCATATGAGACTGTATTGTCAATTAGAGAAGCTACAATCGGTTGTTCGTTCAAGAAATGCGAAATTTGACACAATAGTTTTTGTGTGCCGTAATTTGTACGTGGTTTCTCTTATGTATACACCCTGTGCCGTAGGTTGTGACTGTGATCTCTCGGGAGATGATTCTGATAAAACCCTGTGCGATCAGTTCGTACCTGTTTATAAATCAGCATTGCCAATTTTTGTTTCAAGACGTTGGTTACCATAAGTATTTTAGAATAAAAGCCCTATGCTCATTAATTGTACATAAAGAAATCCTTTGCGCTTATTTCTGTACGGCCTTCTAGAGAAGCAACGTGAACCGCTAATTCAAATCAGCATTTATGTTTGTAATGTAAGGTTAATCACAAGTCGACAAGCTGCTACGCATGCCCTATTTTTCTGAGCTGGGTAAAGGACACTTGTTATTGAGATGGGGTCACAAACATTGTGCACGGTGCACACCTCAATTTGACTTGTGCTTGCGAAATCGTTTTGTCATAATGATGGTTTGTACTAAGTGTGGTGAGCTTTTTATGTGTCCCTTCTGTTTTTAGATGTTTTTCTTCTGAACTGTTTTTGTTCAGCTGCTTTGTCCGCAAGTTAGAGCCACTGTTCTTGAGCTACGGGGTTGACTATATGCACTACATTGTGAAATTAGAGCCACTGTTTTTAAGCTATGTATTTTGTGTTCATTGTTTTTATTTTTCTTCATCGATGTCTTGCTGCGAAGTGTGCATTAAACGTTATTTCAAGTGCTTTCTGTGTTTTTATAACATTGAGTATGGCAGGCTCAGCATACCCAAAGAAAGTGCCTGATATCATACCGTGCTCGGCTTAGTCTGTAATTGAACACTCTTCGTTCATCTTCAAGGAGTCTAGCAGGGAAAGGGCGCATAAAGTCGCGCCGCAGCTGGAACGCTTCATCCCCGACGAAAGCGTACGGCGACACCTTTGTGGTGCCTGGGAGCTGCCCCAGTGAGGGGATGTCAAGCTGCCCTTCGGTTAGGGCCTTCCCAAACTTCGTGTTCTTGAACACTCCGCCGTCACTCTGGCGGCCCTCTGCCCCAATATCGACCAGCACGAACTTCGAAGAGCTGTCGACCACGGCCATCAGCACAATGGAGAAAGTACCCTGCAGCAGTAGGCGTCAGACCAAACATTAGCACATGTAAAGTTGTATGTGTAGGTGGGACCTACAATAATAAGCGATTACAAAGAAAAAGTATGACAAAATTTACAAAATCACCTATGCTGGCCACGCATTTATTTGTACCAGCTCATTGTGAAAGATTTCTGGCATGCACAGTGATAATTTAATTTAGCCGTAAGGGCTCTGAAAAACACCTCTGTTGAAAACAAATTTCAAAGTAAACATGAAATCAAGCTGTCATAAGTACCTGCCGCAGCACTGGAAGAATACTGCATACATGAAGTATTCTGGCAAAACGACTTAGACCACGGGGCTGTATTTCTTCGTTTTGGCAAACTGCGAGCTCAGTCCCCTTCTCTGTCTCCCTCTCTCCCCTGCTTTCTGGAGCCCATGTGCACCATTCAAAAGTGGTACATAAGAAAAAAAAGTATAGCATTGCAGGGCAAGGCTCTGGACGTTGTTCAAGCATTTTAAATTAGAAGGTAATTTAAGAAAGGGGTGAAGAATTTTAGGCAACTTCCTGCATTACAGAGTTTGGAAGCTTTTTATACCACTGCACTTAGAAACATTTGTTTTTTAATTGTCACAGTTACGCTACTGGCACCGCACCCCTACAAATGGGTGGTGCACATTCGCTGTCTATGTTGCCACCACACATTCTCCAGCAGACAAGGGCACACTACCCCTCCCGCATTAATGCTGTTCGTTTCAGTATACGTGCATAAATGGCCAGACTGACTTACCTTGTAATTGAAGAAGGCACTTCCAGATTTCGGCGGGCAGGTGATGGCGACGTGCTTCCCGTCAACAGCCCCCAAACAGTTTGGGAACAGCAACGCCGGGTGAAGTCGCCAGCAATCTTGGCCCAGTCAGCCTTGGTTGGTACCTGGAATAAATTGGAAACCAGGAACAAACTTATAGGCCGAACAGACCTATATTTAGCTAAATATCTTTGTGAGGTGGAATGTGAAAAAATGACACTCACTTTTCTCTTGTGCATGCTCTTTGGGCATGGATCCACGGCATGGTGAACCAAATTTTGTACAAGGTGTAAGCTTCCAATCATGCTGAAGGCATGGTGTCACTTTTGTTGCCCAGTTGTACACGGTCAACGCAGTGCATTTTACCACCCCATTTTTTATTTCGACAACACAAAGGTGTGATTACTGCGTTTTGAAAACCAGAGTAATCAAATAGACATAGTTCACCAGGCTTTCAAAGCCCATAGGGATATATTGTATTTGCTAAGCACAATTGCCTTAGGCACTGTCAATAATAAAAATTTTTTTGATTTAAACAGAGTCTTCGAAGGAATTGTTTGTACTGCAGATATGAAGTGTACCATTTACAGAAAGAAAATTTTATACAGGCTCTGACGTTACCTACCTTCATAAAGTGGTCCTTCAGACGAGCCCAAATGGCTCTACAGGTCACGTGAATGCTTCTCTGGGCAGTTTCAATGCCGACACGGTAGGCAAGGGCCACGTTGCAGATGTCCAGCCCTGAAGCCAGGTAGCTGCAACACAGAAAAAGTAATTTCTCCTCCGATTCACAATACATGGCCAGCAAAACTGCAATAAAAGTGTTTGATAACATGCAAACTCTGAACAGGATTGCCTCTTTAGGTAACAAGCAAATGGCAATATTGCTTTCTGACACGAAGGGGCATCTATATTAAAAAAGTTTGAAGACTTGGCCAATGTGAGAAAGCATGAATGATTGCAACGCCCATTTCGCCATTTCACAATGCAAAAGCCATTTGTATAAGCTGACGTATGCTTCTATGATCTGTTCACTGACATGTTTATGTTCTTGCATCAGCATCAGAAGGCAACCTGTACCAACCTCAAGGTTATTGTAAGCCTTTCGCCTGGCTCCAGGGGCTCTCGTATGAAGTGCTGCCGTGTCAAGTCCGCAGCAACAAAGCCCAGCAACTTGTCGAACAGCGCGGGTGACATGCGGTAAAACTTAAAAAAAAACTGCTGGTCGCCTTCCCGCATTCGACGCATCTGTAGGGAGAAAGAAAGTGTACTGTTGAAGATGGACACAACCATTTTAGTCTTGTACACCGGGTAAGCCAGCTCCAACGGGCTATGAAAAGGGTAGATAATTCGTCATGCATTTATAAGATGCACAGGTACTATCTTTAAGGGAGCTAGCTCATGTCGCAGCTACAAAATCTGGTGAATAAAATGGAGCATCTAGAGCACTCTGGAATTTTATTTTAATTTATACCAAGCGCAATAAACGTTTTCTTAGCGCGGCACACTATGTTTAACCTCTTTTGCGCAAAAAGGAACACGCTAGCTGCGGGTTACAAGGCGGCGGAATGCTTCGCTCGCGCAAACAAAGCGCCGACAACAGACGAAAAGCGAGCGCTTACAACGTGTGCAACCCACTGTTGGTCATGACGCTATACAGCTTTCAGAAAACACAAACGAAAATTCCCGTTGTGACTAACCAACTCAGCTAACCATGCCTACAATAATAGGGCTAAGCATTAATGCACTGCGAAATAGCAACACGATACTCACGGCTGTGTGGTACAGGCCTTCCTGTTTCCGCGCCAAGAAGACAGGCCGCACCCAGCAACGGTGCTCTCGTTGCCTTCGCTGCCGCCTTCTGACGATTGCCTTCGCTACTCGCGTAGCTAGCAGGAGCAGATGGCTGCGAGTCAGCGTTGCGACCATTTTTCCTCATGAAGCAGGATAAACAAAAGCGGGCTTGAAAAGAGCGGTAAGAAACCAGAGGAGGCGATGTCGAAACACTGCGCTACCGAGTAAACAAAACCGCCGACTTGGCTCGGATGCTCGGCTCGGCTCGTGGCTAGGCTCGGCTGCTGTGTGTGTGTGTCAAGTCGTGTCGATAGTTCGCGTTGCAAGAAACAGTTTTTTCGGCGTCTCAAAATAAAAAAGAAATGCTTTTATGCGTTTTAGTAACTATTTTGTGGCCTGTTAGTAGTGCGCATGTGTGTCTGTAGTCAGGCAGTTCTGGCCAGTGTGGTCTAGTGACATTGGGCTGCGCAAGTCGAGCGCGGGGTGGTGAGCGTTCGCGCGCCTCTCATGTGGTTGCTCGCCCTCCCCGTTCACAGGCGCCCCAAACACATGAGCGCGCCAGCGCGTAGAATCTCGCGCGCGAACGCGTGCGTGGAGTTGGGGCCTGACCAGCAACGTAAGTAAAGTCACGTGGGACTACGAGGGAGAGCGGCGCGCGGCGGGATGTAAACAACGACATGTGTGTAACGGTCCTCTTTAGAGGCACGTGAAAAGGTACGCATCGTGGAAAAAGTTCATTAGAGCCTCGAAGGCCCTTAGGAGCGTTATACGATGCGCGCGGGAAAACCGTAGTTGGTCGAGACTGACGTGTGGAAGTCCCAATCGGCCGCATGCATCGAAGAGCCGCCGGCGTTGGTCTGCGTAGCCGGGGCACTGCAGCAGAACATGCTCGATGGTCTCATCCGCTGAATATTCCGCACACGCCGGGCTCCCGCTGTTGGTGCGGCGAAATTGCAGCTCAGCTGTGCGGCTGCAGTCAGTGCGTAGGCGAAGAAGGACTCGCTTGCTGGATTCCGTGCCGACCGGTTGAGCGCGCTTGCGATCTTCGGCGTCAGCGTAGCTCTGGCCGACTGGGCTCGCCCTACGTCACCTCTTGACGCCGACGACCTTCGACGACAGTGTAGCTCTGACCGACTGGACTTGCTCTACGCCATCTACCGACGCCGACAAGGGATCTCGCAGGTGTGCCCCGTCCTCAGACTCCAGTGACCGTGCTCCCATCTTTCGTATATCTTCTATCCCCTCAGTTTGTTGTCGCTCGCTCTGGCCTACCACCTCACGTCTCTTCCTCGTCTTCTTCTTCCTCTTTTCTACACCTTTACTCCTTTCCTTTTATCCCTCTTCACCCCCATCCCTTGTGAGCTACTGTTGAGGTGTCGCTCACTGAAGCAGCGAGTTACGAGGCTCACTATTCTCCTCCTTTCTCTCTTAATAATCACTTCTCTCTAGGCGAAGAAGAAAGGCACGAGCACGCCTGCCCATGCCGATCCTCGGCAGTGGTCGAGGGGGGTTTCCGTGGCTACACGTGAGTCGGGATAGAAGGCGCGCACATGGCGCGCAATACGAAAGTGCGCTACAACACCCGCGCGGACGAACGTAGTGACGGGGGTGGACTGGTGGTGGGCCTCCTTGGCCAGGGCGTCCGCGGCCTCGTTGCCACGTAGTACGATGTGCGAAGACACCCACTGAAAAACCACGTCACAGCCACTCAGCACAATCACCACGAACTTCCGCGCGATCCTTTGCGCAGTGGGGACGCCACGTTCAGCCGGCACGAGCGAAATTAATGTGCACCGCGAATCGCACAACACCGCCGCTGTTGGTGGTAGGAGTTCGGCGAGCTGATCTGCTGCCAGGTACAATTGACCACCGTCTCAGCTGGAAGCCCGCAATCACAGATATCCGAGAGGGATCGCGCAGGATTACCAGCATGGTCTTTCGCTTCATCGCGGACAGCACAGGCTGCTCCCCGGACATCGCTTTACGCCTGTACAACGCGGTGGCCTCTGCCAGAACCTTCTATGCGGTGCCTCTTCTCGGGTTCAAACCGACGCAACGGGCCACGATCGACGTCGATCACCGCGGCGTCGTGCGCCACCTCTTCGGCTTACCGCGATCCTCGGCAATCGGCCCCACCCTCGCGGAGGCCCGCCAGACACTTCTCTCGCTCCGAGCGGAAGGCGTTTTCTGCGTCACCTGCATCACAAGCACCGGACGCCTGAGAGACGAAGATTTGCTGCCCGACTGCTAGATCGCCCGCACTCAGGTATGGGCGAGCGAGCGCTTGAGTACCGCGCTCTCGTCCCGCAGCCACCAGACTGCGGCACGCTCCCCATCCTTCCGCCCCATGATCCGGACCTCGCGATCTCAACCACGATACCCGGCATCCGGGCCAAACGAGACACCCCTCAGTGCGTCCCCCAACAAGAGACGGCAGCAGCCATTGAGCAGCGACTCTCCGGCCGCCTCCTCATATTCACCGATGGCTCGGTGACGGCAGACGGTGCAGCGGCTGCCGCATGCGTGGTTTCCGCGCTTGGCCTTCACGGACAGTGCCAGCTGCCTTTCACTGCATCATTCACCACGGCCGAACTCTCTAAAGCTTCCTAAAACCAATGAGGGTACACCCAGCGAGTATAACGTAACAACCCTTTCTTGTCAGATAGTGTTCAATGTACATGCCAATGGCTGCTAATTGGGAATGAGAGACAGGAGAATTCGGCTTTTACTTAACGCGCACGCTGCGAATTTTTCATTGTGCAACAACGCATAGGATCATGATGATACAATATTTTTATTTATGAAAAAAAAGAAAAAAAGGAAGCACAGAATGTCAAGGAAGGTTTCCCCACTCCAGGACACCAGTGGCCACTTCAGCTCGACCGGCTTGATTCAGGAGACCCCTTTGGGTCTTCTGGTCAGGTCGGGCGAGGACGACTTCCTAAGGCTCCCCCAGTAGCGTGAGTATCAGAGGCGACTGAACCTCCATAGGCTTGTTCCGGCTGTCCCATGTGACATGTTGCAAGGTCGGTCGTGACCCACACCACGGATATTGGTTTACATATGCATTGGGGTTTATGTGATGCCACCTATCCAAAGTGCATAGGTGTCAACGTACAGGAGAAATCTCCCACCGCCAGCACCTTGCAGGTCAAAGCCCAAGACATGTTACGCAGTACTACGAGGGACGAACGGGTGCCGCTTTAAAGAGCTTCGCCCCTAAAAAAAGCGTGGCCTGTTATTGCCTGGGTATTATTTATTTGTTACTTTATTCGTCTTGCAGATGACCATTCCAGCCTTTGTCAGCTGCTGAAACATCCACCTTGCAGGAGGGCGGAGGTTCATCGCAGCAACTTCCCTTCCTATTGATCTATTGTATGTGGCAGAGTAAGCACCTCCCCCCCCCCCTCTTAGTGAGGGCGGCTGTCACCCTACGCCTCTTCCACCTGCTCCACACACCTAAGCAAATGACACACACTGATATTCAAGGAACTTTGTCGCAGCTGCTTTCTGCGTGCGTAGAGATCCAGAAAGCGGGTATGTTTACCAAATTAGGAACAATTTGTACAGACAAAGAAAAGGTGCGTACTTTGTGGCATACTTTTTTTTGTTGGTGCTTTATTTGCCCTGCAGGTATTTATTTATTTATTTATCTATTTATTTCTTCAGATACCTACAACACCTAAGGGGCATTATTGTAGAGAGGGGGAACAAAAAATAATACATTACAGGTGGTATAAAACATCAAGAGTTAACATAACGAGATCAGCAATGTGTTTAATATTACCGATCACGTGACACGTGTACATTCCTAATAGGCCACTCCAAAAATATATCGCGTAATACCTAGAACAGTACATTACTTGTTGACCATTCCAGCCTTTGTACGCCGAAAAACCCACCTTGATTTGGGGTGTGGGGGTGTGGGGGGGTGGGCAGGAAAGCACTGGTAAAACTGCATTATGAGGCATATGCCATCCTAAGACAACTAAAATTGTGTGCGCGCGGCAAAATTACGTCGAACTCCTAGTTTGTGCGTCTATATAAGGCTATCTGAATAGTAAAAATTATATTTATTTCTTCTGAAAAAGGAAATCTTCGTCAAGGCCAGCACGCGAGCCCGCCTGACGCGAACAACTCAACTGCGTCATCACGCGGTGGTGCCTTTGTGCCGCGCACGCACAGTGAGTCACCTCAGCCAGCGAACACGTCGAAGAAATCGGCGACTTCCTGTCTAATGAGTCTGACGCAATGCGTGGTGACGTCACTCGTCCTTGGGAGCAGCCACGTGCAGCGCAGCGGCTCCAGATTCGATGAGAATGACGCGGCCCAGCGGCGACCCCATTGGAGGATTCTGACCTCACGACAAGCGGCGCTTCTGGTTGGACATTTGGTTACTCAAAGAATCTACCCGGTGCATACAAAGGAAGCCCTGCGGCGCGTCGCAAGCAGTAGACCTATGTGTTAGAGAGGAGAGCTCGGCTCTTCTGGTTTCTAAGCTGTCGGCCGCAGTGCCGAATTTGTAACGTCTTTGTATATACACTGTACATAAACCTTGTTTAACTCACCGTCGTCTCGTCCGCTCGTCTATCATCTCTGCGCAGAAGCAGTCGTGAGCTGAGAAACATACGCTACCAAACGGCCAGTGACCTTCCCGGCGGAGTTCGAAGCAGTGGCGCTTTCGGGACCGTCATGGCATCGCCGTCTTTCGAAACAGTGGTTGCAGCGGTGAGATTCGCGGCGCCCTTCGTAGTGTCGTCGGAGGCGAGCTTCGCAACAGTGGTTGGCAGCTGCGGGATCGGCCAGCGTCAGCGACATCAATGCAGTCAGTGTCTGATGTTTTCCCCTCAGTTCACCAGGCTACTCTATCTCAGGTTATAGTGGTTTAGAGAAGGGCTGTGTGAAGCATTGAAGTGAGCTTTGATCGTTTCAAGCAAAGTCGAAGTGCTTTGAAACCAAAGTTAATGCGGAGGGGGTAAACACGGGAGTGTTAAATATTGCTTGTGCGTCTTGCTAGTAGACTTATAGTGGTTACGTCAAATAAATTCTCAACAGAGGCAAACGGCAAGAGGCTAGTGTGAACGATGGAGAACCTTAAAGTGAAGGAACTCATCGAAATTTGTGAGGAACTCGGCATTACTTTGGGCCGTGCGAAACGAAAGCAAGCGATCCCTGAGATCATCAAGGATGAAGGAGTGTCGGCTGAGGAAGTCGATGAGGCCTGGATGCATATCAAAGCACGCCGCGAGGAGGCTGAAAGGCGAGAAGTTCATGAACGTGAAGAAGCTGAAAGGCGCGAACGTCGCGAGCACGAGGAGGCCGAGAGACAGGAGCGCCTCGAGTTGAAACGAATAGAAGTGGCAATCCTACAGTGTTCGCAGGCGCCTAGCATAGCTTCTCCGACGATTCAGGTCAGTGGTTATATAATTCGGCACCAACTGCCGCCGTTCGTAGTAGGAGAGGACATGGCGAAGTATCCCTTCAAGTTTGAACACGTCTGTGAGCGAAATGCTTTAGAGCGGTCTCTTTGGGCGCGGAGCCTCTTAGCTCTTCTTCCCGGCGGAGTGTCCGACGCGATAACTTGCTTGTCGAGGGAAGCGTTTCAGAGCTATGACGAGGTTAAGGAAGTGCTCTCGAGACGTTATAAGTTGTCACCCGAAGCTTTCAGGCAAAGGTTCCGGTATGCTAAAAAGGGGAATGAGTCACACGTTGACTTCGCGTTTCGTCTTAAAGCCGACTTAATTGAATGGCTCAAGGGCTAAGGTGTTTATGACGACCGCGATAAAGTGGTATAATGCATTGCATTGGAGCAATTCCACCGCTGACGAGGAGGATGTCAAGCTTTGGCCGCAGGACAAACTTGGTGAAGTACAGCTAAACAAGGCAGCAGAGTTAGCTAAGAAGTATTATACTCGCCGAAAGTTGCATAGCAGGGCAGTGCGCGTTGAAAAGGATGAAAGGAAAGAGCGCTTTTCAAAGAAACCTGATCAACGGAAACCTGCTCCACACCGTAATTTCAAGAAGGACCCGTCTCTTACGAAGGACACTGTAAAGGAAGGGCAAACGGAAGTGGAGAAATCGAGTGAGGTTCGTAAACAACGCACTGATACCACACGGGCGTTTGAATCACGGAAGCCGCTAATCTGCTACAACTGCAAAAAGGAAGGGCACATCGCGATAAAATGTAAGCAAAGGTTTGCTTGTGCAACAATCCGAGAATCGGAAAAAAAACATGCGGTAGTTAGAGCCGTATATCCAAGAAATTAGTGCGAATGGGAAAACGTGTCGAGCACTTCGAGACTCAGCGGCAACCATGGACGTTGTCCATCCTTCATTGGTGTCTTCGGATGACTTCACAGGAGAATGCGCGTGGATCAGGCAAGTCGCCGAGGAGCAGAGTGCTTGCTTAAAGTGGCCGGTTACTGAGATGGAGCATGATACTCCAACAGCACAACTTTGATGTTCGCTACAAAAAAGGAAAGGTAAACACTAATGCAGACGCATTGAGCCGTGCATTTAGTTAGTACGTTCTCCACCTGTCGGTTTCTCGCTGGCGATTCGGGGCGAAATTTTGTCCTCATCACGGCCTTAGCTGAGCGCTCTCGTCCAGAATGAGCTCAAGGAGCCAACTTTGTGTTCTATTCTATTTCATTACGTTATTGTACGTGTAAAAATTTGAGTTGTCATTTTAAGAGTCTTGTGTCCCACATGTGCCTCTTGATGTAGAGGGAACGAAATTGCGATAGACACGTAGCTAAGTATCATCATCATCATCATCATCAGCCTGACTACGTCCACTGCAGGACAAAGGCCTCTCCCATGTTCCGCCAGTTAACCCGGTCCTGTGCTTGCTGCTGCCAATTTATACCCGCAAACTTCTTAATCTCATCTGCCCACCTAACCTTCTGTCTCCCTCTAACCCGCTTCCCTTCTCTGGGAATCCAGTCAGTTACCCTTAATGACCAGCGGTTATCCTGTCTACGCGCTACATGTCCTGCCCATGTCCATTTCTTCTTCTTGATTTCAGCTATGATATCCTTAACCCCCGTTTGTTCCCTAATCTGTTGTGTTATATTTTGTCTGGTGTTCTGTCGGGTGACCGAGGGCACTTGCTTATGTCGTGTGTTGTCTGTTGTCGAACCGTTCTTGACAAGTTGCAGAACCATCGTCAAGTGCTGAGACCAAAGATGGTCAGAAGAGACGAGCGAAGCTGGCCGACAAGTTGTGGTGACAAGCCAGTGGAGCTGGGATCCGTCCTCAAGAATTGGATGTGTTCCTTGAACGGAGTCTGGAGCTGCATTCACCCCATGGCCCTGGAGGCGAACCTGGAGGGACCTGGCGAACGAGCTCGCCTAACATCCGAGCCACGTGGAAGCAGCTCGTCTTTCCGGCGCATTGTCTGGCGGCGGGGATGCTTTTATGCCTGCGAGTCCACAGCGAACGTCCATGCCTCTGAAAAAGACAATCTGTGTCAAGGCCAGAACGCGAGCCCGCCTGACGCGAACAACTTAACGGCGTCATCACGCGGTGGTGCCTTTCTGCCGCGCACGCACAGTGAGTCACCTCAGCCAGTGAGCCGGCGTCTTCCTGTCTGGCGAGTCTGACGCAATGCGTGGCGACGTCACTCGTCCTTGGGTGCAGCCACATGCAGCGCAGCAACTCCAGATTCGATTAGAATGACGCGGCCCAGCGGCGACCCCATTGGAGGATTCTGGCCTCACGACCAGCGGCGCTTCTGGTCGGACATTTGGTTACTCAAAGAATCTACCCGGTGCATATAAAAGAAGCCCGGCGGCGCGTCGCAAGCAGTAGACCTATGTGTTAGAGAGGAGAGCTCGGCTCTTCGAGTCTCTAAGCTGTCGGCCCCAGTGCCGAATTTGTAACGCCTCTGTATATAGGCTGTACAAAAACCTTGTTTAACTCACCGTCGTTTCGTCCGCTTGTCTATCAGCTCTGCGCAGAAGCAGTCGCGAGCTGAGAAACATACGCTACCAAACGGCTGGTGACCTTCCCGGCGGAGTTCGAAGCAATGGCGCCTTCAGGAACGTGTTGCGTTGCCGCCTTTCTAAACAGTGGTTGCAGCGGTGAGATTCGTGGCGCCCTTCGTAACGTCATTGGAGGCGCGCTTCGCAACACCTTGCCGCGAAGATAATTAGCAATAATATCTACGGTTACGATAAGTGTTTCGGGAAGCAATATTGCGGCAGAGGCGCAGTTTCACTGCCGCCATCTGCACCCCGTCAGAAATTATTTATTCAAATATATCATTCTGCAAGCATTCGTAAAATTTTAATTTTACGGATTTTTCATTCCTCAGAAAATACGCACGCTCAAGAAGGTGGCGGCTCGATAAATAACTCGCTCATTTTTTAGAACGGTGGTCATGTGGCTCAAGGTACGTTCGCTTGCAAAGATACCCCATTCGGCTTTATGTGAGACCATTAGCGGCGTTGCGGGCATCGGTGAGATATTGCTTTACAGTTTGGAAACATATTGCACCTCTCTCGTGACTATGAAATCTAAACGCGTTGAGCGAAGTATGCGGACACAGCCAAAGGAACGTTCTCATCTGCGCGCGGTTGTCCAACGTTGGCTTGTCCCGCCGCAGTGGCGCCACTAGGCGGTGCTGAGAACAAGCCTCCTCACGTCGGGTTCGGGTGACGTAACAGGCCGCACCCCGTGCGGTGCGTAGCCATCCAGCGGCCGTGATGTATGCATGTATGTGTTAACCACCTCACAGCATGTCTACGGAGTGAATGGGTGGAGCTTCGCAGGGTTTTATTGGCAAACCGCGAATCATCCGCTGGCCGCATCCATCCGCCGTCTGTCTGCCTGTCTGTTTGACGCACGGACAGACGCTGACACATGGATGAACGGATGGATGCACGGACGAACGCTCGGATGGACGGAAGCAAGAACAAATGGAGCGACGGAAACACGGACTGACGGGCGTTTCGCCCTGCTCGTCGTCATTCGCTCCATGCATCCATGGAGCGAATGCTGCATTGCTGGATTGTTTGTTTTTTTCGCTGCCGCAGTGACCGCGTTGACAGAAATAAATAAATGGCGATTGCAGCCATCGGTTCGTTTCACCTTATACTCGGCTGATGAAGCATCAGGTACGTTTTAGTACGCTGCTTGCTTAAGCGCGCCTCCTAAGCTCAACGCGCCGAAGCAATGCTCGGGCTGCGTCACCAGGCTGACACGCTGGACTTCCAAATATCGGACATGCAACCTCGCACAGCATTCCGCTCGCCTCAGGTCTTCCTTGGATTGGAACCAGAAAGAGGGAAAAGGAGCGTAGCAGCGGGAGAACGCAAGAGACGTGAAGGAACGCATCCACGCAAGAGAAGTCATACGAGAGCCACGAACAGCGTCGGAGACAAACAGCGACAATCAGTCTTCCCTGCGTAGCGAGTCGAGCATTCCGATTGAAATACAGCTTTTCCTCAATTAAAAAAAATGCAGCTGTTATTAGTCACCACCCATTCAACGATCTGACACGTGTGTATATACGCCACACAAATGGCATCGAGAGAATTACATCTCCAATTTTATCCATATTTTTGAGAGGCCTGGCGAAGTTAGTGGCCCGGTGTAGTTGCTTGTTTCGCAGTTTTACTATATTTGTAAGGTAACAAACTTGGCATATTAACTCCTATCAGCGTGTATGGATCATGCAATGAGCAGGTGCCATGAAGACGGTGAGAAGACGAGATGGCGTGGATGTAAGCATGAGTCTAATCACCCTTCCGCTTGGCTGAAAGCCCCTACATGTAGCCTCCACAGTGCTGAAGAGAGAGAGAAAAAAATTTATTCTATCTATATACAAAGCGTACGTGGGAAGTGGCCCAGTGTGAAACACCCCTCACAAACACTTGGTGGGCTGCTGATTGCAGAAGCCCATTGGCGTCCAACGTGACTCGGGCTTGGTTCACCAGGGCCTTCTGGCTCGTCAGGTCAGGGCAGCCGAGTTGGGCTGCCTCCAAGTTCTCTCAGGCGGGGTTCCGTTTTGGGGTGAGGCGAGGTGTTGACTGGCATACCCACACCATGTGGAAGATGTCCGGTGACTTCTCAGCACAGTACGAGCATAGTCCTGTACAGTCAGGATCGAGATCTTTAAAAACTGTCAGGCACAGCATACAGTGTTTAGGTGTAAAGGCGGAGGAGTAAGCGATCATCCGCCTTTGTAGGGCCCTTACATGGTTTAGGATAAATCGACTGTACGAGTCAATAGAATTCGGTAATCTCTCGAAATGTTAAGGCTAAACATTAGGTTTGAGATCTTTTTCAGAAGGGTCTGAAGGCGTTACCCGGGTAGTGAGTACGCGGGTGGCGGCGTCAGCCATCTCATTGCTTTCGAGGCCTATGTGAGCTGCAGCCCATATGATCTTTCGGGACGCGGAAGGCCCGACGTAATTGCTGTTTTCAGAGATGCGGTACACCAGGCGTAGGACATCCCTGCGTTGAATTTTTCTGCAGCTCCCTCTGGAGTTTGCCATGAAGACGCGCTAGTCCAGGTCTGCAGCAGCTATAGCGCGATGGCGACTTCCTCCGCGTGTGTTATGTTCTGTGCCCTGAATTTGAGGGCATTCACAACGACATATTTTGCTGGACGACTGCAGCCGTGTACCACCCCCCATGGCAAGGGCCGGAGGCGTCTACGTAAAAGATGCCGTGTTTATTCCCATAGTGGCTACCTAGTTCCGCCGCCCACGCAAGGCGCCTGCCACTGTGGTCGTCACGTGTCATGTTGGCCGGAAGAGGGCGCACGTGCAGGGCGTATCTCCAGGCTTCTGGGATGCGTAGGCCCTCCTCCGTCTCTGTTGGATGGTGGACTCAGGCAAATGTGGAGACCAGACGGAGTGTTTGAAACTCTCGTGTATTGATTAGTCAAGTGTGCGCCTCCCGGAGCTGTCCGAAAGTGTTTACCATCCCCAAGCCCATAAGGCGCTGGCTGGACGTATACACCCGATAAATTCTGGCGCTACATAAGCAAGAAACGTTCGACATTATCAGTGTTTCCAGCTGAAGAAGGCAAGATAAAGGCGAATAATTTCAATTCATACTTTCACTCTGTTCTTAGCACTGCATACCTCCGAAAGATTGCACCGGCTTCTCGCCACGTTGACCAAGGCAGATCACTTCCGTCGTTAGATATGACAGCACTTGGCATTCTTTCGCTGCTATTAGATCTTGATGAAAAGAAAAGTAGTGGCCCTGACGAAATACCAAACATCTTCCTTAAACGCTATAATGAACCCATTAGCAAGTACCTCCATCTCAAATTTACAAAGTCAACTATGCGCTTCTGATAAACTTTTGTAGAATGTGTCCATAAAAAATGCCAGTTTGCGTCTCGTATTTTTCCTTTTAAGGTCGATGTTAGCGTTGCTATTTGTGAGCTAGCGCTTCCGAGCGTTTTTTTTTTTTGCCTTCCTTACACGCTTGATTTTGCCCTTAAGGTGAAATATATCGCCGGTAACCCATGGGTTGTGCTATCTCGTAACCGGTTTTCGTTTGGAATTAAAGTTAGAAATACAATGCATGATATGATGCTTAAACTGTGTCCGCACTTCATCTATGCTCGCGTTATTATCTGCACATAGCTCAGAAAACACGGGATACTCGTGGGATGGGTAGTTCATTATTGCCGCATCATTAGCTTTATTGAAGGAGGCCACATATTTTACTGGGCCAGATTGCCGTATTGGAGTTACTTTCGGCAAAGTACACAGAACAATTTCATGATCCGATATGCCATTAATTGTTTCAACACTTGCACTGTCGGTGGAAGAGTAATTTTTTCATCCACTTTTTTTTCTTCTTATTTACATTACATTGGTTCTAATAACTTCCCTTGTACATTCCTTGGCATTACTGTCTGTTAGATCTCATTAATATTGTGTTAAAACACGGAAAAACGAGCCCTTAGGTATACACTTCTTTCCTTTATTATATTGAACGAGGGTCTCGTAATGGCAGACGTGGTGTGTTTAGGTTGTGTAAGAGGCACAATTAATCAGCTGCCCGCTCATAACAAGTTAATGTGCTACGTGACGCCAAACGTGGGCATAAGAGTGTTTTCACACTCGTCGTTTGGCCTATAGATGGCGCTGACTGTCACTCCTACTTCTAAATTCACATATAAAACCCCAAAAAAGTGGATGGAGGGAAGGCCGCTGTGGTAGCTCAGTGGTTAGAGCATCGAACCCGTTATTCGAAGGTCGTAGGTTCGATTCCTGCTCACGGCTGGTTATTTTTTCATCCACTTTTCTTTCTTCTTATTTACATTACATTGGTTCTAATAACTTCCCCTGTACATTCTTTGGCATTACTGTCTGTTAGATCTCATTAATATTTTGTTAAAACACGAAAAAACGAGCCCTTAGGTATACACTTCTTTCCCTTATATATATATATATATATATATATACGTATATATATATATATATATATATATATATATATATATATATATATATATATATATATATATATATATGTGTGTGTGTGTGTGTGTGTGTGTGTGTGTGTGTGTGTGTGCGTATGTGTTTGTGCGTGTGTGTGTGTGAACGTGCAGATGATGCAAACAGTTTACCTTTTTCAAGATTTCATTGTGCACGTGTCTTTATCGTAGTAATGACATTGCGAAACGCTCCTTGTTCTCGGAGGCTTTCGTTAGGGCTACTCCGGAAGTACCGGCAATGGAACAAGATGGACAGGGTGTATTGACTTTTTACAAAATTACGTAAGTTGCATTCGTGCAATAACATTTTCCCACACAAAAATTATCGTTCTCAGACTTTCTTTTTTCGCTCTAGACACGCCCACTCCTGAGCCCCCAGCCTCCCATTCCAGCGATGGTGCGCAAGCGCCACAAAGGCTTTCCAAAATTCAAAATCACTGTGCGTAGGCCACGCCTCCCTGTAAGCTCGATGGTATACAGATAGTGCTTGCAAGGTATTTGTTAGTTGTCAAAGCGTAATTCGAGATGCAATTTTCATTCGTCAGGCGTGGAACGTACAGAAATTGTACAGGGAATTCGCCATATGCATTTAGGGCCCCAAATGAAACAGGGTCAACGGACTAATTTGTTTCATCAAAAAAAGAAGTAATTAGATTACGCACTTATTTGCTCGTAAGCTTGTTTGCCGTCTCTTGTTCCCGAACGATAAGTAAGACCTACACTACCTCCCCAAGCGCTTGTTGATGCAAGCTCTACTAACCAATGAGCGTAATATTCACAATTTGAGCAAAATAACCGGTAGATTTGAAAAAACTTTAGAGTGGCAGTCCTCCTCATAATACATACCAAGAAAGCATCTGGTAATTCAGTTTACGGTAAGGTTAATTAGCGCACTTTCTAACAAGAACAAGAGGGATATGGTTGCATCCTTCTCACCTTAAAGCTCCCTAGAAGGCAATGCAAGCTAATACACTTCATCTAAACACTAGTGCCTTCACAAAAACCACTAGCGGCTCAACCTGAGTGCCGCCGTAGTCAATCGCGCCGGCTCTCGGCAACTATGTTCTGATTAACTCAGTAACTCAGACGGTTTCAATACAAAGTAAAAAAAAAAGGCCAGGGCAGTGCCGGACGCTAGCACTGTCACAGTAAAAGCTAGAAGGCTATGAAAAATTCATCATCATCAGCATCAACCTGACTACGTCCACTGAAGGACAAAGGCCTCTTCAATGTTCCGCCAGTCAACTCGGTCCTGTGCTTGCTTCTGCCAATTTATACCCGCAAACTTCTTAATGTCATCTGTCCACCTAACCGCCTGTCTCCCCCTAACCCGCTTGCCTTCTCTAGGAATCCAGTTAGTTACCCTTAACGACCAGCGGTTATCCAGTCTGCGTGCTACATGCCCGGCCCATGTCAATTTCCTCTTTTTGATTTCAACTATCATATCCTTAACCCCGGTTTGTTCCCTAATTCACTCGGCTCTCTTCTTGTCTCTTGAGGTTACACCTATCATTTTCCTTTCCATTGCTCACTGCGTCGTCCTCGAATTAAGCTGAACCCTCTTTGTAAGTCTCCAGGTTTCTGCTCCATAGATAAATACCGGCAAGATACAGCTGTTATATACCTTCCTCTTGAGGGATAGTGGCAATCAACCTGTCATAATTTGAGAGTACTTGCCAAATGTGCTCCACCCCATTCTTATTCTTCTAGTTACTTCAATCTCGTGGTTCGGCTCCGCGGTTACTACCTGTCCTAAGTAGAAATAGTATTTCACAACTTCAATTGCACTATTAGCTATATCGAAGCGCTGCTCTTTTTCGAGGTTGTTGTACATTGCTTTCATTATCTGCAGATTAATTTTAAGAGCTACTTTTCTGCTCTCCTTGTCTAACTCCGTTATCATGATTTGTAATTCGTCCCCTGAGTTGCTCAGCAATGCAACGTCATCGGCAAAGGGCAGGTTACTAAAGTACAATCCATTAATACTTATGCCTAACTGTTCCCATTCCAGGCCTCTGAAAATCTCATGTGATCACGCGGTAAATATAATTAGGAAGATTTTATCCCCCTTCCTTACATCCTTCTTGATTGGTATTCTGTTGCTTTATTTATGAAGCAGTATGGTAGCAGTTGATTCCCTGTAGATTTCTTCCAGTATGTTTATATGTGCTTCGTCGACGCCCTGATTCCGCAGTGACTGCATGAATGCGTCTCTCATAATCATATGGTGGTTTTGGGACGTTAAACCCCACAAATCATGCATGACTGCTGATATTTTTATTGAATCAAGCGCCTTCTCGTAATCTTTGAATGGTATGTATAGTGGTTGGCTATATTCTGAGCATTTCTCTATTACCTGATTGATAGTATCAATGTGGTCGATTGTTGAGTAGCCTGCTCAAAATCCTGCTTGTTCCTTTGGTTGATTAAATTCTAATATTGCCTTAATTATGTTAGCAATTACTTTTGTAAATAGCTTGTAAGCTACCGAGAGAAAGCTGATCGGCCTGTAATTCTTCAAGTCCTTGTCATTTCCTTTCTTATGTATTAGGATGATGATAGCATTCTTCCAAGATTCTGATACAATTCTTGTCAGGAGACACCTCGTAAACAGGTTGGATAGTTTTTCTAACACAATATGTCCTCTATCTTTCAGCGGATCTGATGTAGCCTGATCCTCACCAGCAGCTTTGCCTCTTTGCATGCTCTCCAAGGCTTTCTGACTTCTTCTGTCATTACTGGTAAGGTGTCATCTGGGTTACTGTTAGTTCTTATATCGAGGTAGTGGTAGTGCTGACTACTGTACAGATCTCTGTAAAACTCCTCCGCTAATTTTACTATCCTATTCACATTGGTAGTTACTTTGCATTCCTTGTCTTTTAGTGCATACAACTGGTTTTTGCTTATCCCAAATTTTATCTTCACTGCTTTGATGCTTCCTCCATTCTTCAAAGCGTGTTAAATTATCTCCATGTTATACCTTCTTACGTCGGATACCTTGCACCTATTAGTCAACTTCGAAGGCTCTACCTACTCTATTTTGTCTGTTGTACTTGAGGCTGTCATGCTTTGACGCTTCCTAATAAGATTCTTCGTTTCCTGGGACCGCTTGTCAGTGTCCTGTCTTACTACATTACCTTCAACTACCACTGCACACTCCGTAATGATACTAATCAGATTATCATACGCAGAGGCTGGTTTCCTCGATAAGAGCCGAGTACCTGTTCTGAAGCAAGGCTCTGAGTTCCTGTGCTTTCTCTCTCGGTTCAATCTCATTGATTGGTTTCTTGCGTATTAGTTTTTGTCGTTCCTTCTTCAAGTCTAGGCAAATTCAGGACCGTACCATTCTATGGTCACTGCATCGTACCTTGCCAAGTACTTCCACATCCTGCATGATGCCGGGGTGCGCACTTAGTATAAAGTCTATTTCGTTTTTATTTTGGCCATTAGGGCTCCTCCATATCCATTTATGGTTCCCTCGTTTTCGGCAGAAGGTACTCAAAATCCGTAAATTATTGCGTTCTGCGATTTCTACTAGTAGCTCCCCTCCGGCATTTCTAGTGCCGATGCCATAATCTCCCACTGCCTGGTCTCCAGCCTTTCTCTTCCCTACCTTTGCATTAAGTCTCCCATAAGTATAGTATACTGTATTTTTACCTTACTCAATGCGGATTTCACGTCTTAATAGAAGCTTTCAACTGACACGTCATCAGGACTGGACGTAGGCGCATAAGCCTCTACAACATTCATCTTGTATATCTCAATCAATTTAATTACGATACCAACCAGCTTTCAATTATTGCTATAGTATTCCTCTATGTTGCCACCTATGTGTCTGTGTATAAGGAGCCTTACTCCTAGTTCTCTTTTGTCAGTTAAGCCCCGATAGCTAGCAAATGACGTGCCCAATATGTAGCACTGCTTAGGCCACGTCTGTCCTTCTAACCTCACTGAGCACTATTACAGCGATTTATTGCCCTCTAGCTCCTCGAATAGTACAGCTATACTTGCCTGACTAGATAACGTTCTAGCGTTAAACGTTGCCAACATCAGGTTCCAATGGCGGCCTGTCCGGATTCTGAGATTCTTACCACCTTCTGCTGCGTTGCAGATCTGACCGCCGCCATGGTCAGTTGCTTCGCAGCCGCTGGGGACTGAGGGCCGTAAAAAATTAGGGGACCCTCAAGCTTCGCCTATTGGAGTTGAACGCGACAGCAACCTCCTGTTCCTAGTGCGTATTTCAAACACTTAGTGCATGAAAGCTTTTCGAATTTGCTATGCACCGACTATACGTGGCCTTAGCGTTACAGGCGCAGTTGCGTATGTGCCTTTTGTAGTGGGGTAGCAGCTTCCAACAGCGGAGTCAATATGATAATCACAGATTCTGACGCCCGTTGCCAATGGATGGTTGTACCATATTAATGTGTGCATGCACTAATATTGCGATATTATGTTGCTTTGTGAAGCATGTAAACAGGACGGGTGTGTTTGTGAAGCATGAAAGCTACTTTCACTGAATTTCCAAGCAGAGGAAGTTCTCTTCGCTGCTCTCACAAGCCCTTCCTATCTGCAATAGATGCCGCGTAAAAGAGACTTCTTTTTAGAGACAGTGACCCCCGTTCCGGCGTTGTCTAGTGGATAAAATACCTGCCTCTCACCCAAGAGGCCCGGGTTCAATTCCCGCCGTCAGAAAGTTTGTTTGTGGTCTCATGGTGTAGATTCCACTTCCGGCCACCGCAGCGTACGGACGTGTGCATGATGTGCTCAGTTGGGGTGGTTACAGCGGCCCAGATGGACCTCGGAAACAGGATTGTTGCCGATGAAAAACTGGATTACAAAGTCGTGCTGCCGCAATCGCCTACAGATGCATGTCTTCAGAATACTACTTTTCTACACGGATATATCAAGGCAAGCCCTTATCGTGCTGAAGATGTACGCGATGCTTTGGTGCACCTGGGTATGCTGCCTGAGGTAGTTGCCTTAGAAGCATTCCAAATGAATCACGTCTGGGCTGTGACCTTCAGTACAGCACAAGCTACGAAGAACATGTTAGCGCTTGGCGACGTAAAGATGAAGCGATAGCGTTGCCTCGTCATTGACCCGAACAAAGAAGATGTGAGCCTAAAGCTTTATTGGCTCATACATACTCTACGAGACGAAGACCTGTGCACCGTGCTAGTAAATTATGGGCAAGTGACCGAAGTAAGAAAAGAACGATGACGCGTCCAAGGAATTGCTGACAAAGAATCCTCGACCAGGATAGTAAACCTGTAGCTGAAAAATGGCGTGACCATCGAAGACTTGCCACACCAGCTCCGAGTGGGTGGCATAAACAAGCTTTTGGTGGTGCCAGGACGGGTTCCACTTTGCTTACGGTGCCAACGAACGGGCCATATACGCCTGGACTGTCGCGTACCTCGCTGCAGATGGTGAAAACGCTACGGGCACGAAGACAGAGAATGTATCCAGACCTATGCCAGCGTGGCTGGGCCTGTGGCTGGTGATCGCGTCGCGGAACATCTAATGGACGAAGTTGATGCAGAAGACGTCGCCGGCAGCAAGATTCAGGGTCCGGTGTTCACGCCCCTCTCTAAGGGTGTGAAGGGCAATGGATGCGAAGCAGCTCAGGAGGAGCAAACTGGTCGTATCTGTCAACAGAACAAACACCTTAGCATCGTACTGTCAGACAAAAAGCGCGACGAGAAGGACGAAAGTACCACGACGTCGACCGAACAGCCTGACGTGATGGACGCCACTAGGGGGGGGGAGGGGGTCATGTGCAAGGGGTTCGCGCGAGAAGAGTACTAAAGAGGACGCAGGACAACAGGAAACGATTGGAAGTGAGTCGGCAGCCAAAACATTTGCACACAGGTGACTCGGCTCCGGGTTCAAGCCGAACGTCGCGGCGGGTGCGTGCCCAAGCCATCCTTGCAGCCACGGGAGACAGACTATCAACGAAGGACCAAAATCAGTGGGTGGAGAAGAATGTGTCAAAGATGGCTTCATCATTATGTAAAGCGTGTGGAGGGGGCACGACTTGTACGTGTATGCCCACAAATTCAACCGTTAAAGCCAGGGTTGTATCACGTGGCGAGGTAAGAACCATGTAGTCGGCACTAGCGTACGCGTGGCCTTCACAACATGAAACAAAGTTACGTGTGGCTACATTATATGTGCGTGGCCTACGGTCTAGGCAAAAGCAGTGTCAGGTTAGTCACCTATTTCTCGAGAACGACCTCGATATCGTAGAGGTACAGGTAACGAAGGTCGAAAGCCAAGAACAAGCGGACTGTATGGTCGAACCTTTTAGGCCCCGTAATATTGTATGTATTTGTCACTCTGTTGGTACCTCTGGGGGAGGGGGGTGCGCCCTCTTTTTGCGCAATTGCTTAGGGTTAGTTGATGAATGTGTTCGTACTACCGATGAAGGCCGTCTTGTCTCGTATGATTTTTTGGGGTTTTGTGTGAAATGGCGTATCATTTGTGTATGTGCACGAGGGGCCAAAATGGATAGGCATGGATAGAGGATGATGGAATGCTGGAGGAACTGCAGAATGGCTTTCGGAAACACAGGAGGTTGGATGACAATCTGTTCTCACTGACGCAGTGAATCGAAATAGCAGAAAAGAAACACAGGCTCGTGTGGCTAGCATTCTTGGATATCAAGGGAACGTACGATAGCGTGGTTCAAGAGGAATTGTGGGGAATACTGGACACACTAGGCGTGGATGATATAGTCACTTATTCTTTAAAGGAGATAATTAAAAATAAGAAGGTAGTTATAAAGTGGGAAAAACAGGTATCTAACCCCACAGAGGTGAAACGGGGGCTTAGGCAGGGGTTTCCTCTGTTACCCTTGTTATTCATACCGTACCTACAAGAATTAAAGGCCAAATTAGAGAGAAACAGACTTGGCTTCAACCTCTCTTTCGTCAAACAAGGAAAACTCATTGCTCAAGCACTTCAGCACTAACGTACGCAGATGATATAGTGGTAATGGACGACAACAAGAAATATTTGCAGAGTTTGGTGGACATCTGCGGTAATGAGGAAGATAGGCTAGATTTCAGATTAAGTGAGAAAAAATCAGCAGTCATGTTTTTAATGATAATGAAGATAGTGAGCTTAGAATACCGTAGGTTAAACCAGATATAACAGATAAATACTAATATCTGGGTGTATGGATAAGCAATGGGGCCGAGTATTGAAGGGAACACGAAATATACGAGACGACTAAAGGCAACAGGAATGCAGCAGTGATGAAAAACAGAGCACTGTGGAAGTACAATATATATGATGTTGTGAGAGTAATATCGAAAGGGGTCATGGTTCCTGGTCTGACGTTTGGCAATGCGGTCTTGTGCATGAGATCAGAAGTTCAAGCAAGATTAGAAATTAAGCAACGTGGAATAGGTAGGCTTGCCTTAGGTGCTCACGGGAATACACCAAATCAGGGAGTACAAGACGATATGGGATGGACATGATTTGAGGGCAGGAAAGCTAGCAGCAAGATAAAATTTCAGAAGTGGTTGAGAGAAATGGGGGAGGAGCATTGGGCTATGAAGGTATTCAGCTCTTTGTACATGAAGAATGTCGATACAAAATGGCGTAAGCGAACAATAAAATTGACCGGTAAATACTTGGAAAACAGCAAGGGGCCAAACCAAAAAGAATTATAGGTTAACAAGAAGGCCAAGGAAGAGAATTGGCATGATTAAGAAGACCGCACTAGAGATCTATCAAACTTTTAAGCAGGAAATAGCCAAGGAAAGGATCTATAATAATACTCGGGGTAGTTCTCTACTGTTTGAGGCCAGGGCGGGAGTATTGCGAACAAAGACATATCGGGCCAATTACGAAGGGGTAGACACGGTATGCAGTGCGTGTGGAGAGGAAGAAGAAACTGCCGAACACTTGATAATGTTCTGTAAAGGGCTTCACCCTGTAGTTCAGGTTGATGGCGCAGAGTTTTTCAAAGCACTAGGGTTCAGGGACAGTGAGGACGAAATAGAATTTTAGCGGGTAGAATTAACTAGAAGGAGGTTATCTGATTGGTGGCTAAAGTCAAGGCCCGACTGAAAATTGAACCCTTCGCTGCAAAGTACGTATCCTCAACCTCACTATTTAAGAAAAAAAATAAATCTAGTTTTTGGTTCATTAAGTTTTACGGCTTGCTGGCGCTAGCCACCGCCCGATCTAAACGGTACAGCCATATCCATCCATCCATCCATCCATCCATCTATCCATCCATCCATGCACCGAACAGTGAAACTGAGCAATTACCCTTCTTTGCACGTGTCAAAGAGTATTTAAAATGTGAAAAAAATGTGATAATGCTGGGCTATTTCAACTGCGTGTGTTTTAGAGAAGATAGAAGCAAAAGACTAACCGCGCATGATCAAAGCGCCTTGTTGTTGTCAGAACTTATGCAAGATAGGGGGTTGGAAGATGTAGGCAATGTTCTGCTAAATGGAAATCGCCTTAGGTACACGCATTTCCAGCAAAATTGCTGTGCCTGATTACACATAGCGTACGTATCGAAGCACTTGTGCCGCTATGTAACAGTTATAAGCATAAACCGGTAGCCTTCAGTGACCATAGCGCCGTTATATTTACGATAGGTGTGAAAAAGAAAAAGCCAATCTTTTCGTGGAAGTTGTGGAAACTGGACAATAAATTTCTAAGTGATGAAGTCTTCGTGGACAAGGTTAAAATGCTTATCGATAAAATATTCTTGACTGAGTCGGGGCGATTGGCTCAGCGGCATGGGAAGAGTTCAACCAAGAAGTTAAAATTGCTGCAAGCGAAAGATCATGCACGGTGCGTTACACAAAAAAAAGATGACAGCATATCCACGGGGTGAATGATAGAGAGTGAGGCAAAGTATCCGTCCGTCCATTCGTTCCTGCTTCCGTCCGTCCATGTGTACGACTTTATGACCGTCCGTGCATCCATCCGCCTGTCTGTGCGTGCGTCTGTTCGTGCGTCCATCCCTCCGTTCGTCCGTGCATCCGTCCCTGCGTCCATCTGTCCAAGCGGCCATCCGTGCGTTTGTCCATGCATCTGTCTGTCTGTCCGTTCGCCCATCTGTAGTTCAACAGTGCAAGTACCACCATCTAGCATTCTTTCATCATATATTCCGTATAGTAGAAGCACCGTCATTCAGCGGGCATTCTAAGGACTAAACGAGAGGTGTCACACGCACACTTTCTTATGGCTTGCGCTTCGTGTCTACTTCACACCTTTAACCACTTCGAGTTCACGGTATATACTAGTTCACTGTATTCATCGCACTGCGGCTCAATGCTCGCTAAACATTTCTAAAACCAAGGAGGTTACACCCAGCGAGTATAACGTAGCAACCCTTTCTTGTCAGATAGTGCTCAATGTACATGCCGATAGCTGCTAAGGGGGAATGAGAGACAGGAGAATTCGGCTTTTAGTTAACGCGCACGCTGCGAATTTTTTATTGTTTAACAACGCAAAGAAGAAATCTCCCACCGGCACGACCTTGGAGGTCAAAATGTAAGACTGGTTACACACTACTACTACGACTACGAGGGACGAACGAATGCCGCTATAAGGAGCTTCGCCCCTAAAACAAGCTCGAAAAAGCGGACATAGAAAAATACAGAGGAGCAGTTATACGGCACGCGCAGAGCACTTTTGGATGGGTGAAACACCGACGAAACGCTCACTGTGCAAAAAAAAGCGCTACGTGTCCCGTAATGAAATAAAACGCATAATATATGGGGAGGTGACCACCACGAACAAACAATTGATAAAACAAGCGTTTGTCGATTATTACAAAGGATAGCTGGGCAGCAGCGGTATAAGAGAAAAAGCCTTGCACGGCGAGTTTGTCAATAATGCCTATATTCTAGATAAGAAGACTACCGAACGCCTGGAGCAGCCCATTTCATTTGGAGAAATAGAAAAGGTCATTGACGAATTGCCTGAAGGTAAAACGCTTGGCCCTGATCGACTAGGTGCAGTCTTTTACAAAACATTCAAAGATGCGCTGTCGGAGGTACTTTGTCACCTCGTTGCAAAGGCTTATGGAGTAAAGGAAATGCCACCGTCCTTTTGAAGGTCACATATTGTAATTATCCCCAAGAGTGATGACCCGGTAAAGCTCTTGTCGGTGAGCGCTTATCGCCCCATAAGCCTCACTACCACAGACTATAAGGTTTTTATGAAGGTGCTTGCCAAGAGGTTACAAAGTGTGATAAAGGTATTAGTAGCACCACAGCAAACACGTGGAATCAAGGGTCGAACAATTGGCACCAACATCCACACCGCGAGGAGCATTCTCGAGCGCTGCGATGCATGGGACAGCCAAGTAGCGATGTTGCAACTATACCTGGAAGAAGCTTTTGACCGTGTTGTGCATGCAGTAATATTTTCAATATTGGAACATGTAAATGTTGGAAGTCTTAAATTAGATGGCGTAAAAATGTCTTATAGGAACTGCTTTGCTAGCCTTGTTATCAACAAGAAAGTCACGGAAAACTTTCCAATTGCTAGGAGTGCTCGTCAGGGATGTCCAATTTCCCAATTGTTATTTGCCTTGTATTTCGAGCCCTTTTGTTTGAACATAGGTAGCAATGATAGAATACATGGCTTTCAGTTGATGACTACTGAGGTCAAAGTATTGTCACACGCAGACGTTATCGCTGTTTTTTGCAAGGACAGGGAAAGCACTAGTGAAGCAGTTAGCGTAGCAGATAAGGTCTCCAAGTGGTCAGGCAGTGCTTTAAATTGGGATAAGAGTGCAAATTTCTGGCATGGAACCTGGGACGAAAAGCCTGACGTCTTCGAAAAGGTGAAGTGGAGTTCCGTGCCGACGAAGTACCTTGGCGTACAATTGCAGAGTTATAATGATCCCACTGAATATTGGAAAGAGACGGAAAAATTAAGAGAGAAAGTGAACAAGTGAGGAGGGAAAAACCTCTCGATGTTCGTGAGGTCAACGGTTTGCAACTTATTTCGAGTGGCCAAAATTTGGTATGTACTTCAAGAGCTGTGCATGAACCACTAAAGCATACTAAAGGTACGCAGAGTTTTTGCCACTGTTGTTTGGGCCTCCAAGTGGGAACGCTCGAGCCGTAAAAGTATTTTCCGCTCAGTGAAGGCGGGTGGGCTGAGACTAGCCCACTTATTTCTCAAGCAAATAGTTTCAGAGGTTTATTTTTTGCGAGATCAGAGGCATCTTTTCCTGCGTACTATGCTTCAAATTAGATTAGGCTGTTATCTACCCGAATTTGTTCTATTATGCTGTTGTGCTGGGCGCATAGGCATTCATGGTTATCTGCGCGAAGTGGTGTCTGCTTCAATATGCTAAAGGTATGGTTTTCTTTATACTATCTAACTGGGGTGACAAAAAGACAACTATATAGGACCTTACCGACGTAATGCTGCCTGTGCCGATGTGCCGTACGATGTACGGAAAAGGTCCGGGGGAAAACGTCCTGAATAGGGTTAAAAGAATGGGCGTACGACCATCAGCAAAGACTTTTTTTCTTTCAACTTCACACCGGCACGCTTCCGGTAAAACCATGGCTACAGGAAAAGTGTTTGTTTGTTCCATGGTCCGTTAATTCTCTCTTATGTCACACGCCAAAGAGCACTGATCACCTATTTTCAGATTGTTTCAACGCTACATTTCTTTGGGACATTCTGCAACGAGCTTCAAAAAAAGAACTACATTTAACACTTTATGGTATCCATTTTCTACCTGTACATAGTGACACTGGCATACCGTATTATATGTTTATGGGGTTAAGTATGCGCGCTATCTGGGAAGCATCCTTCGCACGTCATCTTGATGTTAATGCACGCTCTGCCAGAGAATACTTTATTGAAAGCATAGCCTATATGTGAGATGTATTTATTGCAGGCGAAAAGCAGCCAGTGGGGCTGTCTGTATTGAATGAACTTCTCACGCTTAAACGTTTTTAATCATACTACGCTGCAAAGTGTGCTGGGCGTTTTTTAATGCGTTTTTGTACTTCTTGCGAAAGTGTTTTTATTATTTTGTGTACATATGATGTACTTAATTCTCAATAAAGAAAAAAAACCGGTGTGGTCTAGTGGCTAGGACACCTGGCTTTTACCGAGGTGGACCGGGCTCGATTCCCGGCGTCGAAAAGTTTTGTTGCTTTCTTATGATGCAACGGTTAGCACTCTGGACTCTGAATCCAGCAATCCGAATTCAAATCTCGGTGAGGCATTCCTTTATTTTATTACTCAATAGCGTTTATATATACGACTTGAATGATTCAACTAGCCGCCTGGAAAGGACTTCTTTTTAGAAATTTTGACCTCCGTTGTGGCATAGTCTAGTGGCTAGGATACCTGGCTCTCATCCAGGAGGCCCAGGTTTGATTCCCGTCGTCGGAAAGTTTGGTTGCAGCCTCATGGTTCGACGGTTAGCACTCTGGACTCTGGATCCAGCAATTCGAGATCAAATCTCGGTGAGGCATACGTTTATTTTATTACTCAGTAGCGTTTATATATACGATTCGAATGATTCAACCAGCCGCCTGAAAAGGACTTCTCTTTAGAGAAGGTGACCTCCGTTCCGGCGTAGTCTAGTGGTTAGGATACTTTGTTCTCACCCAGGAGGCCCGAGTTCGTCATTCTTCCTCCGGCAGCGCAAGCGGATGGTCGCAGAATCATGAGCTCTGACGGAGCGGCGACAGCGGCCCGTGCCGGCCGCGGAAACACGATCGATGGTGAAGATGATAAGGACTACGAGATCGTGCTGATATGTAGCCCACCGGCCATGTGGTACTGAACACGTTGTTTGTGCACAGCGACGTGCGTAAGAGGCCTTACAGAGTCGAGGATTCCCGAGACGCCCTTGCATCAGTTGGTGTGCTTCCTTACGTCGTGGCGTTAGGCACATACCAAATTAACCGTGTGTGGGCGGTGACCTTGAACACCAGGGAAGCCGCCAAGAAATTAGCCGCGATAAAGGTACTTAAAGTGAAAGGCCGCCGGTGTATCATCTTTGACCCAGAGGGCCATTAGGTGAACCTTCGCCTCCACTGGGTGCTTCACGGCGTCCAAGACGAACATATTCGGACAGCCTTTGGCAACGTCACCGAGGGTACTGGGGGGTGTTGGCGGGTTCAAGGTAGGAAAGAAAAGGGTTCAACCACAACAACCGTCCTGCGGAAATCGAAGCCCGGATACAAAGTGGACAACCTTCCCCACCAGGTCCATGTTGCAAGGGAGTTTGTCCTCGTTGTGGAGCCCGGGCGAGCCGTGCAGTGCCTACAATATCATGGCACGGGACACATCCACCGGAACTGCAAGGTGCCCCGGTGCTCCAAGTGCACACGTTATCGGAATGCGGGCGCGGACTGCGTATGCACCGACGCGTCGGCGACAGGGCAGACAAAGCCAGACCACCGTGAGGAAATGATGGATGTTGCCGAGGCAGAGGAGGCGGCTCGGGGCACCGACGAGGCTACGAAGCAGGCCGGACCTCGAGACTCGTTGGCGCCTTCCTGCGGTGAAGCGCCGAGAAGGAACGCTCCAGTAGACCAAGAAGCACAAGGCGACTCGGCAGGGTCTGTCAAGCAACCGGCGGCACAGGTTCTGCTTGCGGCTTTAGGAGTCGACATTAGTAAGGGTGACACACCAACCCTCCCAGAAGCGGCAGGCGACAGATTCACGTCGTCCGTGGTGACGGTGAAAGCCCCCTCACCAGCACCCAAGGTCGGAGAGCACAAGAATTATAACGAGCCACCGCTAGAGAAGAGTGGCGTTCAAGCACCGACCAACGTTGTTGCCGCGGCTTCCAAGCGTCCCCACCCCCCGGCCAGCAATGAGAGTATTAAGACGACCATGCCTGGCCCCGAGGAACCGCCCGCAAAGACTTTGCAAGAACTGCGGCCGTCTATTGCAAAGCGTCCCAACTTTCCAGGTGATAATATCGGCGGCAATGTCGAGCCAGTCGGGCAGTCAACTCCACCCGACGGCTCCACCAGTGATGGTCCGTTCTAGCAATGGGCTCGACGCGAAGGGTGAGCGCAATGCTGCTATTCTCCTTTCTTGTCGTCAAATTGGCCCCTGCATTGCCGTTGAATGTCGCCAACCTTAACGTCACAGGACTGGCAGGTAAACGAAAACCAATCCAGCTTTACCGTCTCGTAACGGAGCGTGACATTGACGTGCTAGCGGTACAGGAAACCAAAGTCGATGGCCATGTAGAGACCGGCAGCATGGTGCAACTTTTTGTGTCAAGGTATTTTGTAGTTAGCCATGTGGTGGGTACATCGGCTGGCTGTGTACTATCGGCATCAAATGAAACGCGAACAGCGGAGCGCGTGGCACAAGCATTATCAATGGCATAGTTCGTGCCGTCGACCATTTATTGGCACAGACAGGCCCGCACATCCGATGTGGCAGCACTGCGTGATCCCGCTTTAGTCCAATATTTCTGCTTGTGTTCCAGGTATGGTATTTGAAAGGAACAAAATAAAAAAACAGAGGTTAAACTACTGCAGCCGAAGGCGAGTATTGTAGCACGGTTTGTCATCACGGAGTCCATCATCTTGAAATTTCTGGCTAATTCTATTTAGAGTAGACAAAATTCGGTTCATAATGCTGACAATTTCACGCTATTTCACTTCGCGCGGGTAAAGCGAAACAATTTGCGCTCTCTGTTCCGAAGAAACGCTCAGCATTTCCAGGTAAAGTGACGCGTTTTCGGGTCAATCTTTGAAAGAAGGGTGCGGGTGAAGCAGCGCTGGCGAACGAGATGCGACGATCGTTTGATAATCAACTGCAAACCGATTAAATTTTTTATCGTGCAAAGTCACCCATTACACTGTGACGCTGAAGTAAAAGCAAGAAATTGCGAGTGATATGATCAAAAGCGCTTGGCACGCCCACGATGACCACCATTACAAACATGCGAAAACTGTAGCAGAAACGGAGATAACGCACTGTAGGGGGATCGCGCAGTGCTGCCAAAACGGATGTGCATGCCTGTCAAGGGTGATGACTGGACGGTCAACACTATACTGTTTCTAATGCTTGAAACACGCGCTCCGCTGTTCGTGTTTCATTTGACGCCGATATTACCTTTTGTTAAAAAGTCCTGGGCTCAAGGGGAACGCCCATTTTTCGTTCGAAGCAGGCCAATGTAGACTTCGTCCTGAATAACACCGAGTGGCAGGTCGTGTGCGTGTACGCGTTAAACAAGGTAGAAAAAAGGGCGCTGTTTTTTCTCGGCCTTGAACAACAGCTCTGTGCAGCAAAGAAATTAGTAATGCTGGGCGACTGAGCGCACACGACAAAACCAGTACTCGGGGTTACAAAGATAAGGGTACCAACCTCTTGGCTAGTATTGTCGCAAAATTGGACGTCGAAAATGTAGCGCAGTGTGTCACAGGTACAAGTGTGGTCAAGTACACGCGATTTGAAGGCCCTAACCGTCCAAGACTTGACCGCATTTACGTCTGCGTCGACATCCTACCGGAATGCACCAGTTATAATGTCCTCTCTGTGTCTTTTTTCGATCACTGCCTAGTCCTCTGCTCTGTCGGAATTTCGGAGTGCAATAAGTAATTCTATTGGGAACTGTGGAAATTAAATAATAACTTTCTGCAGGATGATATTTGTGATCCCGCAGTGAAAGAAGAAATTAGAAAATGAAGCCTCAGCGATAAGATTCACCTTTGGTAACAGTGGGAACTTTCCAAAGAAAAGCTAAAAATTAAACAACAAGCCGGGCTACGAGCATTCGGTACGATGTAAAAAAAGAGACTGACTTGAGGGTGCTACTTCACTTGTCACTCAAGCAGGAATGCCGAGCCCTGGAAAAGTGGAGTGAAGATATTAGAAAAGTAAAACAAAAAGTAGAGCTGTTGGATGAAGATCGTTATCGAGGTGTTCCAGTGAGGGCAAGGGCGGATGACACCGCAGCAGGCGAAATGCCGTCCAAATGCGCTCTAGTCTTCGAAAATCCCGCGCTGAAAGAAACTGCGTATGCGAGATACAGCGGGGTGGCACCGCATTAACTGATACTGAATGCATCACAAGAGCTTTCACGGACCATTATCGCGAGTTGCTTGAATTGCACGACGCAAATTTTGAAAGCTTTCATAATGACTTCATGCTATTTTTACCCAGTATGGGTGACGAAAGAAAGCTTGGAGCGTGTAATAACTGGAGCCAAAGTAGAAGACACCGTAGACAAGTTAAACCCAGGCAAGTCGCCCGGTCCGGACGGTTTCACGGCCGCCGTTTATAAGTAGTTTAAGCATGAAATCAGCCCTATTTTGACAGGAATATTTAATGAAGCCTATAAATTAAATATTTTGCCGCTATAATACAGGATATCTCACACAGTTCTCATACTGAAAACAGAGCGTGTATACATAAACTGAAATCTGTCTCAGCGTATCATACTGTAGCCCTAACCAACGTAGACCGTGAAATTTACATGATGGTATTAGCTCGAAGATTACAGGAAGTGACACAGGATATCGTGGGGTCTAGGCAAACGTGCGGCGAAAAGCCGCCAACAGGCGCTACATCGCCTTAAATATTCATGAAGCACGCAGCGTTCTAGATATATCTGATGAGTCCGATGAAGAAGTTTCCATATTACAGATTGATATAGAAAAAGCCCTTGATTGTGTTGAGCACCAAATTTTTTCGCTGTGGTTAATCATGTTAAATCATATATATATATATATATATATATATATATATAGAGAGAGAGAGAGAGAGAGAGAGAGAGAGTTGCAGGCAGTTGAAGTTAGGCTGCTCGCATATGCAGATGATTTGGCCTATTTTTCATGGGACTAAACAGAATAGAACAGACTGTTGGAGCTGCGCGTGCTTTCAGCCAAGCTACTGGGAGCGGTGTTAAGTGGTGTAAGTGTTGGGGCTCTGGCATGGATCGTGGCCAACGAAGCCAGACCACTTCGCTAACGTGCCCTGGGCAACGACCCCTGGCAAGTACTGAAGTGTGTCGCTTTACCCATATTGCGCGAGGGACCAGTTTTGGAAAGGTGAAATTAAGGAAACACATCAGAAAGCGAAGGAGTGGAAAGGTGACGCGTTCACGATCTTTGCCAGGGCCAACGTCTGCAATATCTTCTTTACCAGCTAGCTCTGGTACAATGAAGGTACTGCATTGCCCAAGGACGAATGTGCAAAGGTTCCACAGACTATTTGCCGTCTTTGTGTGAGTTTCAGGGTGGGAATGCTACTTCCGTGCTCACTCGTTACGACGAGTAAAAGACGGAAGGCTTGGACTAGTTCACTACCTATGTGGCAGCTAGTAAACCGGTTTTAGTTTTTCGAGATGTCACATATCCCTTCCTGCGCACGCTATGTCAATTACTACTGGGTAGACTCATGTCGAAGTGTATGTTGTCTCAAATGAATATAGTGTAGGAGGGATAGAAGGCTAACACAAAGAAATATGTCTAGTATACGATTATACGGTTTTCAGAAGAATACCTTTAGAATGTTAAACGAAAAGAACTATATTTCGCTTTATGTGACATTGTCTTTACTGTGCCATTGCACAAGTCAATGTACAGTGGAGGCCCAGGCGGCAACGTTGTAACGAGATTTAAAGTGTATGCGCAGCCTGGAACAAAAACTTTTTTATTTAGTTGCACTTTGGTACATTGCCAGTTGAAGAACTTTTGGAAGGTAAAGGGTGTTAGTTGCCTTGGGAGACGAATGATCCCAGAAACCTGTGGTGTACACGTATCCCGAAGGCGTACAGCCACCAGCATGGGCCCGGTCTTATCGAGCCGCAGGGCACACGTTAACCGTTGCCGTGGCGAGAACACGATAGTGCTCAATGTCGCAACACTTTATTGTGGCAACACCAAATGCCGTACAGCCCGTTGCAAAGGCGCGGCGGGAAAGCAAATAGGCTTATCCACGCCACGGGCATAAAAGTACTACACCTGGTGCCACGAGCATGTCTCGGCGGTAAAGGTGATCCACGGAGACACCGGGACCAAGGCCCGGTTGCTCGAGTGAGGGCAAAGGCGCTCGCGGTTGCCTCGGAGGGAGACGGGTCGGCGTAGCTAGGCCACGCACTAGGACACCGTACCGCTCTTCGGCCGTGCGTACGCAGTGGGGCAACAAAAGGTGAGCGTTCGCCTCGGGCGCGAGGCGCCGTCAGCGAAGTCCCACGAGCCCCGAGCGACGGGAGTCGACGGACGGAAAAGATTTCATGGCTCACCGTTTGCAGTCCCGGAGAATATCTGTCTGCCCGCTCCCGACGCAGCGCACGAAAACCTCTCGGGAGGCTCCGCGTGGAGCGCCACAGTCAAAATCCGCTACCGGTTGAGGAGGTAAACGAAACACCTCTCCCTCAGCGCGGCAGGCAGCAAAGGAGGGGAGACGACATGTCGGGACATGAGAACGGCAGAAAAGGCGGCTAAGCCCGCGCAAAGTCAGCGGGGTAGCCTCGATTTCTACAAACCATAGATCTTGTGTTTTAGCGGCGAAGCTCCTTAAAGCGGCTCCCGTTCGTCCCTCGTAGTACGTAACATGTTTTACGTTTTGACCCTTAAGGGGGTGCTGGTGAGAGATTTTTCCTGTGCGTTGTTGAACAATAAAAAATCGCAGCGTTTGCGTTAACTAAAAGCCCAATTCTTCTGTTTCTCATTCCCCATTAGCAACCATTGGCATGTACATTAAGCAGTATCTGACAAGAAAAGGTTGCTACGTTATACTTGCTGGACGTAACCTACTTTGTTTCAGAAAGGTTCAGCGAGCGTTGGGCCGCAGGGCCATGAATACAGTGAACTAGTATATACCATGAACTCGAGGTGGTTAAAGGGGGGAAGTAGACACCAAGCGCCAGCCGTAAGAAGGTGTGCGTGTGCCACCTCTCGTTTAGTCCTTGGTATGTCTGCTGGATGGCGGTGCTTCTATATGCGGAATATATAATGAAAAGATGCGAGATTGTGTTACTTGGAGTGTTGACTAGATGGACGAATAGACCCACAGACAGATGCATGGACGGACGCATGGGTGGCTGCACGAACGGATGGACGCATGGGCGGACGCAGGGTGGATGCATGGACGAGCGCATGGACGGACGCATGGATGGACGTGCGGACGCATGTACAGACGCACGCACGGACGGGCAGATGGAGGCATGGGTGGACGCATGGATGGACGCATGGATGGACGCATAGACGGACGGAAGCAAGAACGAAAACACGGACGGATGCTTCGCCCCACTCTCCATCATCCACCCCGTGGATATGCTGCCATTTTTTTAGATTGTTGGAAAGGGGTTTATTTTTGGGAAGCGCTGCAGAGCGCTCCTACTAAAGAACTCCCGTTGGACCCATACGGGAGTCGGTTCCTGAGTGTAGAGAATGAAGATGTCCTGCCTTCGACACCTGGGCATCTACTCGTGGCGTTCAATGGCAGGCTACATAGGCGTGTCACTGGGGGGGGGATAAAGAAAAAACGAGCCCCTCCCCGCCCATTTGAGAAAATAATTGGGGGGGCGAATTGCCCTTCTCCTTTCGAGAATGGTCACTGTAATCACTAAATCACCTTATAAAATAATGTATATATATATATATATATATATATATATATATATATATATATATATATATAGGCCGAAACGTCGAAATAAACCACGTTGTGACCACTCACGGAGGATCTACTTGACTATATATATATATACGTATATATATATATATATATATATATATATATATATATATATAGTGGGAGTAATAATTCAATGGGCCAGTTAGTCTTCGTGAAGGTATGTGATATGGCACAACGGGAGCGTTGTCAACAAGGATAAATATATTTATTTCCCAACAGTTTCGGGAGAATCCTCCCTTCATCAGGGGATAACTTATCCCCTTTATCAGGGGATAAGTTATCCCCTGATGAAGGGAGGACCCCTCCCGAAACTGTTGGGAAATAAATATATTTATCCTTGTTGACAATGCTCCCGTTGTGCCATATCCCATATATATATATATATATATATATATATATATATATCCTCGGCGGGCGAGTGAAATACGCTGCCCCCCCCTCCTTCCCTCGCGAAAATAGAGTTGGTATGCCAGTGTGAGGCTATCATTTTGGTAAAGATGCGTGGCCTGCCCCATACTACTTCAGAAAGAGTATTCATCGCTTTGTGAAATTCACAAAGCGACACCGGAACTACAAGACTGGCTCTCAATAGTACAGCCGCTGGTCACATTACCCGAATTTTATTCCGACGATACTGGCACCATACAAGTCGACTTAATAAAAACGTCACCGTATGTACGTTGTAGATGGGGTGGCTTTAACATCAGTGTGTTTTGGGCTATGTGTTATGAACCAAAGACAGAAAATACAGAAAAAAAGGAAGAGGTCATATATGCGTCACGGAAAAAGTGAAATCAAATCACTAACTGCCTGGTGGACACACGCAGCGCATATCATGCGTGATCCACATAATGCACTTAGGGTTCAATATAGCTGCCACCCTGCTTTTTCATTCGGATCACGCGCTTGAAGTAGGTGGTGGTGGTGGTAAAAAACATTTATTTCAGAAAAAGTATACTAGAGAGTGCCGACGTGGCCGATCGGCGTGCTAGAGTGGCAAGACCCTATTCCGGGACGCCAGTGGAGCTGGAAGCTGCCCGTGCGCGCTCCACCAAGGAGCGTTGTGCAGCCAAGGTAGAGCAGCCGAGCAGGTGCTCCTCCCAAGCTTCTCTAGTTGGGATAGGAAAAGGGGGTGAGAAAGGGACGGGATTAACTGGGCACGATGCTACGACGTGATATGTGTCGGCGAGGACATGACAGGTCGAGCAGGTGCCATTGATTTCCGTCAAAAAGTGCCTGGTGACCGCCGGACTGATAAAGGTGTTTGTCTGCAGGCGGCGTAGCAGTCGTTCTTCCGCTTTCTCCAAACCGCGTGCGGGGTCCGGGTAGAGGCGGCGCGAAGCCCGGTAATAAGCCAAAATTTCGCGAAAGTGCGTCAGGTTGGTATTGCCAGATTCCGTCTCGGGACATGGAGGGGCAACGGCCCGGACAGGAGAAGCGCGGGCAGCGGCATTTGCCGCCTCGTTGCCGGGCAGGCCCGAGTGGCCTGGGCTCCAGACTATACGAATGGGATTAGGGTTAAAGCGCCAAGAGGCTGCCTGTAGTAGGCTAGCCGCCAGCGGGGCAATGGAACCCTGAAGGTACTGAGAACAGGCCGAGCGCGAGTCCGTCAGGATGGTGCGTGAGGCAGGGTGAGAGGCGGCCAAAGCTATGGCAACCTCTTCAGCGTGCGTTACTGTGTCTGCTCGAAAGGAGAGGCCATCTACGTGTTTGCCCTCTGTAATCACGGCAGCCGTGAAGTGACCCGAGGGGGAGGGACCCGAGACGTCCACGTAAAAAACACCAGGACGATCGGAGTGTCGCGTATGAAGGGCCGCGGCGCGTGCTAGTCTACGGCCAGGATGGAGGTCGTGGTTCATATTACGGGGTAGAGGTTCCACCCATAGCTTTTGACGCCAGAGCTCTGGTACCGGCTGCAGAGGGTCTTGGTCAGATATCGGGTTAAGGCCAAGTCTGTGTAGAAGACGGCGCCCTGAAGGCGTCTGCGACAGTCGATTGATTTGGTTAACGCGATGAGCTTCGCGCATCTCTGCAAAGGTGTTGTGTACCCCCAGAGCCGCAAATCGGCTGTTGGAAGTTGCAATAGGTAGGTCCAGAGCGCGTTTGTATACTGAACGAAGAAGGACGTCCAGCTGGTGCTCGTGTCGACGACGCAGGTGAAGGTAAGGCAAGGCGTAGAGGACGCGACTGGTCACAAACGCGTGGGCCAATCGGAGGGACTGAGACCCGCGGAGGCCGCCGCGCTTGGTAGAAACTCGCCGTATCATGCGGCTCACCTGTTCGCTGGTGCGTCTGAGGCCTGCTATTGTGCCCTTTGGATCCAAGGACGATGTGAGGTGAAGGCCAAGAACCCGAATGTTTTGCACTGACGGAACGGGCCCGGACGGAAGAAAAATTTGAGGCGGCGGTAGCGGAGAGACTGAAAGAAGAGCCGATTTAGCTGGAGAGCACTCCAGGCCGCATGAACCTGCGTAGGTGTCCACCAGAAGGGCAGCCTTTTGCAGGCGTTCTTCGATTTGCGCTAAGGAGCCGGTGTTGGTCCAGATTGTGATATCGTCCGCATATAGTGCGTGTTGTATTCCCTCGACCTCGCTTAGAAGAGAGGGGAGGTTCATCATCGCCAGGTTAAAAAGCAGAGGAGACAGGACTGCCCCTTGAGGTGTACCCCGCGTGCCTAATAAGTACGGGCCGTGTTCGGTAAAATTAAGGCGAATGAAGGCGGTGCGATGTGATAGAAAGGCGCGAATGTAGTTGAAAGTCTTCTGCCCGCAGTTTGTGGTAGACAGGTTAGTGAGTATAGTGCTGTGTTTGACGTTGTCGAACGCCCCGCGGAGATCGAGAGCGAGCACGGCTTTATCGTTATGGCGCATAGTAGTCGGCTCTATGATATCGTGTTGAAGCTGGAGAAGGACGTCCTGCGCCGACAGATGGGGGCGAAAGCCAAACATCGTGTCGGCAAAGGTCCTCCTGGCCTCCAAGTAGGCGGAAAGGCGTTCGCGAACCATGGTTTCCATGAGTTTGCCTGCGCAAGACGTAAGTGAGATGGGTCTCAGTGCCTCAATACTAACGGACTTTGCCGATTTGGGAATGAATGTCACGACCGATGTGGTCCATTCCGTTGGAAGCGGAGAGCCGTCCCATATTGAATTTATAAGGTGGAGTAGTGAGAGGTGTGCTTGGTCGGGAAGATTTGCCAGGAGCGATACTGTGATTCCGTCACGTCCAGGGGCCGTGCCCCGTCGCATTTTCGTGAGTGCAAATCGTAAATCAGAAAGCGTGTATGGAGCGTCGAGGTCGGTGTTAGGGGCGCCGGAATACGTATATGCTGGGCCTGCGGGATCATTTGTGCGGCAGATGTAGCGGTCACAAAGTTCTCGCGCGAGTTCATACGTAGTGCCCTGAAAGGCATGCAGAACACGGTGGAGCTGGCGTTGCGTTTCTCCCCTGGTGGTGGAGGGATCGAGAAGGCTTCTAAAGAGTCGCCACGCACTCTTAGAGCTCATCTGGTTTGCAGCCTTCGAACAGGTGTCTGCCCAGTTAGCATCGGAAAGTTGTGTGGAGTATGCGGCCGCCTCTGCAGTGAGCGCCTCAATGCGAGCGCGAAGTTTCCGATTAAGTTTGTTGCGTTTCCAGCGCCTTATGAGCCCGCGGCGAGCGTGCCAAAGATGTAGGAGGTGTGGATCGATTGCAGGAGTCAAATTAGAGGTTGCAAGGGTGCGAGTGTTCGCTTGTTTCATATGGACAGCGTATGATGCCCACGCTGCATATTCGGTCGAGGAGAGGCCGGCGGGGAATGGTTGCATTCTGAACTGAGTCCAATCGGTGAGACGGGCTTGGCCCCAGTGTTGGCGCATTTTCTGCCGCGGTGTGAACGAAATGCGGAGTAAAAAGTGATCGCTGTCTAGGGTTTCGCCTAAATTCTCCCATGTAGCATCGCGGATGTGACGGGTGAGGGAGAAGTCGGGGCATGTGTCTCGCGTGACCGAGTTGCCGGAACGTGTGGGTTGTGCCGGATCGGTAAGAAGCGTCAGGCTCAGCGAGGAAATGAGCTCCTTGAGCTCTCTGCCCCGGGCCTTCTCGTAGTGGTAACCCCAGTGAAGGCTGGGGGCATTTAAGTCCCCGACAATCACCAGTGGTTGTCGGGCCGCTATACGCAGCGCCCGATGGAAGTGATGCGCAAACGAAGCCCTTGCAAGGCGAGGGGGACAGTACACGTTTAAGATATGAATTGATGGTTGGCCCCTCCGCTGAGACAGCACTGATATCATGCAGTAGTCGTAAGGAAGATGCAGATCGAGGTCAATCTGTACCGCCGTGTAAGCTTTATGCACGAGGAGGCATGTGGTGGTGCCGCCTACATAGGAGCAGTATCCAGAAAGGGATGGAGCAGGGCCAGATTCTTGGAGCGCCAAGACGGCCGGCTGAGAGCCAAGTGAGCTGAGGAAAAGGGAAAGATGTGAACGCTTTCGCCTGTTCCCGAAGCCTCCAGGGTTCCACTGTATGATCTCAAATTTAGACGCAATGTTTGAACGGGACGTACGATTGGTAGCCATCGTGACTGTCTTAGGTTTTATATTTGGTCCTCCATGTCCCGCTCGGATTCCTCAGAGGCAGGGAGGGGCACGGAGGCCGGATTGTCCGACGGCGGGGTGGTGGTAGCCACCTTACGACGACGCCGTGGAGCTGTACCCTCACTGCTCATCGAGCAGGAGCGGGAACGCGATGCCTTGGGTTGAAACTGGGTGATTGCCCAGGCTTGAATAACCTGGGTAACCTCTACTACTATGCGTTGGACCGAGAAGCTGGTGAGGAGGTGATTAATCGAAGCTTCGACGCGCGTGAGGCGTTCCTCTACGCGCGGGGTGGGCTCTTCGCTAGGGAGAGTTTGGTTAGAGGGCAAGATAACCTGAGGTGCCCCAGGAGCCTCAAGAGCTTCTGGAGTAGATGTGGCACCGGTTCCGAGTGCTGAAGTACAAATGGTTGCTTGAACCGGCGGTTTAATGGGAGTGGACTTAGCGTGAGGACTAAGCCTGGACGTCGCTGGCGTAGCCGCCTGGACAGAGGAGGCAATACCGGTTGGCCTTGCAGTACACTGTTGTTGGGGTTGAAGTCGCTTATTTAAGAGTTCGAGTTGTTTAGTTAAAAGAGAATATTGCTTTTGAAGTGCCGCAACTTGGTGGCGAAGGGCCGCAAGTTCGGGAGAAGGAGGATCGACAGAAGGGGGTGAGAGAGGCTTAGAAGCAGCTTTCCCTGCCCAACTGCTCACCTGAGGTACCGCCGCTTGTGCTTCGAGCGGTGGGAATGCCTGAGTGTCGGCGTGGAGTGGTGGAGCCGACTGATGCAGGTTGGTGCCGCTGTCTGGCTGTGACGAACATGAGGTGGTCCCTCGAGGAAATGTTGAGGGCTGCTTGCATTTCCGATATTTTCGATATTTTGCCGTGCAGCCACTGGTCTCAGTCTCATGGGAGCCGTGGCAGAGGAGGCACTTGGGGTGGCAGTCGTGGGCATTGAGACCTGCAGGTGCGGGGGTTCCACATTTGGCACACTGCGTTGGAGCGGGGTGAGGACACTGAGGTGGTCAATGGCCGATGGTACCGCACTTGGTGCAAACCGGGACCGTTTTCTTGTAGGCGCGGATGTACGTCGCCACGCAGTGGTAGAAGAGGAAGCGGGGTAACTTCGTGCCCTCGAAAGTCACCACCGCCGCCGCGGAATCTCCGAGTTTGCGGACCGCAAGTATAGTACCTCGAGGCCAATACAGTTCAGACTTGATCTTTTCCGGGCTTTCAGCAGGGTTTACGTTGATGACGCCCCTGCATGTATCCCCTGGTGCCTTGGCGTGGCCTCGAACGGGCAACTGCTGATCCCCCACTTGCAGCTGGAAGTCCCCGAGGAGTCGCTGTGCCATAGGCAAAATGGTGGTGCTGCAAACTAAGATGTTCTGTTCCCAGATTGGCCACACTTGAATTTGCGTGGTAGTCCGGTCGCCGAGGTAGTTGCGAATGGCGTCGCCCGCGCGATCGGCCAGAACAAATGTGCGTAACTCGCAGGGAACGCGAGGTTTCACTACCACGATGTAGTCGTCGCGAGAGAGGCGAGGAGTTTGACGCGGACGCCACTTGCGTTGCTTCGCTGGCTGCGAGGACGGAGCAGAGGTAGGCACATCACCGGAGGGATGGCGCGCCGGCGTTCCTTGCAAGGCTGGGGAATGGTGGCCCGCTGTGGCGTCTCGTTGTTGTTGAGACGCAGGCTTCGATTTCGCTTGCTTGCGTTGCCACAGTCTCATCATGTCGTCGAGGTATTCTTCTTCTGATGGCATAGTGTTTTCGGAGGATGAAATCTCAATGGACAGCATTTGGCTTGAGGTAGGATCATAGCCCGTAACCACGTTAGCGGCCGCCATCGCCGGGCTGAGAGCCCTTAGCGAGGCGGCGTTGTAGCCGGGAGTGAAGGACGTCCCTCAAGTTGTCAAAACTGGACCCACCTGGACGAAGGTGTTGTCTAGGCGAAGCCGAGAACTTGGCGGTGACGATAAATCCAAGTTTCAGGAGTTACCAAGGTGGATGTCCGCAGAAATAGCAGGAAATCTACGGAGGCGATGTGGAGTGCGTCCGTCACCATCGAGCGCTCGCAGCGCCCCCCTTGAAGTAGGTCATCCTGCAAACTCTCTGAGCTTCAACAGTTGGTTCCGCATGCAGAGAAAGGCATGGGCGCCGTGGCTTAGTCATTCTGCTTCTGGACGCCGGTTGGTGCAGACGCAGGATGGAAAGCTCATCCCGAGCAGCGACAGCGGCCGACGCCGGCCGTGGTACAGCGTCTCCCCTCGTTCCAAAAGACTACAGAATTATTCTGCCTTCGTTGCCATCAGGTGAAGCGATGCGTCGAGCAGTAGCTCTACACTGCGACGTCAGCGGCCGACCGTACCGCATCGACGACTTCAGGAAACCTCTCAAAGATTTAGGCGTCATACAGCAAGTAAGTGGCATCGGAGCATATCAGGTGTCGCACGTGTGGCTATTGAACATGAAGACCGTGGAAGCAAAGAAAGCGCTGACAGACGCAGGCGTTATCAAAGTTAAAGACCGGGTATGTCTCGTCATTGACCCGACGCGGCAAGAGGTTAAAATGAAATTGCACTGGCTAGCGTTCGATGTTACAAAAGACGCTATTCGACGTGCCTTCTATGAATACGGTGAAGTCAAGGGGGTGACCGATGACCGATGGAGAGTCGAGGATTTTGAAGGAGCCGAATTGACCACTCGTGTAATACGCATGCAACTACGAGATGGCGTTTCTGTGGATCAACTGCCCCATCAGGTGCGTATTGGCAGCAGTACGGCACTGGTCGTGGTGCCGGGAAGACCGCCTTTGTGCTTGCGGTGCCGAAGCGCGGGGCATATGCGACGCGATTGTAAGGTCCCAAGGTGCAGCGAATGCCACTCTTTCGGTCATGAGCAGGACGAGTGTAACCGTTCATACGCACGAGCTGCAGGGCGACGACCAGAGACTCGACAGAGTGAACTTCTCATGGATGAGGAGGAATCTGAACAAGCGTCTTTGCCTGCGACACCACAGAAGCAGACGACATCGGACGACACGCCGGTGCTGAGGAAAAACAAGCAAGTTTCTTCAGCCCCGGACACGAACGCCGAACGGAAGATGGGAAGTCGAGCGGCCCCAACGACTAGCGAAGAGACGCGTCTTGCGCCTGCGATGCACGCCGCGTCGCAGCTGCAAGCAACGCGCCCTGAAACGCCGGCGTCCCAGGCCAACGCTGCTTCGACTCCTCTAAACTCGGCTTCACAGCACTCTTTGGCGAACAAAACACACGAAAATGATGATTTGCCTAGTGATCTGAATACCTTAAACGTGGAATTAGAATTGGCGTCTGCAAAACACCGTCGCGATTCAGACGACGGTGCTCAAGTAGACGAAACGCAAGTAAAGTCGGAAGTGCAGTGGAAGGTGGTCAGTGGAGGCAAGAAACAAAACGCTGCCCGACAACGGTCGTCGTCACTCAAACGCGACGATGGCCACTCAAACTAAAGGTGAACAACATGGATCCGCCCTGGACGACGAGAGCCCAATAAGTGAACGTGCAGGGCTCTCAGCTTGCATTCGCTCACCGATCACGTCGCTGAGCGGGTTCGTGAAAGCAGCGACGCTCAATGTACGAGGACTGGCTTCCAGGAAGAACCAGACTCAGCTCTACAGACTAGCCATGGACCATGACCTGGACATTATTGCTGTTCAGGAAACCAAGTGGAGAGCGTGGACGCCACCGAGAGCCTACTGCAACGTTTCACCGGACGCTACACCGCCAGCGTCAGTCATGCAGTTGGTAGGTCGGCAGGGTGTGTGATCTTGTGCGGAATAGTTTAGGTGCCAGTGTTCAAAACGTCACGTCTGACTCATCTGGAAGGTTCGTTGTATGTGATTTGACCTTTTTTTCTCTTAATTGGCGAGTAATTTGTTTATATGCACCTCTTAAAGTTGATGAACGGTGTGTAACATTCGACGAAATTAGTACTTATTGTGAATGCGATCGCATAGTCATCCTTATGGGAGATTTTAATTGTGTGATCAGTGCCGATGATAAAACAAGTACATCCAATTTCAACGACTTAAGCACAGTCGCGTTAACGAATATAATTTCTGACTTAGACCTTGAGGATGTTACAGAGTGTATTGGTAAAGGACCAACACTGTATACGCATTTCCAAGGCTCCAGTCATGACGTCTAGATAGGGCCTACGTATCACTGGATTTAATTCGGATTATCAGTGAGTACAATGTCCTCCCCATTTCATTTAGTGATCATTGCTTAGTATCATTTGCAATAGGTAAAAGAAATAGACGTAGACCAGTGTTTAACTGGGACACGTGGAAGCTGAATTCTAATCTCTTGGAAGATGAAAAATTTATGGACAGTGTTCGAGAGGCGTTGGTAAACATAGATAGTGGAGACCAAAAATACGGAGTGAAGTGGGAACAATTTAAACAGATATAAAGTTGATAGCTATAGAACGCTCATGTGTAATAAAACACGGAAGAGTGAAGAAGAAAGAACCCAACGTTTAAATCTCAAAGTACTGCTAGCCGAGGACAGCAAAACGCCAGGCTTATTCACAAATGATATAAGGTCAGTAAAGTCCAATTGGAACAAATTGATGAGGAGAAGTATCGTGGCGCACAAATAAGGGCAAGGGCAGAGAAAATGACCGTAGGAGAGAAACCGACCAAAAGAATGCTTGGTCTCGAAAAACGAAACGCTCAGCGGAATGTTATACATCAGATTGAATACATGGGTAACCTTATAGTGAACAAAGATATATAGAGGATGCTTTCAACGAGTACTACACCACCTTTATTTGATAAATGTAAAGTAAATGTAGATGAATTCAAGAATTAATTTTAAAATTAATGCCAAAGGTTGAGGACTGCAGGAAAGACAGCCTAGAATGTCCTATTTCTGAACCGGAAGTGACAAAAGCAATCATTGCCCTCCATTTGGGAAAGTCCCCAGGACCTGATGGCTTAACAGCCGTATTTTATAAGGAATTCAAACACGACTAGCACCGATCCTGGCAGTGGTTTTTAACGAAGCCTTAGAATAAAGACTTTGCCACCTTCTTTTCTGCTATCTCATACTATTTTAATTCCAAAAACTGAGGACGCAGTTAAATTACGTGAAGTGAAATCGTACAGGCCAATCAGTCTCTCAAATATCGACTACAAGATTTTGATGAAAGTGCTAGCAAGGAGACTGCAGACAGTTATTAATAACATTGTAGGCGACCACCAGACATGTGGGACTAAAAGGCGCACTATATTCACAAACATTCACAACGCACGAAGTGTATGGAGTGCTGCGATGCCAAATGATCACATCGCGATGATCCAGATAGATTTAGAAAAAGCATTGACCGAGTACCGCATGAAATTCTTTTTCTTTTGTTAGACCATGTCAATGTTGGCAAAGTAATTCGAGATACTGCTCGAATGGCATATACTGGATGTAAAACTCGGCTAATCATCAACAAAGTTCTTGGGAAACGAATTAATGTCAGACGTTCTGTACGACAAGGCTGCCCTTTGTCTTCCCTCCTATTTTCAATTGACATAGAGTCATTTTGCCAAAAAGTCATGAAAAGCAATAACATAGTGGGGTACAACTACAAGAAGCTGAAGTACGGGTACTGGCATACGCAGATGATATAGCTGTGTTTTGTAAAGATTATGATAGTATCGCTGAAACCATAAAAATTGTGAACCTTTATTGTAATGCAAGTGGTAGTTTGGTAAAATGGAGCAAGTGCCTGGGTTACTGGCACGGCGAATGGCCTGTGACTCCACAATTTTTGGCTGGTATTTCATGGACTACTACGGTACGATACCTAGGTGTGCCATTAGAATATTATTGTCACAGTGAACCGTACTGGCGGCGTCAGGCCG